>OY288248.1:14973667-15478667 GCA_958450325.1 Agrostemma githago
GCCTAGGATCCGGGCTGTATAATCGGGTTAATTGCGAACAAATGATCGTTTGATTTCCCTTGGTCTCCCCTTTCTCTCACTCCTTAGATCGGACCTTCCCGGCGGAAATGGCCTGCTCCCTGCACAATGAACGCACAGGGCCTCGGAGGTTGTCCGAGGAAACCCTCTCCGATGCCTAAGTCAGTCCGTGAAATGCCTTGACGAACCTAGCTCGTGAGGAACTAGGCGGCGTTTTTAGGAGTTAGAGTCTAGAGAGAGAAAAATCCAACCCCCCTCATGTGGGAAATGGGGAGGTATTTATACCTTCCCACAAGAGAGAGAAGAGAAAGAGGAATGGTTGGATGGGACAGTGACAAGTGGTGGCCTCCCATCCCTCCATTCCCAATTACCTTAGGCAAAATGACGGATGGGTCCTTGGTTCCCTTTTGGCTTTATTCCGGCGGGGATGCCCTGGACGCAGGCGGAAGGCCTGGTTTACTCCGTTTGGCGGACGACCCAAGGAATTGGGGCCACACTTGGAGATTCCAGTAACTGATGGGAAAAGCTGCCGGACAGATCCTTCCCCCTTCTTGGGGCTCGGTCGCCTTGGGGCCCGATTGGCGGGCGGCCAACGACAGGCAACCAACCCTCATCAATTGGCCCTCGCTGGCTGAGGAGGAACGGGGTTCCATCTCGGCAGGCGATGTATTTCCCTAGGACAGCGGGAGGTTGCCTCTTTGGGTACTTGCATTTAATGCGCCGCATGTTCCCGAGGGAACATGCTTTAACTTCTCTGGGCACGCAGGGAGTTCAAGCGTCCTTTGTTATGATTACCTTCCTCTGCATAGAGAATTTTTGGGCAGCGTGCCGCTTCACTGATTGGCTTTCTCCTTCGCAGAGGTGGTTGGGGTGTCATTAATGCGATATTTTCCCTAGTATAAAACCTTTAGCTTCCCTGATTACTTTGTGCTTCATTCCACCCTCAATCTTTACATTTTCTTCATCTTAAACATGGCTTGGATTAAGAAAAGTATTGTCCGCCGCGGAGTCAAACACGTTTCCTTTATCTTCAGAGGTTTTTGGCGACTCAGATATGCACGAGCTGCTTATTTAACTGTCCGCCGGAGCCGTTGCTCCCGACTTCGCCTTCGCCGGAGGAGAGGGAAGGCCTCTGTCAGGATGGGCAAGCGCCCTAGGAGGTCCTCTCCTCCTGCTGTGCCTAGATTTAGGCGTTGCCCCCAGGGAGGGGGCTGCTATGACAGGGGGTGCCATGAGTGTTTTCCATGGCTGCACCCTGAACAATTTGGCCCTAACTCCGGTACTGACTCTTCCCTGGAGTCGGGCCCTTCTTCGCCTGTAAAGAAAACAGGCTGTCGTACTTGCGACGATTCTCGAGCCGTCCCTTTTGGAAGGGATTGGGAAGACAGCAGCCGTGATTCCGACGACAGTGAAGGCCTCGGCTGCCTGAGTGATAGGGGCGAGGATGGGGCTGCAACTGACCCCTTTCTGGATTCCCCAAGTTGGGATTGGGGTTCGACTCTCGGGAGCCCAGGCAGTCCTGGAGATTACTCTCCAGATTTGGGGGATGACTAGGCCTGCGTGGTAGGGCCTTTAATTTCTGTCAGGCTGGAATTTTTCCACGCCTTGTGTAATTTTTCTTTCATGTATGCCTTATGATGTATCTTCCGCTTGCGGTGTTTTCAATGAAATGGATATTTTGCGTATTTGAATTTTTAATATGGGTTTATTAATATTTATTTATTTGTTATCATTCTTTTTCTTGGGAAGCTGCCTAGGGCAACCCTTCCCAGAGGTGACACGTGGACCGCAGCCTTTGGGCGAATTTCAAAGGGTTGAGTGACTCTTGCCATGCCTTCCTTTATAAGAGTGATCCACTATCCATCACTCTCCTCTTTTCCAATCTTTCTTCTCTTTTGACATCTCTCATTCTTTCTTTCTTGTCAAAAACCTTGGAGTATTGACGAATCGTATCTTTTTCTTGCATCTCCATTTCTCTGAGACTTCTTTCTTCGGGCTTGCGGCGCGTTGTCAGGCGATCTTAGGTCAGATTTTCATCCTCCACTCTCTTTTTCTCTTCGATTTCCTTTTTTCCGCATCTTTTTAGAGTAATCATGTCTGGAACCCGAGAAAGGATTTTGCCCTTCACTGACCCACCAAAGAGGGGAGAAGGGATGGACTTCGCCTCCTCCTCTAGGGAGGTTGGCCTTGAGGATGAGCGTTCGTCGGGAAGTGGGGGCGGCAATTCTCCTGACCCCCCTTCGTATGATGCTGTTGATTCAGACGACGAGGCGCTGGAAGTTGACCCTTCCAGAACTTCCGGCCCCCTCGTTTGTCGGGAAAGGGGTAGGGTTTATTACCTAAATAAGGTTAAATACCGCATCCCTCTGAGTACTTTTCCCGACCCGAAAAACCGGGAGGTGATCCTTGCTAAGAACGCTGCCGCTGTGATTGAGCGGCTCTATAATTTCGGGGAAGGGTATACTGTTGTTATCCCCGACGAAAAAGATACGGTATGCAACCCACCGGATGGGTGCATAGCTGTTTACCACAAATGTTTGGAATTCGGCCTTCGTTTCCCCCTACACCCTGCTTTAGAGGAGATCTTCAGGCGCATGAACGTCGCCGTCGCGCAGCTGACAGCCACAGCTGTCAGGGCGCTGATTTCATATGTATGGACCTGCCTTTTCCACCACATGGAGCCTTCCATCGACGCCCTGCGGTTCATGGTGGGCTTGCAGATGGTTTCATCTGGGAGTACGGGCTCCCCTGGTTATTGGTCCCTCTTGATGCAGAAGGGACATTGTTTGGTGTGGCCTGGTATGGACAGCTTGAGGGATTGGAAGAACAACTTCATTTATATACACAGCACCCATGGGTGGAGGATTCCTCGTCACTTCAGAAACCACGTCCATACCAGGATGGAGACTCCTGAGGAGTACCACCCTGGCGTGGGTGGGAAGGCCTTGGAGGTTAAGTTAAGTGAGAAGGAGAAGGAGTTGACGGCCTACTTTGCAGGCCATACTAACAAGTATGGGGTGTACGGCCCCACCTTATGGCTCCCTCATGCGGAGCTTTTAGCGACTGACAATTATCTGACTCGGCTGGGCATGAATCCGGGTCTGGATAAAGGTAGTTCAGGAGTGCTGGTGATTCCTTCATACTCTTTTGTGTATTTCGGAAATGCCTTGACGGCCTGTTTGTTTGTTTTGCAGCTCTTGCCACTTTTATCTGGAAAAAGGGGGAGGTGAGACGCCTGGGCCTGGACGAGAACCTCACTGTCATCCAAAGTCGCCCTTCTCTTCCCCCCGGTTTTAAGAGAGGCGAGAAGAATCTGATGAAGCATTTGAAGGGCCTGTCATTCAGTAGGCCAAGGCTTCCCCCTCCTCCTCGTGTTACGCCTGCCAAGACGGCGGTTTCTGAGGCTACTCCTTCGCCAGCGGCGAGGGCGATCGCTTTCGAGGCTACTCCATCGCCTGTTGGCAGGCAAGAGGGCCTTTCAGCAGGGATTCAGATCCCCCCGCAGTCGCGGGCCGCGGGTTCCGAGGAGACTGGGGAGAGTACCCCCCGAGCACTGATCAGAAAGAGGAGTCGGGAGGCCCCTAATGCTGACCAGGTGGTGGATTTGGAGACTGCCACGCCTGAACCCAAGCGTCTTGCTCCGGAGATTCCCGCCACCCTTTTCTCTGAGGAGAACGTTGAGTTTCACTACAATGCGGGTGACAGCCAAGATATTTCTGCCCTGCTCTCCGACTCAGGGGCGGTTTTGACTGACCATCTTCTCAAGACCGTTAAGTCCGCTGCCAGTCAAGTGACCCAGTACATTAAGCGTACCTCCCGAATTATGCAGGCTTCCGCGGAGCTGGCTGCCCTTGGTCGCCTGAGTGATGAGGAACTAGCCAACCCAGACCGCCTTTCTGCAGTTGAGAGAGACGTTGCTCTCATTGCCAGCCTGAAGGATCAGTTGGCGAAAAAGGAGATTGAGCTAGAAGAGGCCGGGGGTCGGGCTATCCATTGGAAGCTTGAGAGCGAGAAAGCTACACGGGAGGTGTCTCGCCTGGGAGAGGAGTCCAAGAGAGCACAGCAGGCCTTTGCTGAACTGGAGCGGGCCAGAAAAGCTTTGGCTGAACTGGACCATGCTAAGAAGAGCGTTGTTGACCTTGGTGATCGCCTTTCTAAGGCAAACTCTGATCTGCAGACGGCCCTTGGCGATTTGGCGGCGAAGACCGAGGATCTGGCGACGAAGACCAAGGACTGGGAGAAAGAGAGGAGTGAGATTCTCCAGGAGGTGGAAATGGCGGTGTCGGCGGGTTTCGTTAATGGTGCCAATTCCTGCTTGAAGGTTGTGATGGAGGCTGTCAGGGAGATGTTCCCGGGTTTTGACGAAGATGCTTTCCGGACCCTTTACACAGCTAAGGATGAAGCTCAAATGCGTAGGCTGTCTGAGGGAGAGGCTTCTGGCCCAGACGCTCCCCCTGCTTAACATGGAGGGCAGTCTTCCTCAGAGGGCTCTTGCTCGTCCCCTGCTGCGCCTGTGCCAACGCTTTAATTTCCTTACTTCTTTGCGCGCCGAGCCCTTTGGTGGCCGGCTGCCGTACTCTTGGTTGTAACTGTTCGTCTTGAAAACTTTGAAAACTTATGTCTTGTGTTTCCTTGACACTGCTTTTTCTTCTGTATGTGAATTCTGTTTGCTTTTGTGCATTTTGATTCTTCATGAGTTTGACTTGCAACCCATCCGCCTGTAGGTAGGAGGGTTTTTATCTGCTTGGCCTGTCCCTGGTTTTTGTTTGAAATCCAGGGAGCCTGCCCCCTGCCTGCCCAGAGGTAAGCAGGGTGGCTTTTGCGTTTTTTATACAAGGTTGGGGGGCCTGCCCCCAGTTCTTGTTAGCCTGGCCTGTCCCTGGCTTTCCGTTCAAAGTCCAGGGGGCCTGCCCCCTGCCTGCCCAGAGGTAAGCAGGGTGGCCTTTGCGTTTTTTTATACAAGGTTGGGGGGCCTGCCCCCAGTCCTTGTTAGCCTGGCCTGTCCCTGGCTTTTTGTTCAAAGTCCAGGGGGCCTGCCCCCTGCCTGCCCAGAGGTAAGCAGGGTGGCCTTTGCGTTTTTTATACAAGGTTGGGGGGCCTGCCCCCAGTCCTTGTTGGTGTGGCCTGTCCCTGGCTTTCCGTTCAAAGTCCAGGGGGCCTGCCCCCTGTCTGCCCAGAGGTAAGCAGGGTGGCCTTTGCGTTTTTTATACAAGGTTGGGGGGCCTGCCCCCAGTCCTTGTTAGCCTGGCCTGTCCCTGGCTTTTCGTTCAAAGTCCAGGGGGCCTGCCCCCTGCCTGCCCAGAGGTAAGCAGGGTGGCCTTTGCGTTTTTTATACAAGGTTGGGGGGCCTGCCCCCAGTCCTTGTTGGTGTGGCCTGTCCCTGGCTTTCCGTTCAAAGTCCAGGGGGCCTGCCCCCTGTCTGCCCAGAGGTAAGCAGGGTGGCCTTCGCGTTTTTTATACAAGGTTGGGGGGCCTGCCCCAGTCCTTGTTAGCCTGGCCTGTCCCTGGCTTTTCGTTCAAAGTCCAGGGGGCCTGCCCCCTGCCTGCCCAGAGGTAAGCAGGGTGGCCTTTGCGTTTTTTATACAAGGTTGGGGGGCCTGCCCCCAGTCCTTGTTGGTGTGGCCTGTCCCTGGCTTTCCGTTCAAAGTCCAGGGGGCCTGCCTCCTGTCTGCCCAGAGGTAAGCAGGGTGGCCTTTGCGTTTTTTATACAAGGTTGGGGGGCCTGCCCCCAGTCCTTGTTAGCCTGGCCTGTCCCTGGCTTTTCGTTCAAAGTCCAGGGGGCCTGCCCCCTGCCTGCCCAGAGGTAAGCAGGGTAGCTTTCTTTGGTTTGCGTTGGGGGGTTCACTTTTCCCCATTTTGGCAACAGGGGGGCCTCCCCCTATTGCCCCCTGCTCGTTTGTGTGTGAAAGACGCGAGTGTGAACAGGCAACGAGTATAAACCTGCATTTTCTCATTTCTCTTAAATTTTTCCTCTTGACATAGGGGTGGTCGGAGTCGTCGACATCTCTGATCGTCCTCCGCCTTTTTACTCTAGTAAAAGTAAAAATTGCCTACACTCTTGCTTAGACGTAATATTTCTTTAGTGTATCTGCATTCCAATGAGCGTTCAGCTCCTGTCCCTCTAGATCGGATATCTTGTACGTGCCTGGACCCAAAACCTGAGTTACTTGGTATGGGCCCTCCCAATTGGCACTTAGTTTCCCATGCTCTCTCGATTTTCCAGTTGCCTGTGTTTTTCTTAGGACTAGCTCGCCCACCTGAAAGCTCCTCTGCCGGACTTTGCTATTGAAGGCCTTCTTCATTCGCTGCTGGTAGGCAGCGATATTTGTACCGGCTTCCTCTCTTAGCTCACTTACCAGGTCCAGGGCCTCGACCATCACGGCCTCATTCTCAGCCTGGTTGTAGAGTTGGGAACGCAGAGAGGGAATCCTTGTCTCAATCGGCAATAAAGCCTCTGCTCCGTACACCAAGCCAAATGGGGTCTGGCCCGTAGACTCCTTCCTGGTAGTTCGGATGGACCAGAGTATGCTGGGGAGTTCATCAGCCCACCTACCCTTGCAGTCATCCACCATTTTCTTCAGGCCATTCAGAATCTGTTTGTTGGCTGCTTCTGCCTGCCCATTGGTTTGAGGGTGACAGACTGCTGAGTAGGCGACTGAGATGTTATGGCTTTCTAGCCAGATCCTTAGTGGGTCATTATCGAACTGCCTGCCATGGTCGAACACTAGTATCTTCGGTACACCGAACCGGGTAATGACATTCCGCCAGATTACCTTTCGGACAGCCGGCTCGGTGATATTGGGTACTGCTTCAGCCTCCACCCATTTGGTGAAGTAGTCTATGGCGACTATCAAAAATTTTCTGCCCCCTGTGGCCACCGTGAAGGGCCCTAGAATGTCCATCCCCCATTGAGCAAAGGGAATGGGAGATAGGATTGGCCTGAGCTCCTGGGCCGGGGCATGGATCGACGGGGCGAAGAGTTGACATTTTCTGCATTTCTGGGCCAGGCTCCTGGCATCTGCCAGCATGGTAGGCCAGTAGTAGCCTGCCCTGAGGGCCTTGTGGGCCAGCGACCTCCCGCCGATGTGATGTCCACAAATTCCTGAATGGATATCATCTAACACTTCAGCGGCCTGATCCGCCCGTAGGCATTTAAGCAGGGGATAAGTAAAGGATTTTTTGTAGAGTTCTCCATTAACGAATATGAACCAGGCTGCTTTAGCCTGTACCTTCCTTCTTTGCAATGGGTCTGGTGGTAGGGCACCGTGCCTCTTATACTGGACGAAAGGGGTCATCCAGCTTTCTGGCTCTTCTTCCATGGTATTAATCTCTTGACCAGTATCAGTAGACCTTTCGTGTAAAACGTCCACCCATACCGACCTCCGGATGTCCTGCAGACTGGAGCTTGCCAGTTTTGACAGGGCGTCTGCTCTGTTGTTCTGGGATCGGGGAATTTGTTTGATCTCGTATGATTTCAGGCTGGATAGTTCTCTTTTTACCATTTCTAGGTATGAGGCCATTGTTTGGTCTCTGGCTTCGTATTCCCCATTAACCTGGTTGGCGATGAGTTGGGAATCTGTCGCCAAGATAATTCGTTCCGCCCCTGCAGCCTTAGCTAACCTGACGCCTGCGAGTACTGCTTCGTACTCTGCCTCATTGTTTGATGCTGGGAAGACGAACCTGAGAGCATGTTCAAAGTCGGCTCCCTCTGGGCTGGTCAACACTACGCCTGCGCCTGCGCCGCTGGCCGTGGAGGATCCATCAGTGTGCACGACCCACTCCTGGGCAGGGGCTTCCTCTTCCCCTGAATGGGAGCACTCAGCCAAAAAGTCTGCCAGGGCTTGGGCCTTGATGGCTGTTCTTGGCTGGTAAGATATACCCAACCCACTCAGCTCAATTGCCCATTTTAACAACCTTCCCGATTTTTCGAATTTTTCCAACACCTTTTCCAGGGGTTGATCGGTGAGGACAATGACTGGATGCGCGTCAAAATAAGGTCTGAGCTTCCGGGCTGCAATTATGACTGCGTAGGCAGCCTTTTCAACCATGGGATAATTCTTCTCAGCTGCCCCCAGCGCATGACTCACAAAGTATATAGGGTGCTGGGTGCTTGCTTCTTCCCGCAGGATGACTGCGCTGACAGTTATGTTAGTTACCGCGATGTAGAGAAAAAGTTTCTCTCCTGCTACTGGTCTTGCCAAGGTAGGGAGACTCTTGAGATGGTCTTTCAGTTGTTCGAAGGCTTCTCTCTGCTCGCTTTCCCATTTGAACTGTTTGTTTCCTTTCAGAATTTTGAAAAAAGGAGTGGCTCTGTCTGCTGATCGGGCAATAAATCGTGCCAAGGCGGCCATTCGTCCCGTCAGGCGCTGGATGTCCCTGATGGTCTTGGGTTCAGGGAGGTCTAAGACCGCCTGAACTTTTTCAGGGTTGGCATCAATACCCCGAGAACTGACCAGAAAACCTAGAAATTTTCCGGAGCGGACTCCAAACGTGCACTTTTTCGGATTCAGTTTCATTTTGTAGGCGCGCAGAGAACTGAAGGTTTCCTGCAAGTCTGTCAGGTGTTCCTTGTCTTCCCTGCTTTTTACGATGGCATCGTCAACATAAGCCTCGATGTTTCTACCTTTCTGCTTCTCAAACACTTTATCAACCAGACGCTGGTACGTAGCTCCCGCATTTTTGAGCCCGAAGGGCATCATCTTGTACATGTACGTGCCCGAGCTGGTGATGAACGCGCACTTCACCCTGTCTGGCTGCCATAAGTACACTTGATGGTAGCCTGAAAAGGCGTCCAAGAAGCTTAGCATGGTGTAGCCACTAGTGGCGTCTACCAGTTGATCGATCCGAGGGAGCGGATAGCAGTCCTTCGGGCAGGCTTTATTCAGGTTCGTAAAGTCGACGCACATTCTCCATGCTCCAGACGACTTTTTGACCATAACAACATTTGCCAGCCATTCTGGGTAGTCGCAGACTTCAATGAAGTCTGCCTTCAGGAGCTTATTGATCTCTTCCTTGATTGCTGCGTCTTTTTCTGCAGACATATTTCGTTTCTTCTGTTTTACAGGGCGAGCCTTTGTGCTTACGTTCAGCTTGTGAACGATGCACGAGGGATCAACGCCGGGCATCTCGTCTGCGGAGTAGGCAAACACGTCTTTGTTTTCTCTCAGAAGTTTGATCAGTTCGGCCTGGTAGGATTCCTCCAAGCCTGTTCCTACCAAGACCTGCCTTCCTGGTTCTAAGTCCACCAGCATACTGTCACCTCCTGGCTCCAGGCGGTCGGGCATCGGGTGCTCAATTGGGACTTCACCTTCTCTGCAGGGGGGACTGTCAGCTTTTCTTTTTCCCTTCCTGTCCTTCTCCTGTTCTTGTAGGGCCACGGAGTAGCATTGTCTAGCTGACTCTTGGTCCCCACGTATCTTTCCTTCCAGCCCGAAGTCTGTGACATATGCAATGGTGAGAGCTCTGATGGAGATTGCTGCCTCGATTTCATCCAGGGTGGCCCTGCCAATCAGGGCATTATAGGCAGACCTTGCGTCCACAACGACAAAAGTTGCCCTGACATTTCTGGCTGCGGAACCCTCCCCGAAGGTTACGGGTAAGTCGATGACGCCCATGGGCAGCACGCCAGCCCCACTGAATCCATACAGGGATCCTGGAGCAGGCCGCAGATGCCTTTTTTCCAGGCCCATTTTTTCGAAAGCATCCTTGTACAGAAGGTTTGTATATGCGCCTGTGTCTACCATACATCTTCGTACAATATGGTTGCTGATTTCTAGGGACAGCACCAGAGGATCACTGTGCGGATATATCACCCGCCCTGCATCATCAGGGGTGATGCTTAGTGTCACTCCTTTCGGGCTCCCTTCTTTCTCCGCGTAGCAGATTTGGTTTTTCAGCTCTCGCATTTGCCTTTTTTGACTTCTTCGGCTGAGCTGGCCCTCAGCGGCCCCTGAAATCACGTGGATTATCATCCGGTTCTGCACAGACCCCTCTGGTTTCTCAGGCATTTCCTTCTGAGTCTTGTTCTTAGCTGCGTAGTTGGCCAGCCATCCGTTTCTGATTAATTTCTCAATTTCATCTTTCAGGTGACGGCACTCTTCCGTGGTGTGGCCAATACAGTCGTGGAAAGTGCAGAATTTCTTTGGGTCGCCTTTTGGGCTGCGAGGTTTGCTTGGACGGTTCCATTTGGCCGTTTCTTTTTCCAGTTCGAAGATTTCCGCCCTGGATTTGTTCAGAGCGGTGTAACTATCGAATCTGGGTTGGTAGACTGGGCGCTCCTTCTTGGGAGTGTCTGCTTCCTCTTTCTGCTTTCCTGGTTCACCTCTGCCCCTTCCACCCTGCGGTCCCCCTTGAGGCTTTGTTTGGCCTGCAGGGGTGTCCGTCAGGCCGTGGAACTCCTCCTGCAGAATGAACCCCTCAGCAATCTTCCTGGCCATGGCCAAGGTTTCGGGCTGGGCCCTGATCATCTGGTTTTTCATTTCCCCCGGAAGTAGGGAGATCGTCAGGGCGTAGGCGGCGGTGGAATCGTCGATCTCCCTAACCTGCTGGTAGGATAGATCGAATCTTCTCATGTATTCTCTCACACTCTCACCCTTCTTTTGTTTCAAGGTCATGAGATCGAAACGGGTAAGTCGTCTTCTCTTATTTCCAGCATACTGCTCAAGGAAGATCTCAGCTAACTCTAGGAAGAACCTGATTGACCCCTGGCGGAGATCTCTGAACCACCCCTGCGCAAGTCCTACCAGGGTGGTAGGGAAAACTTTGCACCAGATGGCGTCATCTACATCATACATTCCCATGTGGCTCTCAAAGGCTGCCAGGTGATCTTCAGGGTCCGTCGTCCCGTCAAATTTGATGGTGGGCATTTTGATTTTTGGAATGGGGTACTCTTGTACCTCAGGGTGCAACGGGGTTTTCGTGGGCCTGCCTACCAATCGTGACCTGCTTTCCCCAGACTGGTTACCATGAGATTCCCATTGTCTATGGGTTGGTTTCCTCGTACTGGGGGAGCGGTGCCTCGGTGGCGGTCTGCTAGCTACCTCGTCCTCTGTTCCCGAGAGGGTCTGCCTGGGCCTCTTCCTCTGGGAGTGATAGAGATTTTCACCCTGATGGTACCTGGATTCAAGCGGTTGCCCTCGGTTGAGTCTGGATTGCAAGCTTTGCGATAAGCCGGGGGCTGACTGTTCCTTGGCCGCAGGTGTTAATCTGGAGAAGACTCCGCCTGGCCTCTCTCCTAGGCGTTTTGACACAGGCTCCCTGGGCCTCATGCGCTCCTGTAGTCCTTGAGATAAGCCTCCCTGCCTTCCAGACGCCGATTCTGTCGTGTGAACAGAGACCGCCTGCTGGGCAGGTGATCCTGGTTTGTCAGTGGTAATGCGCCTCTGCACATGCGTATACACTTGGGCTGTTCTTCTTGCCTTTCTCTGAGCGTTTCTGGCGGCGGTTCGCCTCGTGCCCCCGGCCTCGTCCCTGCTGCCTGGGGACGGCTGCCTAGGAGCCGACGCGACCCTGCCCACCAGGTCTTCAGGTGTGAACTCCTGATCCAGCATCGCAGAGAAGAACGCGGCTGCCTGTGCCATCTGAGCTGGGGTCAGATTAAGAGCACGTCCAGGGCGTGCCCCCAGCTCGGGTGTCACAGCAGTGTTGGGTCCACCAAAAGGATTGGTTCCCTCCATCCCAAGGATTGTGGCAGGAGGGACCCTCTCCAATAGCGGCATTCCGTACAGGGGGGCCACCGGAGGGACCGTCGGACCCGCTCCTGCATTGTCATCAACGATTTCTGGCATGACTGTTTAATTTTGTGGTTATGAGTGGTTGATTTTAGTGGGTAACTCGTGAGCACAACCGTAAGTTCCCCACAGACGGCGCCAAATTGTTCCGGTCACGGAAACAATTCACCCGGCCTAGGATCCGGGCTGTATAATCGGGTTAATTGCGAACAAATGATCGTTTGATTTCCCTTGGTCTCCCCTTTCTCTCACTCCTTAGATCGGACCTTCCCGGCGGAAATGGCCTGCTCCCTGCACAATGAACGCACAGGGCCTCGGAGGTTGTCCGAGGAAACCCTCTCCGATGCCTAAGTCAGTCCGTGAAATGCCTTGACGAACCTAGCTCGTGAGGAACTAGGCGGCGTTTTTAGGAGTTAGAGTCTAGAGAGAGAAAAATCCAACCCCCCTCATGTGGGAAATGGGGAGGTATTTATACCTTCCCACAAGAGAGAGAAGAGAAAGAGGAATGGTTGGATGGGACAGTGACAAGTGGTGGCCTCCCATCCCTCCATTCCCAATTACCTTAGGCAAAATGACGGATGGGTCCTTGGTTCCCTTTTGGCTTTATTCCGGCGGGGATGCCCTGGACGCAGGCGGAAGGCCTGGTTTACTCCGTTTGGCGGACGACCCAAGGAATTGGGGCCACACTTGGAGATTCCAGTAACTGATGGGAAAAGCTGCCGGACAGATCCTTCCCCCTTCTTGGGGCTCGGTCGCCTTGGGGCCCGATTGGCGGGCGGCCAACGACAGGCAACCAACCCTCATCAGTTTTCTATTTTGATGGCAATCACCTTCCATCAATATACGAAACAATATCTTTCTTTTTTCCTGCTCTAATCTCGTTCATCCATCCCTCTACCATTCAATGGATGGTAGGACTTATGGACTCAATATATAAGAGGGATCTAGGATCCTTCACTAGTAGAAAAAAAGCTCATTTGCGGCTCCAAAATATCTATCATTTGCGGCGTTTTAGGCTAAGAAGCAAATGGCGGGGAAGCAAATAAAATATTATTTGCGGCGTTCTAAAAACACCTCAAATAATACTTATTTGCGGCATCATTATGAAAAAACGCCTCAAATAACTGCATTATCTGCGGCGTCTTCATCAAAAAACTCCTCAAATACTCGCATTATTTGCGGCGTTCTATGTAGGAAACGCCGCAAATAATGAATTGTAAATGGTGCTTTGTAGGTAGCTGACGCCGCAAATAAATATATTTGGCGCATCTAAATCAATTACAAATACGCCACAAATACATTTCTAAAATGAAAAAAAAACCTTTTTTTTGAGACTTTTGGTACCATCCAAATTTTCAACAACACCAAAGATGCCAATATACGCCTCAAAAGGGCATCAACAAATTGTCAAATCCAAATGATTCATAGTGATGCAACTTACATATTATCCACCATTCAAAAGAGCATTCTACTACAATCGACTTAGAAATCTAAAATTACTTAGCCCATTTTACGTACATCATTAAGCTCATCTTGGCTGTAGTTGTACCGCTGCTCTTTGCTTGAGATCCAAACGTAACATAATGCCACAAAATCGACCAATATTCATAATTCATATGCATCCATATTTACAAAATATCCAATTTCAACAACTTCAACATCCACAAAATTGACCAATCAATCAAGCACAAGTTCACGAACCTAATTTCATAGTCCATATTCTCCTATAATAGTCCACTCTAACTTACAAAGGGAAATTGAATTAGTAATTTTTCGTACGATCCCCTACCCCACCACAGTTCATACTTATAACCCATTGGATCATAGTAATGAAAAGCGTACCTTATCCAAGTCACTTATCGTGGAGCAATTCTTTACTATATCGTGCATAAACCGCATCACATAGAAGCCATGGTCCATGTCTCCACTTTGTTGAGGGCACTACCAAGACAAATACAAAAACATCGGTATTCTCATCCCAATAATTGAAGCTCAAATGATCGAAAACACAAAGAAATGAACTTTTAAACGTTTACCCTCATAGATTTCCAAAATGGTTCATTTCTTTTGACCTTCATATCACCACCACTCATTTTGAACCTCCTTAGAGCCCTACAAATCAAAGGTTATTATATTTTTTATTTTGTTTTAAAGTTACTCATACAAAATTAAGCTTTTAATTTTTACTTACCTATTGACCACCATCTTCACGTATAACTTGCGACCTTCTTTGAGGGTTACTGAGTCAAACTCATAAATGGTGTAAAGTTCGAGGGCAAATCACAAGTAAGACCCAATGCTTACTACAAAAAAGACACGTTAATGTTTATTACTCCGTAGTATACAAAAATGAGAAAAATACTAGTAAGTCAACGATGATGATATTCGTTAGTATTACCTGTCACATATCGGGGCCAAGATAAATTCGTTACCACCAACAGTTGACTTTAGGAATGCATTACTAATGTAGGCTATTACATCCTCTGTTTTTTTTTCTTCACCTACTTTCAATCGTGGTAGCCGGACATAACCATCCAATTCGGAGTCCACTTTAATAAAAAAAATATAGTACAAAATAGTCAACAAAGAAACTTTTATAGAATATGAAGAATACTTGTGAAGGTTAAAACATGATTAAATCGACAAAGTGCTACTCCTCTGATTTGTTTATTCATTCATATCAAAGGTTAAAACAATTAATGGTAAATAATAACTTTATTGTAAATTCAAAGGTTTAGTACTTCATGTGAAGTAGAGTAAACTAACAGCAAAAAAACAAAAAAAGAATTTTCTAGGTATATAAAGATAATCAAGGGATGTATATGATCTGAACTAGATGCCACTATTATTAGGATTAAAAGAAAGAATGACTAAGGTGTGGAATATAAGAGCAACTTACGTGCAGTGAAGTGGAAGCCATGTCACTGACTTCAAATCAAACGTGAAGATCCCCTTTTGCTTCCATAATTGACCAAAACTCTGTTTCTGTATCGAATGCCCGCACTGTGATAGGAAAAGAAGGAATTCAAATGTCCTGCTGCGGAGTGGTTGTTCTCAATGATACAATTGAATACAACAATAAGAGTAGAGTCGTTCAGTATAAATGACACAGCAAAGAACTTAGGCATTTGTCAAACAAAATGAGCAAACAACCAATGCAGTTGCACCCACCACAAGAACTAACATAATAAAATTCACTGAACAGAAGAGTGTAACACAGTTCAATTATAAGCTAGAATGCTATCCACCCATTTATTAACAATAAAACGACTCACGCCAAAACCTTCGACAGGCATATAGGGTTAAAATACAGTGAAATAGAGGAAGTAGAACAACTATTATGTTAAGGGAAAAAAAAACACGCTAGATTTTGAAAACCCATAGATCATAAAACTTTGTATCACATATTCCATTGATTGACTATGGATAATCGTTTACCTTCGGGCAGAAGCGGACATCGAGTGTTTCCAACTTGCTGCATCGTGATATGGCTGATTCCACAGCACCACAGAATAACATCAGACATTATGAGAAAAGACGTCAATACTCATATAGTACTAGGGAAAGTAACAATGCTATCTAAATAGTCAGAAAACAAGCTTCAGCAACACTGCGCAACCCAAAACATTGGCACATACAATGACCAGACACAATAATATGTAGTATGCTACGTAAACCTGCTTTGAAACAGAACTCCACAATATAATACGAAGAAACAAATGATTCATGAAAGAAATTACCTGGAGGAATAGGCTGGTTAACTTTGGATAGTCCAACCTCAAAGATTCAAGTGAGGAACAAGTACTGCAATTTTTTTTAAACAAATAGCAGGCACATGACTATAGCATGCATACACAAGTACATAAGAATATAATATTACAAAATATCACAGAAGTTACCTCAAATTAAGGGGATAGTTGACTTCACCTCAAGAAGATGATGGTGGAGATGAGAGAATAAACTGGTTCACGAGAAAAAAGGGATAGTTTACTTAATTTTCAACCGAAGTTTACCTCAAAAGAAGTTTACATTAAACTAATCAAGAACAAGAATAACAAATTCGTAAATTGAGGGCAATCGAAAGGAGTGAGAGCAGCAACAACAAACGACAGTAGATAGTAGTAGCAGAGAACATCAGGAAATCCGAAAGGAGGTTGAAAGGAAGAAAAATCGAGCAAACTGATGGAAGAAAACCAAAACCCTAATTGAGAGGATGTGAGAGAGGGAGAGACAGTGAGGAAGAGGAACGACGAGAAGAGAAGAGAAGGGGCGGACCTAATGGCTTATTGGGCTATAGCCCGAGTAGTTATGACAAATACAATTGAAGTGCAATGTTTTACAAAGATAGATTGTAGCTGAGTTGGTTTTATTACTTGTATGGTTGACCATTGCTATGGAGGGCCCATGTTCGAGCCTTGCTTCTATCGGTTTCCCTTCTTTTTGCTACCAGTCTCTTCTAGTGCTAAGAACACTTCTCTTATTCTAATACTCCGTATATTTTATGATAAAGAAAAATATATTTAAGTTGAGTTATTAGATATAATGGTCATTAATATGAAAAAAAATTAAAGCATACTAACCCGACCCAAAAGAGTTGGACTAAAAATCCGAAAAAAAAAAATCACCCAAAAATCACCGAAATTCGAAACTAACCCGACCTGATAATAACCCGAATATTTTAGGTCAAAACACGCCCGAATCCATTACCCGTTCGAAAATAGATAAATTAAAAAAATTATTGCTATTATACACTAAGTCAGGGGTACGGCTTGGATGGTGCCGATTTTTTTGTTTTATTCTAATAATATATTAAATAATCCCAAAATTGGTAAAGATCCTTTATTTTTTGCTTACAATAAGGTGGGTGAAAATTTAGAAGTAATATTATTTGCTGCTATTTGGCTAAGATGTCGCAAATGAGGAGCCGCAAATGAGCCTTTTTCTACTAGTGCTTTGAGGCAACTCAACCCGCCGCATCCATTGAGACCAAATCTCAACCATTAGATTAAAATCAAATTAAAGGCTAATATTAAAACAAAAACTCATACATAACATTTTTTTACCCGGGGAAAAAAATCAATAGTTTTCAGAAAAAAAAAAATTTCGGAATGTTTTTCCAAAAAAAAAAAAATTAGAATTTTTTTTTTTTCAAATTTTTTTTTCTCCGGAAAAAAAAACAAATTTTCCCAAAAAAAAACACTTTTTTTTTCCGAAAAAATAAACACATTTTTTTCCCCAAAAAAAACATTTTTTGCCGGACATTTTTTTCCCAAAAGAAAAAAATCCAAAAAAAACAAATCCCGAAAAAAAAATCATTTTTTTAATATTAAAATAAAATTGGTGTATATAAAAACAATTTTAGTGTACATAATAACTGTTTTAGGGTATATAACAATTCTACTATATCAAATAATTAAGTACATATGACAATTATTTCAGTGTATATATGTTGATTAATTGGTGTACATAGTAACCATTTGAGTGTATATAACAATAACTATTTTACTGTATATATTGAGTTCTTAAGTATATATATGCAGTGAGTTTAATAGCGTGTATAATGAGTTTTTTAGTGTATATAACAGTTATTTTGAGGTATGTTCCATTGTTGATTAACTAATGTACATATAAATTATTTGGGTGTATATAACAATTATTTTACTGTATGTATTGAGTTCTTAAGTGTATATATGCAGTGAGTTTAATAGCGTATATAATGAGTTTTTTTAGTGTATATAACAGTTATTTTGATGTATGTTCCATTGTTGATTAATTGGTGTACATAAAAACTATTTGAGTGTATATAACAATTATTTTACTGTATATATATTGAGTTCTTAAGTGTGTGTATATATATAGTGAGTTTAATAACGTATATAATGAGTTTTTTAGTGTATATAACACTTATTTGAATGTATGTTCCATCTTAATCTAATGGTCTAGATTGTGCCTCAATGGGTGTAAGAAGTTACTCTGCCTCACCGGAACCCGCCTCTCTCTCTCTCTCTATATATATATATACACACACACACACACACACACACACACACACACACACACACACACACACACACACACACACATATATATATATAAAGAAAAGGGATCAAGGGAGTTTGGTGAAAAGTGGGAAGTTGTGTTTATGGCCCTTGATTTTGGTTGGATGGATGACCTAGATTAATAAAAAAAAAATAAAGGGAGAGGAGGTACGTGGAATGACTAGTAGCAGGCAGCAGCAGACAGGAGCAGAGCAACAGCAGGTAAAGCAGAGCAACAGCAGCGCACTCTCTCTCAATCTTTCATCATTTCCATCACCAAAATTCACTTTCTTTCTCTCAATTGCTCACCATTTCGCAGCGTAATCTCTCCTAATCTTTCATATCTTCCATCACCAAAATTCACTCTCTCACTAAAATTCAAAAATTCATCCCATTGCTCACCATTTCATTTCACTAAAATTCAAAATTCATCCCAAATCAATATTCATCTCCTTATTTATACTATCATGCAAAATAACTAAACCCTAATTCGTAATCTGTTCTACATCTCCATGCTCCAATGGTGCTTCATCCCATTGCTCACCATTTCATTTCACTAAAATTCAAAATTCATCCCAAATCAATATTAATCTCCTTACTTATACTATCATGCAAAATAACTAAACCCTAATTCGTAATCTGTTCTACATCTCCACGCTCCAATGGTGCTGTTCCTTGAAGATTCGTATGTAATCGAAAATGTCCAGTCAAAAATTCATGTTCAACTTGCAGGAGGTAAGATGAGTACATACATATATATTTGGTATCTTGCATTTCGAATTCCATTTTTTTGTTTGGTTTGTTAATTTGAAAAGTTATACAATTGTAATGTCACAACCACACTCTATATGATGGACAGTCACACAGTTATAACGTGGTAGTCACACTTAATATGATAGAAAGTCACACGTTCCACGTCGTTGCAACTTTTCTGCTGTAGATGTAGTTGTATTATGTGAAGTTGCAGTTGTATTATTCCAAATATTGGTGCTGGTAAGACTGATATATTTATTATGTTATATTCATTATCCACACGTTCCATCATTGTTATGTTTATTATTGCTATTTTTTTGGTTGTCGAGTATTGTACTTATAGTTCTTATGCGTTGTCGAGTATTTATTATAGTTTAACCCATGCAACTTATATCACGTGATTGTACACCTCAATATGAGTGACTGTGCAACTCATAGCATATGATTGTACACATCAACATGTGTGACTGTGCCAAGTGAACTTTGTGATTATTTCCAACTATTTCTAATTAGTTTTTAGTAAAATCATGCTGTTATATGAGCAGAGCCACAGTCGCTGTTGAGAAAGATCACATTTCATTGAGGTTAGAGACGAATGCGTGCGTTGCAAGATTGATAGTGTGTAATATAGGGTTTCTTTTTATCGACAGTAGTTTAACCCATGCAACTTATATTACGTGATTGTACACCTCAATATGAGATGCAACTCATAGCATATGATTGTACACATCAACATGCGTGACTGTGCCAAGTGAACTTTGTTATTATTTCCAACTATTTCTAACTAGTTTTTAGTAAAATCATGCTGTTATATGAGCAAAGCCGCAGTCGCTGTTGAGAAAGGTCACATTTCATTAAGGTTAGAGATGAATGCGTGCGTTGCAAGATTGATAGTGTGTAATATAGGGTTTCTTTTTATCGACAGTAGTTTAACCCATGCAACTTATATCACTTGATTGTACACCTCAATATGATTGAATATGCAACTCATAGCATGTGATTGTACACATCAACATGTGTGACTGTGCCAAGTGAACTTTGTGATTATTTCTAACTATTTCTAACTAGTTTTTAGTGTGTAATATATTGTTCCAACCACTGATAGTGTTTTTTGTTTTTATTGTTCCAACCTATATGCCAGTTGAAGACACAGTGACTGTGCCTTACGTAGGGCAGAAGTTCGCGGACATCGACGGAGCATTCTTGTTTTATCAATCTTACGCATCTTCCTTTGGTTTCGAGGCGAAGAGGTACACGACAACTAGATCTTTTGATGGTTCGATTAAGAAGAAATTGTTGGCTTGTAACAAGGAGGGCAAAACAGCTAGCCAGAGCATGGTGAAGTTGTCGAGCACGGGAGAGAAGGAGGGGCAAGAGTATGTGGGATCGTACGAACCCAAAAGGATTACGAAGGCGACGAGGACGCAATGTGGAGCAATAATTAGGCTCTGTGCAATGATCGGGGGGTTTTATATTGAAGAGTTCATCGAGGAACACAACCACGATCTTGTGATGGTTAAGGACAGAGAGTTTCAGAAGTCATCTCGAAATCTGTCAAGATATCACAAGGAGATGATCGTTTGCAACTCGAGGGTGCGTAATGTCTGTGAACAATGTTGTTAGTGTATGGTTGACTGCTAACTGTGCGAGATTAATGCAATTTGCAATTTTGTGTGTGCAGCTGAAGATCGGGGCGACTCAGACATACAAGATGTGCAAGGAGTTGTCGGGCGGATATCAGAACATCGGAGCCTTGTTGGTGGATTTCAAGAACTGGGGGAGGGACGTCAAGTGCTTCGTCCACGAGCAGGATGGTCAATTGTTCATAGACCGGTTCAAGAGTTTGAGGGACAGTCAGGAGGATTTTTACTTTGACTACGATGTGGATACAGACGAAAGCTTACGCAGGGTCATTTGGGCGGATGGTGCAGCTCGAAGGAACTACGCGGCATTCGGGGATGCAGTTTCGTTCGACCCAACGTACGAAACCAACATGTATTCTATGGTGTTCACACCGTTCAATGGCATGGACAACCACAAACGGTCTGTCACGTTCTGTGGGGCGTTGCTATTTAAGGAGGACTACGAGTCATTTATATGGATCCTCTCCCGATTTCTGGAAGCCATGGACGAGAAGGAACCGTGTTATATCATTACAGACCAGGATCCCGGAATTTTAAAAGCCGTCCCAGAAATATTCAAAGCAGCGCACCAACGGTGCTGCACATGGCACATCATGAACAAAGTTCCAACAAAGTACGGCAGATCAAGAGAGGAGGCCTCGGAATTCGTAAAAGCCCTCAATGCAATTATATGGGATGATGACATCGAGGCGTCAGAGTTCGACTACAGGTGGGGGCAGATTATGATCGACCATGATGCTATTGGGATCGAATGGTTCGAAAATATGTTCGAAGATAGGATCAAATGGGTCGCCGCGCATTGCAGGGAGGTGAGGATGTCCGGAATTATGAGGACAACGCAGAGATCAGAGAGTGAGAACAGTTTCTTCAAAACGTTTGAAGACAACAATGGTATGTTGGTCCAGTTCTGGATGCGTTTCGAAAGTGCGATGGACCAACAGAGGCACATGCAGAAGAGGCTAGACAACGATAACCGGCAAACATTCCCCAAAATTGGATCGACGAATTCGATGGAGACCCACGCGGCAAGGGTGTACACGCACGTGGCTTTTGCACACTTTCAGGAAGAGGTAAAGTTTTCGCTGTACACGTGCATCGTTCGTGGGTATCAGGAGAAGGACGGGATCAAAGCGACAACTGGGCTGGACTCCATCCGGGACCGCAACTACATTGTTGAATACAATCCAGGTATGTGACTATACACAATAAAGGGTGTGACTCTGGAATGGGGTGCGCGTGATTGTTCAATGCAACTCGTCTGATTCTGCGGCGTAAGGACTGTGACTATGCAGCATAATGGGTGTGACTATACCCTGTCATGGGTGTGACTATACCCTGTCAAGGCTGCGTAGCCACTGTCCGTACGGTCAAGAGGCGCACTCTTTATGTGTTTTTTAATGCACTCGCAGGTACCTGTGAGGTCAGCTGTACTTGCAGGAAGTTCCGTCGGTATGGAATTCTTTGCAGGCACGCCATTTGGATATACTCTTCGAAAGGACGGGAGACGATCCCGGAATGGTACGTGGCATGCAGATGGACAAAGGATGCTCTATGTAATGTTAATGTGTGTCCCCTGTTAGAGAGTCGCCTAAGCGATGATAAGGCTGTTACAGTCACGAAGCTGTTTTCGGAGTTCTATGAGACCGTCAGTCATGTCAGCAAAATGGGTAAGGCAGACGTTAGTAATCTAGCTGACGTTATTCGCGACTTCAGGTCCGATATTGTCTCTGATTGGCCCTTGTAGCAAGACGCAAGAATTAGAGGAGATTCTCGTCTGTACGAGCGCAATTGAAATAACCATATTGCCCCCGAAGAAAGCCAAGAATAAGGGCAGTGGGAATCGGATGCTTTCTTCTAAGGCGAAGGCTGCTGCAGTTGCCGCCAAGCCTAAACGACTGTACAAGAACTGCAAGAGGATGGGGCACCATGACAAGAGGAACTGCCCCAACCCATTTGCTGAGTATCCACCTATTGCTGACTTGTCTGTTGATGTTGAGGAGGAGGAGGAGGAGGAGGACCCGGCAGGGATTGCCGAGGAGGATTGTTCGTGAATATCATCTGTTACTTATGAACATTCTTTTTGGGAACACAAAGGTTGCTGACGTTTGAAATGGTCAAGGTCCGTGACATTGTTTTCGTATATTGCGGACCTCAATCATTTCTAATATGGTGTAAGTCGTAGATCAATGGGGCCTTTTGTTTTTTGTGAAACATAAAGACTTGTCGACGTTTGAAATGGTCAAGGTCCGTGATATTGCTTTGTTTTTTTGACGTAATATGGCGTAAGAATAGATTGAAATAGCAGTCGTTTTTATTCTGGAATGCATCATCTTTGGCTACAAATACAGCTGTACAAGAACATTATGCCCTTAATTTTTGATTGACACGAAACAAGTGAGTGTGATTGTGCAACGCAATGAGTGCAACTTTACAGTAGGCAGTGTGTGATTGTAGAACAAGAGGTGGAGTGTGGTTATACTAAATGTGGGAGTGTGATTGTACAAGATAATGAATGTGACTCTACAATACGCTGACTGTGATTCTACAAAACAAAGTGTAGAAACCTAAACTGGTTTTATGACATGATGACTGTGATTATACACCATGATTAGTGTGACTATAAAACTTGTTGAGTGTGACTATACACCATGTGTCTGTACATTAGAAAAATAACGATGGAAATAGAGAAATAGCGCAATAGCGATGGAAATATTTGTACATTAGAAAAAGTCCACCTCTTACACAACATATAATACTTGCATACCATTAAACGCGGAAAACATTCTACAACATACCATTGCATACATTCATACATAATGCGGAAAACATATAATACTTGCATACATAATGCGGAAAACATCCATTGCATACCATTAAACGCTACATTTTAACATTCATTAAAACTTTAAACACATAAAAACGTCCATTACTAAATGCTACATCTTAACCCGTACATACTTAACCTCCGTACTTTGTAAGCATCTTCTTCAAGTTGGCCAAGTCACGCTGGAACCCTTTCCTTGTGCGGAAACAGTCCATAGACCTCTTCATCAAGAACTGGATGTAGTTGTCCAGTTCGGCCTCTATATGTGCATCGCCAATAGACGCCACAAAGTTCCTCGCGTCAATTGCAGTTGCGACTAGCTGCATGACTTTTAATTCATTGGACATAGTGGTATCCAATAAACCATCATACTCCTCGATCAAACTTCTGATCTCTTCTATTTTGCTGGCCATTTTTTTCTAAGGTTGAAGTGGTGGAGTTGTAAGTAGGGGCTGGTAAAAGTGGTGAAGTTGAAGTGGTTTGGGTGTAAAAAATGGCGTTGGCGTTGGTATTTAAAGAGGGGGAGGCAGTAAATAGGGGGTTGAAAATGCATGGGTTAGGCAGTAAAGGGAGGGTGAAAATTTATGGGTTAGGTGGGGGGCCTATCCTCATAAATTAATTAGGGTTAGGAGATTGAGGTGGGTGTTTGTGTTTCTCAATGCTTCAGTGAGACTCACAAACATCCCTTCACAGTAACATTTTTTTTTTGAAACATAAAGATTGTTGACGTTTGAAATGGTCAAGGTCCGTGATATTGCTTACGTCTAATGCGGATCTTAATTATTTCTAATAAGGCATAGTCGTAAAACATCAGAGGTCGAAAATTGTTTTTTGTTTTTTGGTTGTAAAAATACATTGGAATAACAGTCGTTTTTAATCTGAAATGCATCATCTTTAAACGCTACAAACATTATTAACTTAATATTTGGTTTGACACAAAACAAGTGAGTGTGATTGTGCAATGCAATCAATGTGACTTTACAGTAGGCAGGGTGTGACTCTACAACAAGAGGTGGAGTGTGGTTACACTAATTGTAGGAGTGTGATTGTACAAGATAATGCCTGTGGTTCTACAATACACTGACTGTGATTCTACAAAATGAAGTGTAGAAACCTAAACTGGTTGTATGACATGATGACTGTGATTATGCACCTTGTCGAGTGTGACTGTACACCATGTGTCCATAAAAATAGAGAAATAGCGAAACAACGATGGAGATATTTGTACATCGGAAAAAGTCACATCCTGGAACATAATAATATACTTGAAACGTAAAAACATTCTACGAACACAGTACTTGAAACATAAAAACATTTCGCGACATAATGCAGGAAACATGCCACATTTTAAATCCTAAAACACATTAAAACATCCATTACATACCATTAAAACACGATACATCTACGCTACATGCATAATTAACCCCCGTTTTTTTGAAGCATCTTCTTCAAGTTGGCCAAATCACGCTGCAATGCTTTTTTAGTGCGGAAACATCCAATACACTTTTTCATCAAGAATTCGATGTATTCGTCCAGTTCGGTCTCCTTTTCTGTATTGCCAATGGATGCCATATAGGTCCTCGCGTCTATGGCAGGGGCGACTAGCTGCATGGCTGATAATTCATTGGATCTAGTGGCATTCAACAAACCATCGTACTCCCCGATCAATTTTATGATTTCTTCTAGTTTGCTTGCCATTTTTTTAGGGTTAAAGAGGTGAAGTTGGAAGTAGTTGGGGTAAAAATGGCGTTGGTATTTGAAGGGGGGAGACAGTAAATATTAATTGAGTTAGGTGGGGGTCCTATCCTTCTAAAGTAATTAGGGTTAGGAGAGTGAGGGGATTGTTTGTGTTCTCAATGTGCATTGAGACTCACAAACATCACCTCCCCAGTCCCAGTGCATTTGATGCGCACAGTTTATATTGCGTCGACATAGTTTCGAACCATCGTTCTTTTTTGGGAAATAATCTGATTTTACGGTGTGTGTTGTTTTTTGGTGTGTTCTGTAAATACGGGAACCATCTGTTTTTTTTAAAGGTGAAATAAGTTGAAATAAACTGAAAGTAAATGGATGGACATATATACAGGGTTAGTTAGTATAATTAATCAGTGAATTTGTGGTAGTCTGTAATGACTCTGCACGAGTTTGACTGTGACTGTGAGTCAGAAGCTGCATGACTGTATCACATCTCACATGCGACCCTGATACTGAGTTGTCATTCATCTGATACTCAGAAGATACTCCAACATGAGTTTTTTTTCTATATTCACAAGAAAGTGTTTTTACTTCACTACACATTCATGCCTTACGGTTCGCTGAGGTCTTTCGTTCCACGATTCTCCCTATCTTACGTTTGTCTTCGAGTGCTTGCCATATGCTTGGCGCGTCAGCTATGAAAGCACGAATTGTCGGCAACCCGTCCCTGCGAGCTTCATTCATGTCAGCAAGTACGAGAGTTGCTGCCACCTCGAACGACAAGTAACGCCTCCCGACCTTTGACCCAATATCAGTGTGGGTGAACGGCACGCCGTCGTACAGGCACATGTCCATCAAGTAGAAAATGCCGGACTCCGGATCGTTCTTCCGGGCGCTCTGCCATTCCAATTTTACTTGGCGATTCTCAAAATTCGCCAGGTGACTGCTCTTAATCAGCCCCTTCACGTCCATGTAGTCGGTCAATGCTTGCATCTGTTCGCAGTATTAGGTAATAGTAAACATCAGCACTTAAGCAGTAAAATATTTTTGACGTGGTGAAATAACGCATATGCGTGCAACTTACTATCTTGCTGTACACCCGGAACATATGTGACCCTGGGGCGTGTGTCTGGTGATCGAGGATGTCAACTGTTCTTTCTCTAAAGTTGACGCACACGCACGCGTAGTGCCCTATAGTATGCACCGGTAAAAACAACAGTTCGGCGTTCAAGTCGAATGTCCCGGCGCAGTCTTGTATGAATCTGTCCCACGCTTCGTACACACCGTCAGTGTCTTCATCCGCAGGGGTACTTGAGTCCGGTCATTCCAGGATACGGGTCAGCGAGTCCTAACGGATGGCGAATATTAGTTGTCATCAGTGACAAGATGCGAGAATGAACTATATCATGTGGCTGCACATCGCATTGTACAGACTAAGCTGCGTGACTTTGCAGCCTGCAGAGTGTGACTATACATGACAGTGTGATTGCAAATTCTAGGATGTCTGACTATATCATGTGCGTGGCTGTAAAACTTATCTAACGTGATTGTGCACCTCAACAAGAGTGACTCTGCAAAGTGATGTCTGACTATTACACAGACTTTACACCCTTTCATCAGTTAATGTGAATGGGACTGATTTGTACTATTTAATGCCTGAATATGCAACTTATAGCATGTGATTGTACAGACTAAGCTGCGTGACTTTGCAGCGTGACTTATAGCATGTGAATATGCATGACTTATAGCATGTGATTGTACACATCAACATGTGTGACTGTGCAACTTATATCACGTGATTGTACACCTCAATATTTGTGACTGTGCAATTCCTTTTGTGATTATTTCTAACTATTACACGGACTTTACATCTTCAGTTTATATGAATGGGGATCATTTGTACTATTTAATGTGATAGGTAGGAGGTTATGGGGGCATACCATGTGTTGAGTTCCGAACCACGCCATCGTTGGGTCAGCGGGGGAGGATAACCCACGCCGGTTGTCGTCTGATTCGCACCAGTTCATGAGGTGCGACCAACTGTAGACACTCACATTTTGACCGCCAGGTGTCTATAGTAGGTCCCGCCAAACACCCGATGATGATAGGACGTAAACGTGCTTTGACAGACTCGGATATGGGCTTGTAATCATGGACATTTGGTTTAGACATTTTAAGGAGTACAAATCTCACAAAACTAACCTCAAATTCAGGCCCAGTGGGTCATTTCGAGTCAAATAACACTAATTTGGGTCGAAACCGTCACCAGGGGTAAAACCGTCTTTTAGCGACCGAGTCAAAACCCGGTCAACGATTTTTTTTCGAGGCATAAAGTCTGCCGTGTCACCCTACCAATCCGGTTCGAATTCGGATACTACAAAAATCAGCTATACAAAAATAATAAACAATTCCGTTTAAGGTAGAATTCGATCCCGAGTAGGAATCCTAGCCGAGAACCGATTCAGACACCCAACCGAGTGCAAACACTCGGCCAAATATGCACAACCAGCCGGTCTCCCTCTCTTTCTTCTCTCACAAGAAAGCGGAATCCTCGTACTCCTCAGCTTCTTACTCAAGCGGTAATTCTAGCTCGAACAGGAGTCCTATTCATAAACCGACTCAAACACTGGACCGAGTGCAAAACACTCGGCCAAAGCACCCTCCAAACAGCCGAAATCCCTTTCTTCTTGGCCAAGAAAGTAGAATTCTTATTTCCCTCGAATTCCTACATTTCCTATCCTAAGCGGTATTCAAACTCTCCCAAACCAAGGTCGGGAAATTCCTATAAATAGGACCCTCCCTTCGACAGTTCATACACAGTGGATACACGGTTCAATACACAAAAAATCAGACTGAAAAATACCGAGAAGATCAACCTCCAAAGTCCCGACATAATCCCGAAGTAATTCCAAAAATCCGACGAAACCAATCCCGTCCAAACCGGCCGAA
Organism: Agrostemma githago; assembly: GCA_958450325.1. NCBI lineage: Eukaryota > Viridiplantae > Streptophyta > Magnoliopsida > Caryophyllales > Caryophyllaceae > Agrostemma > Agrostemma githago. The sequence goes on from OY288248.1 coordinate 15,001,317, forward strand.
CCCACGCCGCACACACACCAAAAACACTCCAAAAACCGACACCTTAACTCACCCACATCATCTCGACGCTCCCGTGTCTAAGCCACCGTCCGACGAGCTCTATACCGAGAACACAAAGCATGTAGGTTGAGGGTGTAAATCAAACCCGTCTCTTCCCTTTTCTCTCTTCTTCATCTCGTTTTTTATGGGTCTTGCGTCGGTCTTTCTTTTATTTTCTAATATCGAATATTCTTAAAATACGATATCGATTCTATATAATCGAATGTCGTATCAAAAGGAATTATATTAAGCTTTCGACGAAATCGTTACATTTTTTTATTCAAAGCTTTTTTACAACCTTTTCGTTCAAAATTCCTTTTTTTATTTTTCGTCCAAAACCCTTTTTTCAAATTTTTTCGTTCAAAATAAACTTTTTTCCAAAACCTTTTTAAAGTCATTCCGAATATTCGATATCGATTTCATAATCGAATATCGAATACGACGAATATCGAAAACATGGATCGAATACAAGTTAATTCATAACTTGTATACGATTCATCAAAAATAATAATTTTCGAACAAAGTCCGAAGGCCGGACAGCTCACGGTCCGGACCTTTTTTTACGGTTTTCGTTTGTTTTATTTTTATTATTCTTCGATCAATTTCTAAATTTACATCTTTTCCAAAACTATTCTAAATATTCGATAATCAACTATCGAATATAACGAATATCGAGAATATTAAGTCGAGTACGAATTATGCGATATTCGTACGCGATTTAATCAAAATTTTCCAAAAAACGTTGACGATTTCAGGCTGCCACACGACCCGTATTAGTCACGGACGGGTCGCGCGGTTCTCGGCCGAGACCCCTTCTTTCTTTTTTTTTTATTTTATTTATTCTCGAACATTGTTTTTTTTATACAAAACAACGTTTTTAGTAATATTTTTCAGATTTCGATTAATTTTTATTTTCTCGATTTCATATATTATTTCAATCATTACTAACTCGTTTTCTCGTGTTTGTAGCAACTTTTTCTCATTTTCTTTTTATCGTTTTATTAGACTAAAACGAACTCGCATGCTAAATAACTTTGACGTTAATAGTTTAACATGCATTAAACGACTTAGCAACCCATTTTATTTTTCCTCACATGTCTTAGGAAAATAATCTCTGCATATCATTTCATCGTCGAACTAACGCGTGTACACAAAACCGAACGATATCTTAGTAAAGGCCGCTAAGTGCGGGCGGGGTTGGGTGTTCTCGCTGAACTTCCCAACACGTACCCTCACCCCTTACTCAGAACCGTGGTTTCCGGATGTCCGAAACCATTGGCAACGAGAGTCATTCAATATACGATTAACCGCCCAGTCGGCATCGGTATCGATATGCTAAGGGACGAACCCAATAAACTCTGACATCGGAAATGGGCCAGGCTTTAAGTATGGCCCACTACGACATAGAGTGGGTTCGAATGGTTCCGAATAACCATAAAATTCGGTGGCGACTCCTACTTCGATTTAAAATTCTATTCGATCCATCTCATATGGAAATTCTATCGCCTCCCCAAAACCCGCGCTTCGCCGCGTCGGGGTGGACCTATGTCATGTCCACAATTTGGCGACTCCGCTGGGGATTAACTGATGTGTCACTTACCATCGGCATCCTCAGGGTGAGACTCGAAAAGAAATCGTTCGATTAGTAATGTACACGTTTTAGTTCAATGGTTCATGCATAACCCCGTTCTATCCCGGGCCGGTTACTTGTGACCGACGTCCCACTATACCACGGTGCATTCCCACTAGGGTGCACTAAAGACTTCGATGGCGGAACTCGTTTAGACTTTGCGGCATGTCCTAAGACCAACTCGGCTTAGGGAGTCCGTCCTCAGTACGAGAATGCGATCGTTGTTGGTATAGACCCTATTAGACCGACCGAGACTTAGACTAAGAGCATACATGGCGTCGTTATACTGATTCTATGACTACGTGCTACTTGATCCTTTTTGGTCTTCTCAAAAACCGTCATTTTTTTCAAAAAACTTACATCTTTTCAAACCCATCTACTTTTTCAAAACCCGGAAAGCTGCCGAATTTAGGACTTATGATTTTTGACTCAAAATAGCCTATTTTTAGCCGGTATGCTGTCCAAACCTTTTCAAAAAAAAAAGCCCGAAATCTCGGCCCGATAAACCCCTTTTCTCGGTTTTCCAAAAAAAATCGGGCCTTCCAATCCGACTTTGCTCGGTTTTCAAATCCCATTTCTCTCTTCAAAACCCTCTTCCGCTTAGGACTTCCCGTATTTAGCAGTGTCGGGTCTTGTCATAGGTTGTAAGAGTCTATAGCGTCGAAACTCCGTCGATCTTATATCACGGGTTTCCACCCCATCCCAGTCCGCCTTACTCGTCAAGGCACGGCCCACCTTCGTAGGACTAACTCCTACAAAGGGAAGCCCGTTTACACACTAGAGTCTAAAGCCTGGGGATTTCTCACGTAGACCTTCCTTAGAACAGGACTAGGCCCACTCTGCCGAATCCTAAGGAAGGCCCACCACTCACGTGTCATCCATTTAGAAGTCAGTCTCCGGTTTTCCTTTTAGTCTAGTCTTTTTCTTGCTCGGGATGTACTTTGGATTCTAAGATCTGGGTCAGATACTGATTACGCGGTGCCCTTACAGACAGGTCACCCCACACTCGAGCCATGACGCAAAAAGCCATAGATGAATTGACCACCTCGTTGGCCCAAATCCAAGACCAACTAAGGAAAATACGGGAGGATCAGATCGCCATCGTCACGCGGGTTAGCGCCGTAGAACAGGGAACCCCCAACGCTTCGATCGACGATGACGGGCCTTTAGCCGCGTTAGCCAGTGCAGTCGTCAAACTGCAAGAACAGGTCCACTTGACAACCCAAAGCTCCATCCATACGGAGAATGCTAAGATTTATACCCCACTGACCGATGAACTGCCCACCAACCTCAATCTGACGGGCTTGCCGATGTTCGAGGGTACTGAAGATCCGGTCCACCATATCCGGGCTTTCAAGGAATTCATGGCCCTTAAAGGGGTTAAGTCCAATATGTTCAAGCACCTATTCGCTTCTTCTCTCGAGAAGCACCCAAGAGCCTGGTACTACCGGCTCGACCCCAAGAAATACAAAACTTGGGACGACGTGGCAACGGAATTCGCTCGGAACTACGCCGACAATACGTAGATCCAAACCACTATGCGCACCCTGGAAGTAATGGCCCAGGAACCTAAGGAGGGATTCACAAAATACCTTCAACGCTGGAGGGCGGAAAGCGTCAAAATGGTCGATAAGCCCAGTGAAAAGGTGCTGGTTGAAGCCTTTGTCAAGAACCTACTTCCAGCTTACCGGGTCCATCTCCGGTACGCCATCATACCTAGTTTCGCGGTCCTGACTGAAATGGGAACAAGAATCGAGGATGATTTAAGATTGGAAAGCCTCACTAAGGCCTCCACTAAGGGATACCAAGGGGCCAGTTCATCAACGAGCAAGCCCGCTACTACTGCTGCCGCTCGTAGCATTTTCGACGAGGTAAATGCACTCGATACCTCATCCCAGAAGACTACTACTCCCCGGGTATTCACCGACATAGGCACTACCTATGAAAACGCCCTTCAAAGACTATCATCAAAAGGCCTTATCACTCCGATAGGCCCAACACCCGATATCCCGGTCGAACGTCGCTCTAAGGCCTACAATCTCCAGGCCTACTGTCACTATCATCGTGGTAAGGGGCACGATACCGAGAAATGTTGGAAACTGAAGCACCTTATCCAAGATCTCATTGAAAGCGGGAAAATCCCTTTACCCGGGGGTAAGCCCAACAACAAAGACAACCCATTGGCCACTCACGCCATCTTTTCAGGGGAAGTAGTGGATTGCTCACACCTTATTTCTCCACTTATCCCACAAGTAAACGGGATCTGGTGCGATGACGAAGATGATGTCTACCTCACCAAAGGGGAAGCTGTCCCCATCACACCCGAGGAGATTCAGAAGGTTAAGTCCAAAGCCTTAGCCACTAGTCAAGCCCTCATCATTGCCGAACCACTCAAAGTAGAGCCCGCCCCGGAAGAACCAACTCCTGAAAAGGCTCTTGTGAAACAGCTAAGCAAAACTCGAGTTGACCTCTCTATATGGCAACTCCTAGTTAGCTCTCAAGAACATCGAGAGGCACTCACTAAGGCCCTCGATCAGGTCAAAATCGACTCTATGGCTACTCCAGCCGAAATGGTAGCCACAGTCCTACCCCACCTAAAAAGCAGATCCATAGAAGAAGGCCCACTGATTACCTTCTCCAACGCTGATCTACCACCATTCGGGCCAGCCCACAACATGGCCCTCTACATCACAGTTATCTGTCGAGGAAAGTACCTACCCATGACCCTAATTGACGACGGGTCAGCGGTCAACGTCCTTCCCTTAAGGACCGCCAAAGCCCTCGGCATCACCGAGGCCGACTATATTCCAACAGCTCAAACTATTCAGGCTTTTGACGGAAGTCCAAAGTCAGTGGCCGGAGCCACGAAACTCACTATCATAACGGGCCCGATAGAGAAAGAGCTGGAATTTCAAGTGATTGACGTGACTTCTTCCTTCAACCTTCTTCTAGGAAGACCTTGGATCCATGCGACCAGGGCCGTGTCCTCCACTTTACATCGAAAAATCAAGTTGCCTTTGCGTGACACCGTCATCACTATAGAAGCCACACCTATGACTGTGGCTAATTGCAACACCTCGGGCCGCACCGATCTATGGGGGTTCGATTTCATAGGAGCCATCGAAGAAGATCATCTCTTCCGTCCTTACTTCACCGTCCCCCTAGACCGAATGTTACAGAATCTGGGCTTTCTACCAGGGGTTACCTCAAGGCCCGATCTCCCCGCAGGAAAAATTCTCGAAGTTCTGAACAATGGGAGGACTCAGACAGGTTTGGGCTACACCCTAACCCCAGAAAACATGGGCCAGACTGGAACCAGTAAGGTCACCTTCGTCACTCCAGTATTCGAGACCGCTCAGACCGGCCTATATCGGCCCACACGCCCTGGGGCCCACTTGGCCCAGGACTGCAACTACATACCAGACGACATCTTCGCTCTCATCCAATCCGAAGATGCTAAGAATGCCGAGCCCGCGCTAGGGTTACTTTTCGGAGAAGAACTCGCGATTCCAACACCGAAAGAAGAGCTAGTCAGCCTCATTCTCCGCAGTCGCACCTTTGACCCGTCTAAGCTAATTTCGGAGGTCGGGTCCGGAGCCAGAGCTTGGAGGAAAACTGTCAAATGGACTGACAGTCAAGGAAAAACTTACAAGCTGATCACAGGAGAAGGAGAAATGCCAGAATCTGAGTCTGAGTCTGAGTCAGAGTCCGAGTCAGAGTCTAAGATTGAGTCTAGTGAGTCTGGTGCTAGGGTCAATCCTGTAACTCCCTCTCTTCCTTTAGCCATTCCTGGTGCCTCGGGGTCTGTCCCGGGCACCCTACCTATCCCGCCACTGACTAGTGATCAGATGGCCGCTCTTTTCGAGCTCTTTTCTCAATTCATGATCAATAATAACAACCGTTCTGCTTACGACTTGTCTCATTTTCAAAATTTCAAAAATTTTATGTGCAATGACATTGAGAAACCCGACGAACAGGTATCTCTACCCCCACATCTAATCGAGCAACTAGAGCAAAGGGAATCCCGCAATCCGGTAATCGAAGACACCGAATTCATCAACGTGGGAACAACCTTAGAACCTCAGATGCTTAAGATAGGACTATCCTTAGATCCCGAGGAGAAACAACAATTCATAGTTCTCCTTCAAGAATTCAAAGACATCTTCGCATGGTCCTACAAGGATATGCCGGGGATTGATCGCGAAATAGCCGAGCACCATATACCGATCAAGGAAGGGTTCAAGCCGGTTAAACAAAAACTCCGACGCATGAGACCCGAATGGTCCCTCAAAGTCAAGGAGGAAGTAGACAAACAATTCAAGGCTGGGTTCATACGAGTCTCCGAGTATCCGGATTGGGTTGCAAATATAGTACCAGTCCCTAAAAAGGACGGTAAGGTTCGTGTCTGTGTAGACTTTCGGGATCTTAACAAGGCAAGTCCGAAAGACGATTTTCCGTTACCACACATCGATATACTGGTGGACAACACAGCGGATCATGCCCTTCTATCATTTATGGACGGGTATGCGGGGTACAATCAGATAAAAATGGCAGAAGAAGATATGGACAAGACCACCTTCATCACACCTTGGGGTACTTATTGCTATACAGTTATGCCATTTGGTCTCATCAATGCCGGGGCCACCTACCAACGAACCGCCACGACTTTATTGCATGACATGATGCATAAGGAAGTGGAAGTCTATGTGGACGACATGATCGTCAAATCCAAAGACAGGGACGGTCACATCACCGCCCTGAGAAAATTCTTCACCCGACTACGCAAATACAACATGAGGCTAAACCCTCAGAAATGCAGTTTCGGGGTAACATCTGGCAAATTATTGGGTCATATCGTCAGCCAACGAGGTATAGAAGTCGATCCAGCCAAAATCAAGGCCATCACCGAGATGCAACCCCCTAAAACCGAAAAAGAGATAAGAGGGTTTCTCGGAAAAGTCCAATATATCAGTAGGTTCATCTCAAAGCTAACCATGGTGTGTGAACCAATCTTCAAGAAGCTGAAAATAGGAGAACGGTTACTATGGGACGACAAATGTCAAGCAGCCTTCGATAGAATCAAGGAAATTTTGGCCTCACCACCGGTCCTAATGCCACCTCAGCACGGCTTGCCCCTGTCACTTTACCTAACCACGACAGAGACAGCCATGGGGGCTATGCTAGCTCAAACGGTCAATTCCGAAGAACGAGCCATTTACTACATCAGCAAGAAGTTTTTAGAGTACGAGTGTAAGTACACCATGCTCGAAAAGACGTGTTTAGCCTTGGTCTGGGCCACTAAGAAGCTCCGGCATTACATGCTTAGCCACGAGGTGCAGGTGTTATCCAGAATGGATCCAATCAAATACCTCTTCGAGAAACCCATCCTCAACGGCAGGATATCAAGATGGACCCTGATGTTGGCAGAATTCGACCTAAAATTCGTACCACTGAAAGCCATCAAAGGACGAGTAGTAGCCGAATTTCTCGCTGACAGTCCCATAACCGAGGAAGGACACATCGACACTTGGTCCTTCCCAGACGAAGACATTTTCCACACTGATACCGAAGCATGGGATTTGTACTTTGACGGGGCATCCAATTTTCGAGGATTTGGAGTCGGAATTCTTCTAATCTCACCAAAAGGGGAACATACCCCAGTATCAATCAAGCTAGACTTTGACGTCACTAATAACGCCGCTGAGTATGAAGCATGTATCCACGGGCTACAAGCCGCCGCCGACTTAGGGGTCACAAACCTCCGAGTACACGGTGATTCATCCCTGGTCATTAATCAAGCGCTTCAAAAATGGAAAACTCGGAATGCTAATCTCGTGGCCTACCAAGCACGAGTACGGGATCTCGAGAAACAGTTCCACAAGGTAGAATATATATACCTACCTCGGGAAGAAAATCAATTCGCAGATGCACTCTCAAAACTGGCATCTTTGCTAAACATTCCCGATCATATGACCAGTATGCCGATCTGTGTCGAAAGACGGTCCGAGCCAGCATATATCCACGACATCGAGGAAGTCGAGATACCCGATCCCGAGCCGTGGTATCAACCTGTACTAACATATCTAGCAACCGGGGAATATCCACCCGAAGCTGACAACCGAGCCAAAAAAGCCCTGCGAAGACTGGCAACCCAGTTTATCCGCACTGACGATGGGCAACTCTACAAAAAGACAGCACAGGGGGCTCTCCTCCGATGTGTAGACAAAACCAACGCCGAAAAAGTTATGGCTGAAGTCCATGATGGCGAATGCGGTCCGCACATGAACGCCCAGATGCTGGTCCGGAAGATCATGAGGCTCGGTTACTACTGGAATAGCATGGAAACCGATTGTCAACAATATGTTAGACATTGCCATAACTGTCAGATTTTTGCCAATGTACAACATATGCCACCATCCTTGCTATACACCATGACATCACCATGGCCATTTTCAACGTGGGGAATCGACATAATTGGAAAGATAAACCCCTCGGGAACCGGGGGACACTGTTTCATTTTGGTAGCAATCGACTATTTCACCAAATGGGTCGAAGCGGAATCCTATCGTATTCTCAACGCTAGCCATGTTGCCAAGTTCATTCAAAATAAGATAATATGCCGGTATGGGATCCCTCATGAATTCATTAGTGACCACGGGACCCATTTTCAAGCCGAAACAGCAGCCTTGCTAACCAAGTACAAGATTCAAAGGCATACATCTTCACCCTACCGACCCCAAACCAATGGAGCGGTAGAAGCAGCTAATAAAACAATTGTCACCATACTTAAAAAGATGGCTGATAATTATCGAGACTGGCCCGACAAAATACCATTTGCTCTTTGGGGATATCGAACCTCGATTCGTACTGCGACCGGGGCAACACCGTATTACCTTACATACGGCATGGAAGCAGTCCAACCTGTTGAGTTAGAAGTACCATCGCTCAGAATCCTACTTGAAAGCCAAGTACCTGAAGCTGATTGGGTTCGAGCACGATATGACTCGCTAGTCCTCTTAGATGAACGACGATCTTAATAAGTTGTAGACACTCACATTTTGACCGCCAGGTGTCTATAGTAGGTCCCGCCAAACACCCGATGATGATAGGACGTAAACGTGCTTTGACAGACTCGGATATGGGCTTGTAATCATGGACATTTGGTTTAGACATTTTAAGGAGTACAAATCTCACAAAACTAACCTCAAATTCAGGCCCAGTGGGTCATTTCGAGTCAAATAACACTAATTTGGGTCGAAACCGTCACCAGGGGTAAAACCGTCTTTTAGCGACCGAGTCAAAACCCGGTCAACGATTTTTTTTCGAGGCATAAAGTCTGCCGTGTCACCCTACCAATCCGGTTCGAATTCGGATACTACAAAAATCAGCTATACAAAAATAATAAACAATTCCGTTTAAGGTAGAATTCGATCCCGAGTAGGAATCCTAGCCGAGAACCGATTCAGACACCCAACCGAGTGCAAACACTCGGCCAAATATGCACAACCAGCCGGTCTCCCTCTCTTTCTTCTCTCACAAGAAAGCGGAATCCTCGTACTCCTCAGCTTCTTACTCAAGCGGTAATTCTAGCTCGAACAGGAGTCCTATTCATAAACCGACTCAAACACTGGACCGAGTGCAAAACACTCGGCCAAAGCACCCTCCAAACAGCCGAAATCCCTTTCTTCTTGGCCAAGAAAGTAGAATTCTTATTTCCCTCGAATTCCTACATTTCCTATCCTAAGCGGTATTCAAACTCTCCCAAACCAAGGTCGGGAAATTCCTATAAATAGGACCCTCCCTTCGACAGTTCATACACAGTGGATACACGGTTCAATACACAAAAAATCAGACTGAAAAATACCGAGAAGATCAACCTCCAAAGTCCCGACATAATCCCGAAGTAATTCCAAAAATCCGACGAAACCAATCCCGTCCAAACCGGCCGAACCCACGCCGCACACACACCAAAAACACTCCAAAAACCGACACCTTAACTCACCCACATCATCTCGACGCTCCTGTGTCTAAGCCACCGTCCGACGAGCTCTATACCGAGAACACAAAGCATGTAGGTTGAGGGTGTAAATCAAACCCGTCTCTTCCCTTTTCTCTCTTCTTCATCTCGTTTTTTATGGGTCTTGCGTCGGTCTTTCTTTTATTTTCTAATATCGATATTACTAAAACTATTTTCCTATATCGAATATTCTTAAAATACGATATCGATTCTATATAATCGAATGTCGTATCAAAAGGAATTATATTAAGCTTTCGACGAAATCGTTACATTTTTTTATTCAAAGCTTTTTTACAACCTTTTCGTTCAAAATTCCTTTTTTTATTTTTCGTCCAAAACCCTTTTTTCAAATTTTTTCGTTCAAAATAAACTTTTTTCCAAAACCTTTTTAAAGTCATTCCGAATATTCGATATCGATTTCATAATCGAATATCGAATACGACGAATATCGAAAACATGGATCGAATACAAGTTAATTCATAACTTGTATACGATTCATCAAAAATAATAATTTTCGAACAAAGTCCGAAGGCCGGACAACTCACGGTCCGGACCTTTTTTTACGGTTTTCGTTTGTTTTATTTTTATTATTCTTCGATCAATTTCTAAATTTACATCTTTTCCAAAACTATTCTAAATATTCGATAATCAACTATCGAATATAACGAATATCGAGAATATTAAGTCGAGTACGAATTATGCGATATTCGTACGCGATTTAATCAAAATTTTCCAAAAAACGTTGACGATTTCAGGCTGCCACACGACCCGTATTAGTCACGGACGGGTCGCGCGGTTCTCGGCCGAGACCCCTTCTTTCTTTTTTTTTATTTTATTTATTCTCGAACATTGTTTTTTTTATACAAAACAACGTTTTTAGTAATATTTTTCAGATTTCGATTAATTTTTATTTTCTCGATTTCATATATTATTTCAATCATTACTAACTCGTTTTCTCGTGTTTGTAGCAACTTTTTCTCATTTTCTTTTTATCGTTTTATTAGACTAAAACGAACTCGCATGCTAAATAACTTTGACGTTAATAGTTTAACATGCATTAAACGACTTAGCAACCCATTTTATTTTTCCTCACATGTCTTAGGAAAATAATCTCTGCATATCATTTCATCGTCGAACTAACGCGTGTACACAAAACCGAACGATATCTTAGTAAAGGCCGCTAAGTGCGGGCGGGGTTGGGTGTTCTCGCTGAACTTCCCAACACGTACCCTCACCCCTTACTCAGAACCGTGGTTTCCGGATGTCCGAAACCATTGGCAACGAGAGTCATTCAATATACGATTAACCGCCCAGTCGGCATCGGTATCGATATGCTAAGGGACGAACCCAATAAACTCTGACATCGGAAATGGGCCAGGCTTTAAGTATGGCCCACTACGACATAGAGTGGGTTCGAATGGTTCCGAATAACCATAAAATTCGGTGGCGACTCCTACTTCGATTTAAAATTCTATTCGATCCATCTCATATGGAAATTCTATCGCCTCCCCAAAACCCGCGCTTCGCCGCGTCGGGGTGGACCTATGTCATGTCCACACCAACACTCAAGCACAGCGGCGCTCATGCCACCGCCGGACAAGAGCGTTTGAATGTCACGCCTCTCCAGCTACGCACGAGGGCCGTAGGACCCCAATCGTTCACTGCGGATTTGTTGACACCGGTTAGTAGGTGTAATATGCAACACGCATCAGTAATAAAACATGGTTACTTACTTTTCGTCGTATCCATTATCGTCGAGGAAGTAGTAGTCGGCGGTGTGTTTTCGCAGGCTGAGCATCCCACTCGTCAGCGGTCGGTGCAGACGAAACAAGATCAACATGACAATGGCGTTCGGGTCAGGTTCACCTTGGTTCAAAGAGCAACCCAACCCATCTCCACTGCCCCGTATCCGAGACTTAATTGCCGACTGTGTTTCTTGTGGGACTGATCTGGGGGTGGGTTCAGGTGTTTTCGGTGATTTGCTCCGACGCTTCTTGGTGGTTGCCTTCACAGGAGTGGTTTCAAATGTACGAGCAGAATCCAACGATTCCTTGTATGTTCCGAATTCAAGCACTTTCTGTAAAACAGCGTTCCTTATCTTGTTCGCGTCGCTCAGTATAAGGGTCACCGTGATCTCCGCCCTGCACATATTGATGGCCGCCATTGTCCCCAAGGAGCAGTTGAACGAGGACCCGGTGTACAGCATCATGTCCATCATCAGGTACACTCCACAGTCATTGGCGGAGTACCCCTCTCCCTGCCATGATAAGGGAACGTTTACCAATTTAAACGCATAGACCTTCTCACCTTTCTCCACCCCTTGTTGTACCATGAACTCCCCCATCTTATCAGCCTGCAAAACAAGTTCAAACAGGATCAGTTGTTGAACACATTCGTGGTCACATAATTGATTTAATATTAAATTAAAAGGGCCTGACCGCTGTCCGAGCAATGCCATAGTAAGGCAACTTTGTAAAATCTCCATCGTACAACCGGTTGTCGAGGTACTCTATTTGCTCAGAATTGAAGTTGATGCAGGCGCAACTGTAGTGACCCTCGTCACCCGTCAAGATCGGGACGAACACCTGCAAACAATGCGTCAGGATTATGGGCTGATAACAACTACGAATAGACAGTATGTCCAGGATAATACCATGTCCGAGTCCAAAGCAAAGTCAGAGAAACTATTTTTTATCCACTCGCCCCACATGTAAAATATATCTTTGTTATAATTATTGCCCTTGCCTCCTTTCTTCCACAATTCCAACACTGGGCCCTGCTCACATGCATTGATGGTAATACATGTAGTCAGTGTGTGTTCGACATGAGTGTGACTGTGCAGCTGCAATTGTGTGACTGTACAACTTGTAGTGTGCTACCGTACAGCATAAAGTGGGTGACTATACAGCTTATAGCGGGTGACTGTGCAGTTTATAGTGGTGACTGGACAATATAATGTGTGTGACTATACAGGTAATAGTGTGTGACTGGACAATATAATGTGTGTGACTATACAGGTAATAGTGTGCGACTATACAACTAATTTGGGGGCTGAATGTATCGTATGTCCAAGAGAGAAGTAACATCTACTGGTTACTCTTGATGCTTTTTTGTCGTGCACCAGCTGGTTCAGCAGCCTACACCAGCAGTCAATGATGTTATTCATCACCTGTAGGCCAGGCTCGAGCGTCTGCATGTCGCCCCTCGCTATACAGTCGTAATCTGTGAACTCGACCAGCATTTCGCTGTAGACCAAACAAAGTCTCGATTAGCACATGCATTAAAAAAAACGGCATGAGCAGCACAAAAAGTACGTACCCTGACGGACGTGGCGTTGTCCGGTCGAAGACGTAGTCGATTACATCTTTCCGTACACTGAGGATATCCCAGAAGATGACGATATTGGAGCACATGAATCCAGAGATTACAAGCTGCCTCCTCAATATTCTCCCACAGTCCAACGTGCAGCCCAAATTGTCTGGAACCGTATCCATGCATTCAAATGCCACGTCGGAGTGGAAGATGTACCGATGATGTTTAGTCTCCGGGTGCGTCCTGGTCACTGAACCCTTGCCTGTCTGCTGAGTATCGGTCGTGAGTGTGGGCATGGTGGCAACAGCGTCCGCTACAGCCCAGCCTGCCTTGTGCAGTTCCCTCTCAAGAGTAGAACTGACTGTCGCATCGAGCGGAGCCGGTGTTACATCTAAAGCCGACCGTGCGTCAGTTGTCCCCCACCCAGCCTGCCGTAGAGCCACTACTACGGCCGGACTCATGTCGACCGAACCCTCCACATCGGAGTCTTGGTTGATTTCTTCAGCGGCATCACTCTCCTGAACTTCTCCCTCACAGAAACCCGGTGTCACGATGCCTCCTTCAAAAGTGCCCTCATCATCGAAACCTTCTGTTGCATCACCATCTCCCACACAGAAACCTGATTTCTCAATTTCTCATCCACGTACCCAGAATCATGCAAGTCTTGCACAATTTGGCGTACCAGACCGCAGGCTTCAGCATCGCGCTGCTCCTCGCCCTCAACGACGGGGGCGTTCTGGGTAGTCTTCTTCAACTGGACGGCCAACGAAACAACTTCATCGATATACCGGAGGACAGATAGATCTTCCCAGAATTGTTGCGAGGAAGAGTCTTGACTTGGAACTGCGTTGTTCCTCGTCGATATTTCCCTTACTTTGGAGGCAGCCTGCTCACAGAAACTGCAAAAGGCTAGCGCACACCTTCGAAAATCCATGAAAAAATGCCGGTCGTCCTATAATTAAGTTGAAGTCAAATCATTAGTGTGAAGCTCAGTGGTGTTGAGGCTCGTAGTGTGAGTATGACTACGCATCTAAGTGTGTGACTGTACAGCATAAAGTGTGTGACTGTACGCCTTATAGCGTGTGATTGTACACATCAACATGTGTGACTGTGCAACTCATATTACGCGATTGTACACCTCAATATTTGTGACTATGCAACTCATAGCATGTGATTGTACACGTCAACATGTGTGACTACGTAGGTTATAGTGGTGACTGGACAACATAATGAACAATTAATTGATGATTTATAGAGTGGCTGGGAGATCACTTACGTCAACGGCGCTGTCTTCTGATTGATTGTCTCTCTCCATCCCTGTCGTTATTCTCTTGGGACTAGAGTTCTGGTGGTCGGAGGGCATCGTTATAGCGGGGGCCCCCTCGATGTCTACTTTCCCACATGTACGTGGGTACGACACCTTTGAACGCAGCTGATTTCCCAGGGATCCTGTCTCTAGTTCCCCAGCAAGACGATCGCATATTCTCCGTGCATCCCAATGTGCGATAAATGGTATGTCGCATCTTCAAGTCTCGCTACGGAAATCGTAGCGCTGGAAGTACGCAATCATCAGAATGGGGATGCATCCCCGAAGGTAGTTGAGGACTTTGTTGGGGTCACGCGTCCCTTTACCCGCACGCACCAGATCCTGCTGGACAAAGCTACACCAGTCCTATCCCCGAATCAAGTCCACGTCATCCACTGCGGCCAGCAGGTTCAGGTCCAGTGAGTTGTTCGTAGTAGGCGCGAGGAATGATGACAACGCGAACAACACGAACCTGCGGACAAAGTCGTCGTCAGCGGCTTTGGTTGCCATTAATTTTTTGTGCACCCTCCCTAATGTTATTGGCCCGCTGCTGTCCACCACATCGAACCCCTTCCTCCAGGTACTCTTTAACCTGATCACGTTAGGTGAGTCTGCCCCTTTCTTGTTTTGTGTTGGGATTAATTTCACCGGATGAGGGCACAAAGGTAGCTGGAGGCAGTCGTGGACGTCGTACTTTGACATCATGAATGCCTCCCGGTGTGAGGCACGGAAAATATGGGACCCGTCAGAGAATGCACGGAGGAACATAAGTGCGTATTCAGTGGGTACCGATTCGATTCTCAGCTCCAATAGCCCGCCGAAGCCAACAACGCGCACCCTCTCTTTTTGATCATTCGATAATTGCGCAATTAGCTGGTGCAACCGTCTGGGCCTACAGTGAATATCCAGCTGACCCTGTCGACGGTCCCCTCCCCCCTTTCTCTTTTTTTTGGCCTGCTTTCCTCAACATTTTATGTCTCACTCACATCCAGATCAGCGACCGGTGTATCAAAAGTCACCCTCTTTTTTTTCTTTTGTCTGCCTTCGCCATCGATTTATGCCCCCCCCACATTCGTCTCGGCAACGACGTGGTCCCCCGATGTATCTTCAACAGACTTTACAACAGTCTTCTTCTTCTTCTTCTTCTTCGTACCCAAATTTTGGTCCACAACCACTCTATCATCAATTACATGTTCTCGGACTGATGTCTCTGTCACGGCCTTCTTCTTACCGGACTTCGTTCGAACTTTCTTCTTCGCACTCGACTTTCTGCTGCAATAACAACATGCGTAATGAGTGTGATTGCACAAATAAGTATACGGCTTCAACATAAAATGACAGTGGCTCTGCAACATAACGAATGTGACTGTACAGCCTCAAACGGGTGACTATACAACCAACACTGCATGACTGTTCAATATAAAGCGTGTGACTCTGCATCATAACTAGTGTGACTGTGTAGCTTCAAAGGTGTGATTGTACATCATTATGTGACTTCACAACAAAATATAATGAGTTCGACTATGTACCTTCAAACGGGTGACTGTATGGCTAACTCTGTATGACTGTATAACCAACTCTGTATGACTATAAAGCGTGTGACTTTGCATCATAACTACTGCGGCTGTGTGCCTTTAAAGGTGTGATTGTACATCATTCTGTGACTTCACAACAAAATATAACGAGTGCGACTATGTATCATAACTAGTGCGACTGTGTAGCTTCAAAGGTGTGATTGTACATCATTATGTGACTTCACAACAAAATATAATGAGTGCGACTATGTACCTTCAAACGGGTGACTGTATGACTAAGTCTGTATGACTGTATAACCAACTCTGTATGACTATTCAAATGTTAATTTTTTATCTTCCCAAACACCACCTCTGTGACTTTACAACAAAACCCGCATTAGTTATATAATGTGACTATATATACAATATAAAGCGTGTGACTTTGCATCATAACTACTGCGACAGTGTGGCTTTAAAGGTGTGATTGTACATCATTCTGTGACTTCACAACAAAATATAACGAGTGCGACTATGTATCTTCAAATGGGTGACTGTATAAACAACTCTGTATGACTGCACAACCAACTTTGTATGACTATTCAAATGTTAATTTTTTTCCTTCCCAAACACCAAGTTTGTGACTTTACAACAAAACCCGCATCAGTTATGTCGCATGCATCATTGGAAAGATGATCATGGGGATCTGAACATGAGAAAATAAGACTTCTTTAACATAAACTTCAGCAAGGAAGCATGTAAAATGTATGACTATACAACTACAACAGTGTGGTTACAGAATATAGTACGTATGACTATACAACTACAGCAGATGTACAAAACAACAACAAAAAACTGTGTAATCGATGGCACATGCATATTTACAATGACGATTATGGAAACTTCAACATGAACTTCAACAAAGAAATAAAAACTTCTTGAACTTCAACATGAACTTCAACAAAGAAAAAAAACTTCATCTTTGACTCTATAACTACAACCACCGTACAACTACAACAACTTTAACTCAAATTTTGGGTTATCGGGTTGGAAAAATGCTCTTTTACCATTTTTAATGGTTCATGCATGACCAGAGTTCATGACCACTTTTTAGGGTACATGAAAAAGGGATACAAAAGGGTTGAACAAAAGGAAAATCGGAGGTCGAAAATGGCACAGTCAACATACCTTTGTAGCACCACCGGAATTTTAGGCATTATTGGAGATGGAGAAGCTGCGGAGATGGAGATGGAGATGGGTTTTTTTTAGAGAGAGGAAGAGGGCGGTGAGTGATTAGCTGGTGAAATGAATTCAAAAGAGGTGAATGGGGAAGTGTAAAGGGCTTTGGGTGGGATTATAGAGAGGAGGGAAATTAATGGGGTAGGGTGAGGAGGCTATTGACTAGTGATGGGGTTGATGGCTGATGGTTGATGGCTGTCACCAGCATGTCAGTCCCGCAGCTCCTTTTTTTTATACAATTGAACCCCATCCATCCACCGTCCATATTAAGATAAATGGATGGAGGGGATCAACACTAAGCAACTCTTGATATATATATATATATATATATATATATATATATATATTTATTATGACAAATTTTTGTATTATTCCAAATTAATGTGAAACATAATATTAGTACGTATTATTAAAAATTTATCATAATTTTTCATTTCTACTCCTTATTGTTAATTGGAAATTTAATTATACATTATATATATAGAGAGAGAGATAAGTTCACATAAGGTCTACAACTCTTATAAGTTCATAAGTTACAGTGTTAAAGTTACACAAAAAGTGCTTAAAGTTACACAAGATGAGTGATAAAGTTACACTTTATCGCTTGAAGTGATAACAGTGCTGAATGTTATAGTTACATATCAATTTTGAACAAATGCAACTTTATCGTATGTCACATGTAACTTTAATATAGACTTAATTACATACTAGTATAAACCTCGTGCATATGCACGGTACATATGCAAATTTATTTTATAGATATTCTAAAATTTATCTATTAACTTTTACACCACACAACTTTGCAATTTAAATTTAAGAGAGTAAATAAAAATTGTTAAGCAATCAAGATAAATTTATATTTTAATAAAGATATTATATATATTTTTTATTAATGTTATTCTCATATTTTCAAAGTCTCAATTTTCTACTTAAAACATAGTATATGAATTAATATTAAGAACTGAATACTCATATGAGTAGTATAATTCTAAATTGTTTAATAGTATAATTCTTCGGTCCAAGTCGAGCCCGCACGTGCTCGGGTAGTCTATCCCATGGGCCAAGTCGGTCCTGCACTGCTAGTCTTGGGCCCAGTCTCCTTTCCAAGTCAGTCTGGGGGCTCACCTTCCCCCAAGCACCTCTAAAACTAGACCCTTCAGCTTGAGTCTTAGTCTTCTTTTTCTGACCTGACATTAGACGGACCAAGGTAGCTGGAATGTCACCTTCGTCAAAGAAGCCCCTGTTGTCTTTAGCTTGCTCCATTCGCAACAGGTCGAAAGCTTCATCAACCTTCAGAGCAGCTCGGGCTTTGGCGTCACCTGCTTTAGTCCACTTCACATAGGAGTCTGAAACCCAGGTCGAGTGGCGAGATTTGGGAATGGGCCAGGTATGCCGGGTGTACCATCTTTGCATCCAGGTATCACACATCACATCAGTCAGTTCGGTAGGGTCACTCACAACTGCTTCAACTTCTGGGATTCGCTGGGTCCATCCATACTGCCTTAGTATGCGATCCGGGTAGCGATGAACTGTCTGCCTGAAAGACAGAATTACCTGATAGCGGGCTCTGTCCCTCGGGTCCAAGCCAGTCCAAAGATAGATGGGCCACCACGGCACTACCCATCGAATTAATGGGCCACTGTGAAAAGACAACACCTCGTCCCAATACTTATGAGTAATCTGGCGAGAAAAGTCAATGACCCGCCTCCTCGTCATCACCTGGTTATGACGATAATTGCTCGCGTCAAGAGGAGGATCTATCACTGATAGCCTCTCGTAAAGCCAAATCTGAAACAAGAAGCTAAAACGTGAGTTCCCGAGGCGAAATAGGCGTTCGCCTAAGGGCACTCGATCGAGTGCCTAGGGGTCACTCGATCGAGTGGTACCTGTGAACACGAACATGGGGCCTTTTACGAGGGCACTCGATCGAGTGCCAGGGTGACTCGATCGAGTGCCAGGGTGACTCGATCGAGTGCCAGGGTGACTCGATCGAGTGCCAGGGTGACTCGATCGAGTGCCCACTACAGCAGGAGAATCGTGAAAAAAAAATCAAAAAATCGAGAAGTTGAAAAATAATAAAAATCCGACATACTTGCAGCAAACGGGTGCTCCCGGTGAGACGAACTGACGAATCTCTCTTGCGATTGTCCAATCCTTGGATAATTTCACCCGTAATCAGCCAAGCCGGGCTGTGCTCCGTCTCCATTAAATCAACAACGGTTAAAAGGCGAGCATTACCCATACAAGACAATAAATCAATGTGACCCTCAAAGGCATAAACAAGGAGCATGCAAAAAGAAAAGGCCCTACGGCTATGAATTGGTCTCACCCGGACATCATGCGGGTTCATAAATTTCTCAGCCAAGTCGATCAGAGAAATATTACCGTCCTCCATCATACAAGATACTTCGTTATGAGAGAGTCCTAAAAATTCCCGCAGCTTTCTCCTTGGGTCGTAGACCGAATAAGGTATGGCAGGTCGGAGTATCGTGTTCCATCCTCCCACCGCAGCAATCTCATCAGGTAAAGGGCAGACTTCGCCCCGAGGAAAGGCAAAGACATGATATATGTCATCCCAATAAGACAAACAAGCATCCAGAAAATAGTGATCAACCTGCATCTGACGGAATGTATACAGCTGGGCAATACCCGTCTGGTTCAAAGCCACCCTATCGGCGCCCCTAAAGCGACGAGACCATTCCTGCAGCATAACGGTCAATATGTCGATTCCCAGGGATAATTTTCTTGAAGAAAATAAAGAGGCTTTCTTTTGAGAAGGGATGAATTGTAATGGGAGTTGTGAGGAAAATCAATGACAAGGGAGGGCTATATATAGCAATCAACCTTACAACCCTCTTTCCTTATCACTTTTCTATGAAAAGTTTCCTAATCCCAACCGGCTTAACCTAGTCTCAATACTAGGACGGATTCAGTCATCCCGAACTTTCCTAAATTTCTTTAAGAGTCATTTCAAAAAAAATTTCAAACTTTCAAAAATTCAAAGATTTAAAAAAGTCATTTTCCCCAGCGCGAGTCATTTTTTTTACCTACGTGTTGCATGTAAAATTTTATGTGACTTATACAGGTACGACTCAAGCAAGGACATGCAACCAACTGTATCTCCCCAGTGGAAAGCCCCAGGCGACATTTTCCCCGGAATAGCACGGGATGGGCCCACATATAGGCGCACCCAGGACTTATGCGACAAGTCCGATTCCCCACAGAGTTATCATCATCAGCTCAGGTATGACTTTTAGCTTATGGCTGGCGAGCCCTTCACGCAAGTCTAATGGACTATAAACGACCCGACCAGAAGTCTACCAGGTCTTAATTGACTTGGTAGCTACTCTGACTTTTGCCCTGTCCAAGCCTCAGTCAGAGTGGGGGCTCTGTAGACACCCGCATTTTGACTGCCAGGTGTCTATGGTAGTTTTCAAAAAAGACCCGATGATGATCGGACGCTAACGTGCTTCTACGCGCTCGGATATGAGCTTAAGACCATTAGTTGTTGGCTAATGCACTTACGGAGTACAAATATCACAAAACAGGCCTCAAATTCAGGCCCAGTGGGTCGTTTCCAGTCAAACAAGACTAATTTGGGTCAAAACCGACACCGGAAATAAAATCGTCTTTTTAGCGATTGGGTCAAACCCCGGTCAATGTCGTTCCGAGACATACAAAACAGCCATTCAAACTTCAAAAACCCAGCCCAAACACAAAAAGCCAAAAGATATCCAAAGTCAAGGTCCAAAGCCCGGACCTTGCGACCCAGCTGAGCCACTCGATCGAGTGCTCAGCCCATTCAATCGAGTGGGCCCTTATTCAGGCCCGACTGCAGGCACACTGGGCCACTCGACCGAGTCAGCCAGTTACTCGGTCGAGTAACCCTAGCCGGGGGTCCGTAGCATGCATATATAAACACCCCATGCAACACACTTTACACAACTTTGATCATCCTTCAAAACTCTAATACTACACTAGCAAACCCTAAACCTAGCTTTAAGAGACAAAACTCTAAACCACCATAACTTAGCCTACATACTCGATACTCCCGTGCAAGTCACAACTACGAGTCCCGTCCGAGCATAAGAAACATGTAGGTTGAGGGTGCAAAACCTCGTTCTTTCCCTTCTCCTTCTCTCTCGCGTCGCACGTCGTCTATGTCGTCGTCGTTGTCTCGTTTTTTTTTTTACTTTATTCAAGTCCTAATATCGTTAATATCACTAGTATAAAACATTAAAATAGTTGTGAATTTGTGTCAAGTGTGAGTGATGGTGGGATAAGGAAACTCGAATATACAAGTGTATTGCACACAACGTTGCCGGTCACTTATCCCATCACCCCGATCATTTGATTATTGAAACAAGTCAACCTAAATAATAGTTTTTATTTTATTTTCGTTCTCATCATCATTGAATCGCACACTTGCATCAATTACAACTATTCTCAAAACAAGTACCTTTTATAAGGGTCGAAACCCGTTGACGCGGAACTGACATCACACAATCTCTAGGGATTCATTACGATGTCAGAAAAGCCGAGGGAATCAAGTCTTTCAATTCAAGCAAAGCGTTGATCTTTTAGACTCGATACCAATTCCATAATTGGATGTCGAATCTAACGATCTAGTCAAATAATTTAACCAATTCGATTTTTCGTTGATGCTAACGTAGATGTCATTTAATTCGTTAGAATTACGACACTATGATCGCGGAGGAAAATTCATATCACTTGGGTTGACTTAAAAATGACTTATAGCAACCTTTTTTTTAACTCGCTCTAATATCCGATGTCGATTCAATAATCGCACGTTGGATATGACGAGCATCATACACACAAATCGAGCATAAATTAAGCAATATTTATGCCCGATTCGCCAAAGTCATCAAACTAGCAAATCAAGAGCAATTTTGAAATCGATAACAAAATTGCAAGCGAACCACGTTCGTACAGAGGGCACTCGACCGAGTGCCAAGCCCACTCGGTCGAGTGGCACCCCAAAAACAAAACAGAATGCTTGTTCGACCTCCACTCGGTCGAGTCTCGCAATGACTCGATCGAGTGGCAACGTACTCGGCCGAGTTGGTCAATAGCTCGATCGAGTAGGGTCCAAAATTCGAGACAGAATACTTTCATGACAACCACTCGGTCGAGTTTCGCAATAACTCGATCGAGTGGCCGCGTACTCGGCTGAATTCCCTCATAACTCGGTCGAGTACCGTCACAAAATCTGGACAGGAGCCTTTTTAGAGGTCCATTCGGTCGAGTCCCTCCATGACTCGGCCGAGTGGCCCCTTTATCACGTCAAACCGTGAGTCCTACAAGCCATTCGAGTCTCGTTAATACCTTTTTATGACTTAGGTCAACACGTGTCTAGTCAATCACATGAAACATCACTTTTCAAAACTTTGCATCATCCTATTTACATCATTCAATATTATTATTCGCAAACCGTTATTATCGTTATACCGTTACTAACCGTTTGTTACTTTTCTTGTTTATTTATTGTTTGTTTTATTATACTAAAATGAACCTCCGCATGCTAAAATACAACTTTGACGTTAATTTTAGTTGCATTAAATCGACATAGAAACCCTTTCAATTTCTCACATGCTTAGGGAAAACAATGTCTGCATAACATTTTATCGTTCAACTAACGCGCGTATTCAAAAATCATTCAATATCTTAGTAGAGGCCGCTAATGTGCGAGCGGGGTTGAGTGTCCTTAGTGGGCTTCCCAACACGTACCCTCACCCCTTACTCAGAACCTCGGTTTCCGGATGCCCGAAACCGTTGGCGCACGAGAGTCATTCTATACACGATAACCGGTAGTGACGGTATCGGTATCGCAATGCAAAGGGACGAGCCCAATAAACTCTGACATCAGAAATGGGCCATACTCTGTGCATGGCCCACTAGGACATAGAGTGGGTTCGAACGGGCCCGAACTCCCACAAAGTTCGGTGGCGACTCCCTTCGATTTAAATATCAATTCGATCCATTCTCATATGAAGATTCATTCGCCTCCCCAAACCCGCGCGTGGCCGCGTCGGGGTGGACCTATGTCATGTCCACAATTTGACGACTCCGCTGGGGATTAACTGATGCGTGACTTACCATCGGCATCCTCAGGGTGAGACTCTAATAGAAATCGTTTGACTAGTACAATACGTGTTTTAGTTTTACGGTTCATGCATAACCCCACATTTTCTCGAGCCGGTACTCGCGACCGACGTCCCACTATACCGTGTACTCCAATATGGATATGTCAAAGGTGTCCACAGGGGAAGCTGTCCCCATCACCAGTGAAGAGGTCCGAAAGGCTAAGTCCAAAGCCTTAGCCACCAACCACCTCGCCACCGCCGGGCGCCCTACTCCCCCAACCGTCACTGAACCTACCAGGACGGAATCTACCCTCGAAGAACCAAGCATTGACATGGCTCTGGTCCAACAATTTAAGTGGGTTCGAGCTGACTTTACCATATGGCAACTTCTGGTCAGCTCGCAAGCACATCGAGAAGCACTGACTAAGGCTCTTGATGAAATCAAGGTCGACTCACAGGTTACCCCCACTGAAGTGGTAGCCACTATTATGCCTTATCTCAAAGGCAAGTCCAAGGAAGAAGGCCCACTCATCACCTTCTCTGAGTCTGATCTGCCAGCGTTCGGGCCCAATCATAATCTGGCCCTATACATCACAGTCATTTGCCGAGGGAAGTACCTCCCAATGACCCTTATTGATGATGGGTCCGCTGTAAATGTCCTTCCCTTAAGGACCGCTAAAGCCCTCGGCATCACCGATGCCGACTACCTCCCGACAGCACAGACTATCCAGGCTTTCCACGGAAGCCCAAAACCAGTTGCCGGGGCCGTTAAGCTGACAATAATAACGGGCCCGATCGAGAAGGAATTGGAGTTTCAGGTGATTGATGTCACCTCGTCCTTTAACTTACTGCTAGGAAGGCCTTGGATCCATGCAGTCAAGGCCGTATCCTCCACTCTCCACAGAAAAGTCAAGATGCCACTTCGGGACGGTGTCATCACACTAGAGGCCACCCCCATCACCGTGGCAAGCTGCAATGCTACGGGCCGGGCCGACCCACGAGGATTTGATTTCGTGGGTATAATCGAAGAAGAGTATCTCTTCAGGCCTTACTTCACAACTAGCATCGACACGATGCTACAAAACTTGGGCTACTTACCGGTGGCTACCTCAAGGCCATATCTTCCAGCTGGGAAGATTATCGAGGTCCTAAATGACGGCGAGTCCCAGTTCGGATTGGGGTATGCTATAACCCCGGAAAACGTGGTCCGGGCCGGTATTCACAAGGCCATCAACATCCTCAAGGGTATTTACATAGGCCCTTATAGCCCGAAGTTAACGGACTACTTCGTCACTCCAGTTTTTGGAGCTATTCAAGTGGGCCTCTACCAACCCACCATCACATATCCTGAGACCAAAACGGCTCGGGAATGCAATTTCATCCCTGATGATATATTCACCATCGTCTAGGCCGAGTCCAAGGAAGGGGAAAACAACTCCGAGCCCGTGCTGGGGCTCTTATTTGGAGAAGACAAGGCTGTCCCTGCTCCTAAAGATGATTTGGTCAACCTGATCCTCCGCAGCGATCGGTTTGACCCAACCAAGCTAATCTCCGAAGTCGGTGCAGACACCGGGAAAAGGGCCTGGAGAAAGACCATCAAGTGGACCGACAGCCAAGGACGGACCCATAAGCTGACCACCGGCGAGGGAGACATACCGGATACCGAGTCCGAGTCTGAGTTAGAGTCAGAGTCGGAGTCTGAGTCCAAGTCTAGAGGGTCCGGTGCTAGAGTCGAGTCTGTAACCCCTCTTCCCTTAGCCACTTCCACTGAGGTCTCGGGGCCTGTCCCAAGACCTCTCCCTATCCCGCCACTGACCAACGAGCAGATGGCCGCTATATTCGAGTTTTTCTCAAAATTTACCGTTAATAATAATAACGAAGACCGTTCTTCTTACGACTTGTCTTATTTCCGAAATTCTTTCAAAAATTTTACATGCAATGACATTGAGAAACCCGACGAACAGGTACATCTGCCGCCGCATCTGATCGAGCAGCTCGAACAAAGGGAGTCCCGAGACCCGGTAATCGAAGAAACTGAGTCCATCAATGTGGGAACCACTTTAGAGCCCCAGATGCTTAAGTTGGGCCTATCCTTAGATCCAGAGGAGAGAAAACGATTCACAGACCTCCTCCAAGAGTTCAAGGACATTTTCGCATGGTCCTACAAGGACATGCCGGGAATAGATCGGGAAATTGCTGAACACCGAATACCCATCAAAGATGGGTGTAAGCCGGTAAAGCAGAAGCTCCGAAGGATGAAGCCCGAATGGTCTCTCAAAGTCAAAGAAGAAGTCGATAAGCAATTCAAAGCAGGCTTTATACAAGTGTCTGAATATCCAGACTGGGTCGCAAACATCGTTCCGGTACCCAAGAAGGACGGCAAGGTGCGGGTATGTGTGGACTTCCGGGACCTTAATAAGGCCAGTCCAAAAGACGATTTTCCGTTACCTTATATCGACATACTAGTGGATAACACGGCCGATCATGCCCTTCTATCATTAATGGACGGGTATGCCGGATACAATCAAATCAAAATGGCAGAAGAGGATATGAGTAAGACCACCTTCATTACACCTTAGGGTACTTACTGTTACACCGTCATGCCGTTTGGGCTTATCAATGCCGGGGCCACTTATCAACGGACCGCCACTACTTTATTACATGATATGATGCATAAAGAAGTGGAGGTCTACGTGGATGACATGATCGTCAAGTCCAAAGATCGAAGCGGGCATATTGCGGCCCTAAGAAAGTTCTTTACTCGACTGCGCAAATACAATATGAGGCTGAACCCTCAAAAGTGTAGTTTCGGGGTAACATTAGGCAAATTACTGGTCCATATCGTTAGCCAACGCGGCATCGAGGTCGACCCAGCTAAAATCAAAGCCATCACCGAGATGCAACCACCCAAGACCGAAAAGGAAATAAGGGGGTTTCTCGGAAAAGTCCAATACATCAGGCGGTTCATTTCAAAGCTAACCATCGTATGGGAGCCCATTATCAAAAAACTGAAGATCGGAGAATGGGTACTATGGGATGACAAGTGTCAAGCGGCTTTCGATAGAATCAAGGAGATTCTGTCTGCTCCGCCGGTATTAATGCCACCTCAACCCGGTCTGCCTTTGTCGCTATACCTAACAACGACCGAGACAGCCATGGGGGCTATGCTGGCCCAGACAGTTGATTCAGAAGAGCGGGCTATTTACTACATCAGTAAAAAGTTCCTCGAGTACGAATGCAAGTACACAATGCTCGAAAAGACGTGCCTAGCTCTGGTTTGGGCCACTAAAAAGTTTTGACACTACATGCTTAGCCACGAGGTACATGTATTATCCAAAATGGATCCTATCAAGTACCTGTTCGAGAAGCCCATCCTCAATGGCAGGATGTCCAGATGGACTTTAATGTTAGCTGAGTTTGACCTCAAGTTTATACCATTAAAAGCCATCAAAGGCCGAGTAATAGCCGAGTTCCTCGCCAATAGCCCGATATCTGAAGAAGGGCATACCGATACTTGGGCTTTTCCAGATGAAGACATATTTCATACGGACACTTAAACTTGGGATTTGCATTTTGATGGAGCATCCAACTTCCAAGGATTTGGGGTCGGGATCCTGTTAATCTCGCCACAAGAGGAGCACACCCCCTTATCCATCAAATTGGACTTTGATGTGACCAATAATGCAGCCGAATACGAAGCATGCATTCACGGGTTGCAAGCCGCCGCTGATTTAGGGGTAACGAACCTCCGGGTCCACGGTGACTCATCACTGGTCATCAATCAGGCGCTCCAAAAATGGAAAACTTGGAACGCCAATCTCGTGGCTTACCAAGCACGGGTAAGGGTTCTAGAGAAGCAATTCCAGAAGGTAGAATATATCTACCTGCCCCGAGAAGAAAATCAATTTGCAGATGCACTTTCCAAATTAGCATTTTTACTGAACATCCCGGATCACCTGACCAGCATGCCGATCTGTGTCGAAAGACGGTCCGAGCCGGCTTATATCCATGCCATCCAGGATATTGAGATAACCGACCCAGAACCCTGGTATCAAGCTGTCCTAACCTACTTGACAACAGGAGAGTATCCCCCGGGAACCGAAAACCGGGCGAAGAAGGCCTTGCGAAGATTGGCAACCCAATTTGTTCGCACGGATGATGGGCAGTTATACAAGAAGACGGCACGGGGGCTCTCCTCCTATGTATCGATAAAATACAGGCCGAAAAGGTTATGTCCGAAGTAAACGATGGTGAAAATGGTCCGCATATGAACGCCCATATGCTAGCCCGAAAAATCATGAGGCTCGGGTATTATTGGAACACCATGGAAACAAACTGTCAGTTATATGTCAAACACTGCCATAACTGTCAGATCTTTGCCAATGTACAACATATGCCATCTTCCCTATTATATACCATGACATCACCATGGCCATTTTCGACATGGGGTATTGACATAATAGGAAAGGTGCACCCTTCCGGGACGGGAGGTCATTGCTTCATTTTAGTGGCCATCGACTACTTCACCAAATGGGTTGAAGCCTAGTCATACCGTGTCTTGAACGCCAAGTACGTGGCCAAATTTATCCAGAATAAGATCATATGCCGATATGGGATCCTACACGAGTTTATCAGTGATCACGGGACCCACTTCCAAGATGAAACCGCTACGTTGCTAGCGAAATATAAAATTCAAAGGCATACATCTTCTCCCTACCTTCCCCAAACAAATGGAGCGGTAGAAGCGGCCAATAAAACGATTGTCACCATACTTAAAAAGATGGCTGAGAATTATCGGGACTGGCCCGACAAAATACCCTTCGCCCTATGGGGATACCGAACTTCAATCCGTACCGCGACCGGAGCAACTCCATATTACCTGACATATGGAATGGAAGCAGTCCAACCGGTCGAACTAGAAGTGCCATCCCTCAGGATTTTACTTGAAAGCCAAGTACCTGAAGCAGATTAGGTCCAAGCCCGATACGATTCGCTAGTCCTTTTAGACGAACGGCGATCCCGGGCCCTCAACAATATCCAAATATATCAAAAGAGGATCCAACGGGCCTTCAATAAAAGGGTTAGGCCCAGAAACATCAAAGAAGGGGATCTGGTACTAAAATCGGTTCGTGCCTTACTACCGGTTGACCCAAGGGGAAAATTCAAGCCCAATTGGGCTGGGCCGTACTTAGTCAAGAAGGTCCTATCAGGAGGAGCGGTGATGCTGACAGATTTGGACGGGAACAAATTCGTCAACCCAACCAACTTGGACCAGTTGAAACGCTACTACCCATAAACCCTATCTCAATGTCATTTGCAAAAATTTATAAAAATTTGTCTTTTTATAAATTTTCAAAAATTATAGACAAGTCAATAAGTTAGAATTAAATATTCTACTGTCGCACATCTCGAATTAATAATCTTGATGTGTCTCGAAAATTGCAAAAAATCATATTTTTGAACTACGTTTGGTTTGATTCCGCTATTTGTGGATACGTAGGCAACCCCTCAAAAGGGCACAACCACTGCGATAAACGAAAAGACGGGAACGGTATTCATTAATATGCCTTCTATTAAAAAAACCGATAAACTCGAGATTACAAAAAAAATCACACAAAAATAGTAATAATATCTAAATAATAAAACAAAGGAGATTAATTCTCGTGCATCTTGCCCTTCCCTTTGTCCTTTGGGTCACGTGGAGCCCGAGGTCGCCGGGGCGGAGGCGAGCGTTCCTGAATCACAAGGGGAACCTCCTTAGCACGAACCCGCTTCTTTGACAACGGGTCTTCAGCAACAGTCTTCGGTCCAAGTCGAGCCGGCACGTGCTCGGGTAGTCTATCCCGTGGGCCAAGTCGGTCCTGCACTGCTAGTCTTGGGCCCAGTCTCCTTTCCAAGTCAGTCTGGGGGCTCACCTTCCCCCAAGCACCTCTAGCACTAGACCCTTTAGCTTGAGTCTTAGTCTTCTTTTTCTGACCTGACATTAGACGGACCAAGGTAGCTGGAGTGTCACCTTCGTCAAAGAAGCCCCTGTTGTCTTTTGCTTGCTTCATTCGCAACAGGTCGAAAGCTTCATCAACCTTCAGAGCAGCTCGGGCTTTGGCGTCACCTGCTTTAGTCCACTTCACATAGGAGTCTGAAACACAGGTCGAGTGGCGAGATTTGGGAATGGGCCAGGTATGCCGGGTGTACCATCTTTGCATCCAGGTATCACACATCACATCAGTCAGTTGGGTAGGGTCACTCACAACTGCTTCAACTTCTGGGATTCGCTGGGTCCATCCATACTGCCTTAGTATGCGATCTGGGTAGAGATGAACTGTCTGCTTGAAAGACAGAATTACCTGATAGCGGGCTCTGTCCCTCGGGTCCAAGCCAGTCCAAAGATAGATGGGCCACCACGGCACTACCCATCGAATTAATGGGCCACTGTGAAAAGACAACACCTCGTCCCAATACTTCTGAGTAATCTGGCGAGAAAAGTCGATGGCCCACCTCCTCGTCATCATCTGGTTATGACGATAATTGCTCGCGTCAAGAGGAGGATCTATCACTGATAGCCTCTCGTAAAGCCAAATCTTAAAAAAGAAGCAAAAACGTGAGTTCCCGAGGCGAAATAGGCGTTCGCCTAAGGGCACTCGATCGAGTGCCTAGGGGTCACTCGATCGAGTGGTACCTTTGAACACGAACATGGGGCCTTTTACGAGGGCACTCGATCGAGTGCCAGGGTGACTCGATCGAGTGCCCACTACAGCAGGAGAATCGTGAAAAAAAAAATCAAAAAATCGAGAAGTTGAAAAATAATAAAAATCCGACATACTTGCAGCAAACGGGTGCTCCCGGTGAGACGAACTGACGAATCCCTCTTGAGATTGTCCAATCCTTGGATAATTTCACCCGTAATCAGCCAAGCCGGGCTGTGCTCCGTCTCCATTAAATCAACAACGGTTAAAAGGCCATTACCCATACAAGACAATAAATCCATGTGACCCTCAAAGGCATAAACATGGAGCATGCAAAAAGAAAAGGCCCTACGGCTATGAATTGGTCTCACCCGGACATCATGCGGGTTCATAAATTTCTCAGCCAAGTCGATCAGAGAAATATTACCATCCTCCATCATACGAGATACTTCGTTATGAGAGAGTCCTAAAAATTCCCGCAGCTTTCTCCTTGGGTCGTAGACCGAATAAGGTATGGCAGGTCGGAGTATCGGGTTCCATCCTCCCACCGCAGCAATCTCCTCAGGTAAAGGGCAGACTTCGCCCCGAGGAAAGGCAAAGACATGATATATGTCATCCCAATAAGACAAACAAGCATCCAGAAAATAGCGATCAACCTGCATCTGACGGAATGTATACAGCTGGGCAATACTCGTCTGGTTCAAAGCCACCCTATCGGCGTCCCTAAAGCGACGAGACCATTCTTGCAGCATAACGGTCAATATGTCGATTCCCATGGCTAATTTTCTTGAAGGAAATAAAGAGGCTTTCTTTTGAGAAGGGATGAATTGTAATGGGAGTTGTGAGGAAAATCAATGACAAGGGAGGGCTATATATAGCAATCAACCTTACAACCCTCTTTCCTTATCACTTTTCTATGAAAAGTTTCCTAATCCCAACCGGCTTAACCTAGTCTCAATACTAGCACGAATTCAGTCATCCTGAACTTTCCTAAATTTCTTTAGGAGTCAAAAATTTCAAAAAAAAATTCAAACTTTCAAAAATTCAAAGATTTTAAAAAGTCATTTCCCCAGCGCGAGTAATTTTTTTTACCTACGTGTTGCATGCAAAATTTTATGTGACTTATACAGGTACGACTCAAGCAGGGACATGCAACCCACTGTATCTCCCCAGCGGAAAGCCCCAGGCGGCATTTTTCCCGGAATAGCACGGGATGGGCCCACATATAGGCGCACCCAGGACTTATGCGACAAGTCCGATTCCCCACAGAGTTATCATCATCAGCTCAGGTATGACTTCTAGCTTATGGCTTGCGAGCCCTTCACGCAAGTCTAATGGACTATAAACGACCCGACCGGAAGTCTACCAGGTCTTAATTGACTTGGGAGCTACTCTGACTTTCGCCTTGTCCAAGCCTCAGTCAGAGTGGGGGCTCTGTAGACACCCGCATTTTGACTGCCAGGTGTCTATGGTAGTTTTCAAAAAACACCCGATGATGATAGGACGCTAACGTGCTTCTATGCCCTCGGATATGGGCTCAAGACCATTAGTTGTTGGCTAATGCACTTACGGAGTACAAATCTCACAAAACAGACCTCAAATTCAGGCCCAGTGGGTCGTTTCCAGTCAAACAAGACTAATTTAGGTCAAAACCGACACCGAAAATAAAACCGACTTTTTAGCGATTGGGTCAAACCCCGGTCAATGTCGTTCCGAGACATACAAAACAGCCATTCAAACATCAAAAACCCAGCCCAATCACAAAAATCCAAAAGATATCCAAAGTCAAGGTCCAAAGCCCGGACCTTGCGACCCAGCTGAGCCACTCGATCGAGTGCTCAGCCCACTCGATCGAGTGGGCCCTTATTCAGGCCCGACTGCAGGCACACTGGGCCACTCGACCGAGTCATCCAGTTACTCGGTCGAGTAACCCTAGCCGGGGGTCCATAGCATGCCTATATAAACATCCCATGCAACACACTTTACACAACTTTGATCATCCTTCAAAACTCTAATACTACACTAGCAAAACCCTAAACCTAACTTTAAGAGACAAAACTCTAAACCACCATAACTTAGCCTACATACTCGATACTCCCGTGCAAGCCACAACTACGAGTCCCGTCCGAGCATAAGAAACATGTAGGTTGAGGGTGCAAAACCTCGTTCTTTCCCTTCTCCTTCTCTCTCGCGTCGCACGTCGTCTATGTCGTCGTTGTCTCGTTTTTTTTACTTTATTCAAGTCCTAATATCGTTAATATCACTAGTATAAAACATTCAAATAGTTGTGAATTTGTGTCAAGTGTGAGTGATGGTGGGATAAGGAAACCCGAATATATAAGTGTATTGCACACAGCGTTGCCGGTCGCTTATCCCATCACCCCGATCATTTGATTATTGAAACAAGTCAACCTAAATAATAGTTTTTATTTTATTTTCGTTCTCATCATCATTCAATCGCACACTTGCATCAATTACAACTATTCTCAAAAAAAGTACCTTTTATAAGGGTCGAAACCCGTTGACGCGGAACCGACATCACACAATCTCTAGGGATTCATTACGATGTCGGAAAAGCCGAGGGAATCAAGTCTTTCAATTCAAGCAAAGCGTCGATCTTTTAGACTCGATACCAATTCCATAATTAGTTGTCGAATCTAACGATCTAGTTAAATAATTTAACCAATTCGATTTTTCGTTGATGCTAACGTAGATGTCATTTAATTCGTTAGAATTACGACACTATGATCGCGGAGGAAAATTCATATCACTTGGGTTGACTTAAATTAAGCAATATTTATGCCCGATTCGCCAAAGTCATCAAACTAGCAAATCAAGAGCAATTTTGAAATCGATAACAAAATTGCAAGCGAACCACGTTCGTACAGGGGGCACTCGACCGAGTGCCAAGCCCACTCGGTCGAGTGGCACCCCAAAAACAAAACAGAATGCTTGTTCGACCTCCACTCGGTCGAGTCTCGCAATGACTCGATCGAGTGGCAACGTACTCGGCCGAGTTGGTCAATAGCTCGATCGAGTAGGGTCCAAAATTCGAGACAGAATACTTTCATGACAACCACTCGGTCGAGTTTCGCAATAACTCGATCGAGTGGCCGCGTACTCGGCTGAATTCCCTCATAACTCGGTCGAGTACCGTCACGAAATCTGGACAGGAGCCTTTTTAGAGGTCCATTCGGTCGAGTCCCTCCATGACTCGGCCGAGTGGCCCCTTTATCACGTCAAACCGTGAGTCCTACAAGCCATTCGAGTCTCGTTAATACCTTTTTATGACTTAGGTCAACACGTGTCTAATCAATCACATGAAACATCACTTTTCAAAACTTTGCATCATCCTATTTACATCATTCAATATTATTATTCGCAAACCGTTATTATCGTTATACCGTTACTAACCGTTTGTTACTTTTCTTGTTTATTTATTGTTTGTTTTATTATACTAAAATGAACCTCCGCATGCTAAAATACAACTTTGACGTTAATTTTAGTTGCATTAAATCGACATAGAAACCCTTTCAATTTCTCACATGCTTAGGGAAAACAATGTCTGCATAACATTTTATCGTTCAACTAACGCGCGTATTCAAAAATCATTCGATATCTTAGTAGAGGTCGCTAATGTGCGGGCGGGGTTGAGTGTCCTTAGTGGGCTTCTGACGGAAGGGATTTGTCGTGAATCCCACCGATCAAATAAAACCGGCAAAACCTAACTAGGGTAGCTAGGGTAAGTCGGGTCGAATCCACGAGGACGGTAATGTATAGCCTAGACTAGGTCGGCCCAAATACGAGACTAAGTCAACGAGCTAAGCTAGAGAATGATAAGAGGGAGACACTAAGACTAAGGAGAACAACTAAGGGAAACGGGCTAGGATTAGGTCGGGGTCAAAGGGGTAACGGAATGGTCAAGGAAGAGCTAGAGTGAAGGAGGTAGTAGGGTGATCTAGGTTGGTCCGGGCTCTCGCAACTTAGACCGACCTAGAGGTTCCTCATGGAACCCATCCGGCGACACACATGACAAAGAAAGACAAGAAAAACAAGCATTCCAACCTACTTAGTCATTCAAGCATTCCAACCTACTTAGTCATTCAAGCATTTCAACAAACATGTAATTTGCATCAACCAAGAGGAAACCCAAATCTTCCACCAATTCCTCCAAAAAACCCTTAATCATCCAATTAACACCCTAATCACCTTACTAACCCTAGCAAGAACACTACTCTAACATCATCAAACTAATTCTAACAAGAACAAGAGGAAACAACACAAGAATCAAAACATCCATAATGAAACTAGTGAAAAAGATAAACTAAGAACAATAAGATGAACAAAGATTAAAACTTGGATGAATAAACAAGATAAAGAGTAAAAAGGAAGAGAAGATTATACCATACTAACAAGAGAATGAAAAGGAGAACACTTGCATAGAAGATAACCCAAATTCATCCACCAAGGTTGTCAATCTTGGATGGATTTTTCAAGATATCCAATAATACAAGATTAAACTAAGATTAACCACTAATTACCGACTAATCTACACTAATCTAATCTAATCTAACCTAAAGTAGTCTAGGGTTTAGTGTCTAAAATGAAGTTCATAAGCTTTACAAAACAAGGGAAGAGTATATATAGGGTTACAAATGGAAGGGAGAAGAAAGAAAGGAAATGCGGACTACAGCACTTGGTCCCGACCGGGACGGGTCATCCCGACCGGGACGGACCCACCATCCCGACCTGGACGGCCTTGGAGTAGCCTCCTCCAAAGTGCACTTCATCCCCGACGGGATGAGGTGCATACCCGTCGGGGATGAGTCTTGTAGGCCTCCAATATGACGCTTTTGGTTCCTCCTTGCCTCACATGGACTTCTCATCGATTCTCGGGACTCGAGATCGGGTCTCGGAGGCTCGGGATTGGGTCCCAAGGTCTCGGGGTCGATTCCAAAGCATCGAGTCATCGTTCCTTTATCTCGTTGGCTCCAAAATGTGTATGTATCGAGTCGGAATCGCTCCAACTCTTCCAAATCGGTCTCGGGAACCTGAAACGAACTAAAGGAAGCATAAGAAGCCCCTAAACCACTCCCAAGGAGCGATTCTACAAGGAAAATGGGACCAAAACACTACAAAATAGGCACTACAAACCACACTTATCAACTCCCCCACACTTAACCCTTACTCGCCCTCGAGTAAGCACATACTAACTACTATACTAGCCGAATGGGTATTAGCGCACCCTACGCCCTTTCAACTCACGCGAGTGCACTTAGAGGAAAAGTGCACTCCGCAAGGCAAGTCGGGTCTTGCGACAAAACTGCGGATGCAACCGGACACAAGACACCAAAAACAAACAAACACACAAACGAACACATAATCGATTGCACCCAAAGATAAACAAATACCGCTTCCCTCAAACAAGCGGTGAAAGAAGCACCGGTTTAGGACTCAAGGCAAGTGACAACGTTCCCAAGCTAGCAATACAAACCAAGATGGACTAAACCCTAATAGTATGACGACAAAGCAGTAAAAATGTTGGTAACTTACCTCGGTTCCTCCTAACCTTCTAAGAACGTACTATGGGACGATCGGCGGGATGGAAAAAGGATGAACCACGGTGTTAGTCGACACTGTAGGTAAGTGAGACCCCGCCCCCTTTAGCGTGAGCCAAGAGGGTCGTCCCGTGTCCAAAACCGCCTAACTAGTCCAAGTAAAAAGGTGGAAAACATGCAAAATGAGGGAAGACCGACTAATGCCGCTATCATCCTTCCTCGGGACTCGGTCCTTTGGTAGGCTCTTCACGGCAAAAGTCGGAAAAAGGCTTATTTTGAGAGGTAGGGGTTATTTTTGCGAATTGGGTTTTCTTTTGGCATTTTCTCTTTTCTTTTGCGTTTTTGCCTTGTTTTGCCATGCCATTCTTTTTTTTCTTCTTTTCTATTTTCTTTTTGGCTTTTGTGCCTTTTCTTTTTCTTCATTCTTTTCTTTCTTTCATTTTCTTTCATTTTCTTTTCTTTGCCCTTTTTGGCAAGATTTGGCTTTTTGACATTTCTTTGTATGACAAGAAAGAGAGGAATCAACAATTTGCAATTTATTGTGCGGATATGTGTAGGAGGTAGGGTAATGGGTGAGTCGGGACGGGCCCTTCCCTTCAAACCCACAAAAAGTGGAGAACTTGGACTCATCAAACGATTCTAGACATGGTCACCTAAGGAACGGGACTCGGCAACCAAGGCCTTTTCACACCGTGGGTGGTCATAATGGTCAAAATGCAAATCCTGTAGTAAATCCCTAGTAAGCTAGGTGGACTCAAGGTAAAGGACCAACGAAATCATTGATTTAGGGTCATTCTACTAGATTAAAGTCCAAGACTCGATTTACACTACTAAAAAGGGAAAGTACACACTCACACACTAGCCTCTAAACCGGGTTTTCGAAAACGGTTTACACACAAGACACAAAACAAAGACTCAACGAAAACAAAAGAAAAAGAAACAAAAGTAACAAAACAAGAACAACACAAAACGAACACAAATGAAAACACAAACACCACCCCTATCTTCCAAACAAGCCACCAAATCATCCACACTTTACAAAGCTCCACCCGAGCACAAAACATCACAATCTCCTCCAAACTCCGCAAGAGGTAAAGAAGAAAAAGAGATAAGATGTTACCGGGAGTCTTGAAAGCCTTCCAAAGTTAACGGCGATTAAAGCAACCTATAAGGGAAAGGGAGGCAAAACACGCACACAAAACAAATATACGACACAATGACACAAGAGGAAAACACATAAAAGAAAAATCTTTTTGATTTTTGTAAATTTTTTTCAAATTTTTAGGAATTTTTAAAGATTTTTTTTAGAAAAACTACAAAAATAAAGCTAACTATGCTAGAATACCACTCCCCCACACTTAAGTCGAGCCATGTCCTCATGCTCGACCGTAGTGCATGGGAGCACAAAAGAAACTACGAAAATAAAGCTAGAAATCAAAAAAGAAAAGTGGAGAAAAGGGTAGAAGGTGTCCGGCCGGGGTGTAGTCAAGTCACCATGGGCCGAGACAAGAAAAAGATATGGATGGGGGAAGAAAAATAAAAGGAAGGAAATAAAAGGAAATGGGAGGGGAGGGCTAGGTGTAATAAAGTCACCTAGCCCGGATTCCGCCTAAATCCGACTAAATCCTCAAAAAGAAAGAGTGAAAAACTGGTAAAATTTGGATTTTGAAAAATGACTCTCGATGTAGTCACATCATCGAGAATCGGGAGCAACCAAAACCAAGGCCTCGAAGGCCACCATGACTAAGGGGAAGGGGAGAAACAAGGGGAAAACAAGCAATGAAAAAACGGAAAAGAAAGGATAGTTGCCGTACCGACCGGTTAGCAACCCACTCTCTCCATCGTCTCAATGATCAATATAGGTACTTGCTTGTCTTCATCATTGTCATCCTTCTTCAAGCTTGATACAACCACATGGCTAAGGTAGTAATGGTGTGAGGGGTAGAGATTGATGTGTATATCGGTCTAAAGTGAGAAGGAAATGAGGTTAAGGTATGTAAATGAGGTACATGGGTGGTATGATATGAGAAAGGAAGGTAGGGAGGTAGGGTGGGGGTATAGAGTGGTTAGGTGGG
This sequence comes from Agrostemma githago, assembly GCA_958450325.1. Classification (NCBI taxonomy): domain Eukaryota; kingdom Viridiplantae; phylum Streptophyta; class Magnoliopsida; order Caryophyllales; family Caryophyllaceae; genus Agrostemma; species Agrostemma githago. The sequence goes on from OY288248.1 coordinate 15,038,791, forward strand.
CTTAAATGTCGAAGAAGAAGCACCAAAAAGGAGTAGGGGATCATCCCGGTCGGGATGGATGATCCCGATCGGGTTGATAAACCCTTCCCGGTCGGGAAGCCTCCTTCCCGATCGGGATGACACTCCAGTGGACTCGATTTTTGGCACCCTCATCCCGATCGGGACGGCCCCATCCCGGCCGGGATGACACACCCTTCCCGGTCGGGAAGGGTCTTCATGACTCCCATGACCCCAAAAACCGACTCCCTTACTCATGATCCGAGCTCTATCACTAACCACTCCTTTCTAGGAGTCACCTTCACTTCACCTATCACAATAAACTCAAAATACACATCAAATTCACTCCCTCACATCGCTCATCAAAATACCAAAACAATTACAAGAATCCCACAAAAACAAACAAATCCAAGGAACAAAACACACAAATACAAGCACAAGTAATCTAAAGAAGAGAGGAGGGGAATATACAACATGACGGTTCTTTAGGAACTCCGTCAAACCTAGGATGGTGGACTCTTCTTCAACCGTAGCCCTCAAGGGCATGGAGAAGCAAGTCGAACGCGCTACCGACATCATAATGTAGGCCCAAGAAGCGCTCGAGCCTAGCTAACCTCCACGGCCTCCAAGGTGGAGGCAAGAAGTAGGATTTCCAAGACCCAAAATCATCATTCGTGTCATATCCGGGGTCTATCCATCCTATGAGCTTCACCGGCCTCTTCCTCCCTAGGCATCGCTTCCAATCATTAGCAAGCTTCATCTCCAAGAAATAAGGCACAAAAAGCGGTTTTGGCCTCATCTCCTCGATGTACACCCCCACACTTTCCTCAAGTTGTGGTTCCCCATTTTCATCACTAATCCCCACATCATCTTGGAGAAGAGGATCGAAACTTCTACCGGCGGTTTCAATCTCTTCCAAGTCATCTTTCAGTGTACTAGCAAGGGGCTCTTGATGCTTATCCACGTTCTCGGACAAGGGCAACTCAAGGCTATCAACTTTACCCAACAACTTCACAAACTCTACCAAACCATCCAACTCACTATCCTCCTCCAATTTTTCACCAATGTTGTCTTCACCAAGGGTCATCTCCTCATTCGTCTCTTTTTGGGTAGACAATTGAGGTTCTTCAAAGCAAATCTCTCCTCCAAAGGGAACTACATCGGCGGCTTCATGGTTAGGTTGCTCCTCTTTCTCAAGTGGGCACCCTTCATCTAATTGCGATGTTCGGGATAAATACATTACGGTTTGAACCGATAATGCATTTAATCGAGCATCCATCGCCTCGTTTTCCCTTCGAATTTGGGCCATTAATTCCTCTTGATCCTTTTGCATTTGAAGCATAGAATGAAACAACTCCGTGTTTGACGATTGGTGGTCCTTGAGGTCTTGTAAGGCTCCTTGATAATCTTGATGATAATCTTGATAATCTCGATTGAACATGGTGTCTTGATGATGCCCAAGGGGTGGGGCATCATATTGTTGGTAGTGAGGTTGAGGTGATTGGTAGTATTGTGGGTCATGGGGTTCATATTGTGGTTGGGGTGGAGGGTAATATGGTGGGTCTTGGTGGTATTGGCTTCCATAAGGTGAATCTTGATTGAACATGGTGGGTTCACAATCATAGCTTGAGTAATAGCCACCTTGATCGTAGGATTGATAGTCATTCACTTGTTGGTAGCCATTTTCATACTCTTGAGGATCATACCCATCTTGATTACCCCAAGAAGCTTGATTATGGTAGGGGGACATCATGTCATACCCTTGGTTCATGGAAGAAGAGGAGTAGCTCATATCGGCTCCCGAGTGTGTGGAGTTTAGATCAAACCCCATGCTCGCTCGAAAATCGTAGCTCATACCCGGTTGGAAACCACTCATTCTAGCAACTGTCCGTTAAAGCGGCTCTAAGTCGCAAGAAGAAGATAGTCACCACCTCTAAGCACAAACTGTAGACTAAGAGCAAACGTGAGAAGTCTAGTGCTTTTTGGGCACTAGACAAGAGAGAAATAAACCACACACACACAAGAAGCAAGGTAACAAAAAGAAAAAAGAAAAACACAAACACAAAGACAAAGTCAAGTAACTAGGAAAACAAAGTCTAAACTAGCACCGTCCCCGGCAACGGCGCCAAATTGACGGAAGGGATTTGTCGTGAATCCCACCGATCAAATAAAACTGGCAAAACCTAACTAGGGTAGCTAGGGTAAGTCGGGTCGAATCCACGGGGACGGTAATGTATAGCCTAGACTAGGTCGGCCCAAATACGAGACTAAGTCAACGAGCTAAGCTAGAGAATGATAAGAGGGAGAGACTAAGACTAAGGAGAACAACTAAGGGAAACGGGCTAGGATTAGGTCGGGGTCAAAGGGGTAACGGAATGGTCAAGGAAGAGCTAGAGTGAAGGAGGTAGTAGGGTGATCTAGGTTAGTCCGGGCTCTCGCAACTTAGACCGACCTAGAGGTTCCTCATGGAACCCATCCGGCGACACACATGACAAAGAAAGACAAGAAAAACAAGCATTCCAACCTACTTAGTCATTCAAGCATTTCAACAAACATGTAATATGCATCAACCAAGAGGAAACCCAAATCTTCCACCAATTCCTCCAACAAACCCTTAATCATCCAATTAACACCCTAATCACCTTACTAACTCTAGCAAGAACACTACTCTAACATCATCAAACTAATTCTAAAAAGAACAAGAGGAAACAACACAAGAATCAAAACATCCATAATGAAACTAGTGAAAAAGATAAACTAAGAACAAAGATTAAAACTTGGATGAATAAACAAGATAAAGAGTAAAAAGGAAGAGAAGATTATACCATACTAACAAGAGAATGAAAAGGAGAACACTTGCATAGAAGATAACCCAAATTCATCCACCAAGGTTGTCAATCTTGGATGGATTTTTCAAGAGATCCAATAATACAAGATTAAACTAAGATTAACCACTAATTACCGACTAATCTACACTAATCTAATCTAATCTAACCTAAAGTAGTCTAGGGTTTAGTGTCTAAAATGAAGTGCATAAGCTTTACAAAACAATGGAAGAGTATATATAGGGTTACAAATGGAAGGGAGAAGAAAGAAAGGAAATGCGGACTACAGCACTTGGTCCCGACCGGGATGGGTCATCCCGACCGGGACGGACCCACCATCCCGACCGGGACGGCCTTGGAGTAGCCTCCTCCAAAGTGCACTTCATCCCCGACGGGATGAGGTGCATACCCGTCGGGGATGAGTCTTGTAGGCCTCCAATATGACCCTTTTGGTTCCTCCTTGCCTCACATGGACTTCTCATCGATTCTCGGGACTCGGGATCGGGTCTCGAAGGCTCGGGATTGGGTCCCAAGGTCTCGGGGTCGATTCCAAAGCATCGAGTCATCGTTCCTTTATCTCGTTGGCTCCAAAATATGTATGTATCGAGTCGGAATCGCTCCAACTCTTCCAAATCGGTCTCGGGAACCTGAAGCGAACTAAAGGAAGCATAAGAAGCCCATAAATCGCTCCCAAGGAGCGATTCCACAAGGAAAATGGGACCAAAACACTACAAAATAGGCACTACAAACCACACTTATCAGCTTCCCAACACATACCCTCACCCCTTACTCAGAACCTCGGTTTCCGGATGCCCGAAACCGTTGGCGCACGAGAGTCATTCTATACACGATAAACGGTAGTGACGGTATCGGTATCGCAATGCAAAGGGACTAGCCCAATAAACTCTGACATCGAAAATGGGCCATACTCTGTGCATGGCCCACTAGGACATAGAGTGGGTTCGAACGGGCCCAAACTCCCACAAAGTTCGGTGGTGACTCCACTTCGATTTAAATTTCAATTCGATCCATTCTCATATGGAGATTCATTCGCCTCCCCAAACCCGCGCGTGGCCGCGTTGGGGTGGACCTATGTCATGTCCACAGTTATGCTAATTCCATGTTTTTTTAAAAAATTGAAGAGACATTAACCTCGAAAAACAAAAATATTATTTAGAAAAATGAAGTGTATATATTTGTTTTACTTTGATGATTTTCTTATTATAAGTTTGTTCAAATTATTTTGACTTTTTTTGTCTTTATGAAATGTAATTGATTTGTTCTATTTATTACATGAAGTATTATTATTTATTTCTATATTAGACATTATGCATTTTGGAGGAAACTTTTTTGTAAGTTGTTATTGTATTAGTTAATACTAAAAGAATAGAAGACAACTTACTAAAAAGTTCCCTCCAAAATGCATCATGACTAATATAGAAATAAATAATGATACTTCATATAATAAATCGAACAAATTAATTAAATTTCATAGAAGACAAAAAAAAAAGTCAAAATAATTTGAACAGACTTATAATAAGAAAATCATCAAAGTAAAAACAAATATAATCACTTCATTTTTCAAAATAATATTTTTGCTTTTCGAGGTTAATCTATCTTCAATTTTTAAAAATACAAAGAATTAGTGTAATTTTTTTAAAATAAAATATGCTATTGAACAATTTAAGATTATATTACTCATATGAGTAATCATTTCTTAATATTAAATTCATACTCCGTATATGTTTTCAGTAGAAAATTGAGACTTTGAAAGTATGAGATTAACATCCTCTATTAACTAAAAGAATAACAACTTATTTAAAAGAATCATCCAAAATGCATCATGCCTAATATAGAAATAAATAATGTTACTTCATATACTAAATAGAAAAAATCAATTAAATTTCATAGAAGATAAAAAAAAAGTCAAAATAATTTGAACAAACTTATAATAAAAAAATCATCAAAGTAAAAAAATATATAATCACTTCATTTTTCGAAATAATATTTTTGTTTTTCGAGGTTAATCTCTCTTCAATTTTTAAAAAAACATAGAATTAATCCAATTATTTTTTAAAAAATGTGCTATTTAACAATTTAAGATGCCCAGAACGGTGTTGTCTAGTGGTTAAAACTTGTGGTCATCGGCCCAAGGGTCTCAGGTTCAAGCCCCTGCAAGCGCGAACTTGTGGGAGTTGTATGGCTTGAGACTATGCCTTCTAGACTTCGAGCCTGTCGCCCACGGGCGGTTTACCTTGGTGTGCGTGGTTTGCAGGCTATGCGTACACCCGAGGGTTTACCCAGAGCGCACCCAAAAGGTAGCGGCTGCGGGTTCCCTCGTTCATAAAAAAAACAATTTAAGATTACATTACTCATATGAGTAATCAATTCTTAATATTAAATTTATATTCCGTATATATTTTAGTAGAAAATTGAGAATTTGAAAGTATGAGAATAACATATAATAAAAAAAATATGTATAATATCCTTACTAAAATATACATGTGGGCTTACTAATTTTACTTGACAATTTCTAATTATTCTCTTAAATCTAAATTACAAAGTTGTGTAATGTAAAATTTAATATGTATATTTTAGAATATCTATAAAATAAATTTGTATATATAGCGTGCATATGCACGGGGACTGATTAGAACTTGTATTTCAATAAAAATTTTAATTATAATTGTAGAAGTGATAATTTGATTTATTTGTTCTATTTATTACCTGAAGTATCATTATTAACTGAAATATTAGGCATGATGCAGTTTAGAGGGAACATTTTAGTAAGTTGTTATTCTCATAGTTAATAGGGGATGGTTTATAATGTATAATAATGTAGATATGGATTATATATGGATTATAATATGGATTATAATATGTTCTACAATTTTGTGGATTATATATGGATGATAATTATAATATCTTCTACAATTTTATATTATTACCCTTTAATTATTATTACCCTCTAATGGAGCTAAATAATACCTTCGAAACCAAAATGTCACTTCTAGTATATTATTACCCTCTAAATAATATACTGTCAAAGTGTAATCCCCTAGAAATTCTAACGCGATACAGTGGCAGAAACACTGTAGAGTCGGGATTAAAACACACTGTAACTATGTCTTATTAAATTAAATTGGTAAAGTCAAACGCATGCCATACATAAAAATGGCTAAAAATTAAAACAATCCACAATGAGGTTAAACAATCCTTAAGACAATTATTAAAAAGATCAAGCAGGATCCAAGACTGCTCGTTAGCCCACACCCACCGGAAAACAAACACGTATACCTGCCATGTTAAAACAGAACAACCACAATCAGTGGGGAGCAACGTCAACGTTCTCCTAGCCGTATAACAGGATTTTAAAACAGTAATTACAAATATAGAAAAAATAGTAAAAATGGAAAACAGTAAAACAACATATTAAAATAAGCTTTAGCGTAAAACAGATTAATCAAAAGGGTTTCCGAAGAAACATAAAAATATTTGTCAACCTGCAAACCAATTTATATCGATAACAAATAAAATAATCAAAATGGCGTTATGGATAGGATTAATGTAGAATCTAGACTTTCACTAGGACAATACTAAACTAGTTTCGAGAACTTAGTCAAAACAAATTAGACTTCGGTCTCTAACTAGGCAACTCAACCATAACAGGACTGCGTGCAGCGAGGTCCTGGCTTAAGTAGTGCACACCCCTCCTGGATACAAACCATACCCAGTTCAACCCGACGCGACTTACACGATGCGATATCTAAGTTTAAGGTAAGCATACACCCTCCTGAACACAAACCATGCTCAGTTCAACGACCAATGTGTCTCAACATAGACACACCAGCTTTATAGTTGATGGCAAAACGTACATCTCAGACTATATTACTCTAAACCCACACTTTTCCTTATTTCATAACTCCAAAACAATCCATTATCGATATTTAAAAGATGTATTCATTATAAACAATATGAGGATAAAAGAAGTAAACATTTATATTCTAAAAGAGGAAACTTTCTATTTTAGGAAACTTCTATTTTTAGAAACTTTGCTAAAAATAGCATTATATCAAAATAGTGAAAATATTAGTTCATACTAATACCACATTTTTAGTAAACGATATAGATTTATAAAACTAATACTTTCGGCCTTAACGATATTAATTATTAAAGTAAGATCATTTGATTTTATGAAATTATTAAAATATCGTATAAGTGTTATAAAATGATTAAAAATGTCTTAAACATTTTAATATTACTAATTAGGGTGTTTTCAAAAGTTAAAAAGATAAAATTCCCTAATTATTATTAGTTTCGACAATAAAATTATAAATAGGATTTTACGGCAAACATCAAATTAAATATTTGAACGTCTTTATTTAATAAAACCAACAAATATATTTAGAGTATGTTAAGGGATGATTTAACTCTTAAAGTTTCAGATTTAAATACTTTAAAAATTGCTGGGAAAATAATTCTTTTAGGTAAGACGAAGCATTTTAACGATAAATCACAATTTGTCCGAAAATCAATACTTATTAATTAAAGACTTTAATAAATAGTACAAATATTACGTAAAATAGTTAAAATATATTTATGGACATTCTGTCCAGAAAAGAAAATTTCCAGAATTCTAAAACTCGGTTTTTAAAGCGTTTCCTCGTTAATCGTCCAATCTCGACATTAACGATTAATAAAAATAGTAATTACAAAACGATTTAAGTATTAATATCCAAAAATTATTATTAAACCTAAAAATCATGATTTTCCAGAATCTACCATTTTTCCAGTTTTCCAAAAATTCCAGATTTAATAAATCCCGTCAAAACCGTCTTTAAAACCCGTTTTCACAATTAACGATTCCATTAATAAAACTTATCGTTCCTAACATTTTATTAAGGCACTAAAAACCATAAAATTAAATTTTAATATGAAATCATCAGAATAATAATTTTTCCAGATTTAAACCAAAGACCAGAAATCGAGAATTTAAACAACAAACACGGTTTTAACGATAAACGATGATTTAAAGTGATTAATTAATTCATCCACTTAACAATTCCGAAAAATTATGACGAAATTCAGAAAATTCTATTTCACCATAAAGTTTCACCACGTCAAAAATCAGATTAAAATAAAATGTTTAGTACTAGAACTAAAAATCGGCTTTTAATCATTTTTGTCCGAAAACGGTAATAATTCAATAATCGATATCAAAAATATCAGAAAAATACTAAATTATTAAAAATCATCAAAAACAACATTTTTCCAGAATATAAACATATATATTACATGTTTCGGCCGATTATTACGATTTTACAAATTAATATAACAATTTAATCGTTAATCTCGTAAAAGCGATAAAAATACCGAAACATGCAAATTTTCAACTTTAAATTTTTTTCCAGAATCCGTGACATACATATATTGCCAAAATAAAGCATAAAAATATATACATGCAAATACTCAATTAAAATCATGAAATACCGAGTAACATCGACGTTACCTCTACTCCAAGTCTGAGTCGATAATATATTCGTCGGCTTCAGGATCATCCAAAAATCCTACCAAACACGAAAATCATGGCAGAAAAATACCATGAGAAAACTAATAAAAATCAAGGTAAAAATTGATCGAAAACGATGTTGATTAATACCTTAACGAAGAGAACGGAAAGAGGATTATTTGACGATGAATTGGAGTCGATTAAGACTAGAATTGAAGCAAAAATAATCCTAGAATAGAGGAAGAGTGTCACGGCCAAGAGTAGATGAAGATAGATTTTTTTTACTTGATGAATGAATAAAGTGTAGTATGGAAATGGATGGTTTTTCAAAATATAAATGAGATTAAAGTGTTGATGAAAACTATGTGAAATCCTCATGAAGTGGCCGGCCAAAATGAAGTGATAAGGAGTATGAAAAGTTTTGATACTAATGCAACAATGAATGAAAAGAAATTATCTTACATTTACGTTTTAACGTGATAAAATGAAACGTTTAAATAAAACGTAATAAAACTTGTGACCAAGAGCTTAGTCGGTCCAAAATGTGAGGAAATGGTCTCAAATAATTTATAAGTTGATAAAAAGTATAATCGTAAAATAGTTAAAGGCATTTCAAAGTAATTCGAGTAAACCTCGCGTAAGAAAATAATTATTCGCGAAGCTTCGTAATAAAAAATCATTAACAACTAAATTTTGTAAATAAAAATATTTATTAGTTTAAAATATTATAGAAACGTATTCAAACATTTTTAGGAAAAGGAATAACTTAAATCCAAGCTTAAAAATGTCAATTCGAAGAGAAATAGAATTCCTTGCGGAAAAATTAATTAATTTACGAAGAAACCAAATAAAAGGATTTAAAAAGAATTTAAATCTTTAAAATTAAAAATAAAAATGATTAAACTCAAAAATTAAAATAGAGCTTAGTAAAATGATGAAATTTGAGGCCGAAAAGTGACAGAGTTAAGACGGAGTCCTAACGGAAAGAATGAAAATGCTTAGGAAAAATAACGGGTGTTATAATCCTTCCCACTAAAAGAAAGTTTCGTCCTCGAAACTAAGAATAAGCAGATAGGAAATCGAGGTTTACCTTACTCGAAGAGTTGAGGATGCTTAGCTCGCATCGAAGACTCGGCTTCCCACGATTCTTCCTCAAACCGATTACAGTGCCACAAAACTTTTACCAGAGGTACAACTTTGTTCCTTAAATGCTTCTCGCGGCGATCAGTAATCTTCACCGGCCTTTCTTCATAAGTCAAATCTGGTTCGAGATCCACAATCTCGGGCTCCAACACGTGCTCGGGATCACTAACATATTTCCTTAACTGAGAAACATGAAAAACATCGTGAACCTTACCCATAGATGCAGGCAATTCGAGTTTATAAGCAACTTCGCCCACTCTCTCGATCACAGGGTACGGGCCAACGAACTTAGGGCTGAGCTTGCCCTTAATCCCAAACCGTTTCACCCCTTTCATAGGTGATACCTTCAGGAACACCAGATCACCAACCGAAAACTCCAAAGGTCGGCGACGAACATCAGCATACGACTTCTGTCGATCCTGGGCAGACTTCATCCTAGATCGGACCACATTCACAACGTCAATAGTCTGAGCCAACAAATCCGGGCCCAAAATCTTCACTTCACCGGTAACATCCCAACAGACGGGACTACGGCACTTTCAACCATAAAGTGCTTCGAACGGGGACATCTTAATAGAAGCATGGTAGCTGTTGTTATAGGAAAACTCTACCAATGGAAGATGTCGGATCCAACTCTCTTGGGAATCCAAGGCACAAGCCCGCAACATATCCTCCAAAGTTTGGATCATTCTCTCGGACTCTCCATCTGTAGCAGCATGGAAAGCGGTACTCATCAATAATTTGCTTCCCAAAGCATCTTGCAAAGCCTTCCAGAATTTAGAGTAGAACCTCGGGTCTCGATCCGAAACAATCTCGAGCGGTACACCATGATGACGGACGATTTCGGCAACATACACTTCTGCGAGCTTCTCCAAACTCCAAGTGTCGTGAATTGGGACGAATCGTGCACACTTGGTCAAGCGGTCCACAATAAACCAAATACCGTTTCTACCATTCACGGTTCTTGGTAATGCCATCACAAAATCCATCGATATGCACTGCCATTTCCACTCTGGAACAGGGAGTGGTTGTAGCAAACCTTCAGGCTTCTTGTGCTCGAATTTCACCTGCTGACATGTCAAGCACTTACTTACAAACTCTGCAATGTCCTCTCTCATATGAGGCCACAAGAAATGGAGCTTCAAATCCCGATACATCTTGTCACCACCAGGATGAATAGAGTACCTCGTCTTATGTGCCTCGGTTAGAACTTGCTTTCTCACCTCAGCATCACCAGGGACAACCCAGCGGTTCTTAAATTTCAGTGCTCCACTGGAATCCACAGAAAAATCTAGAGCCTTACGAAGATTCATCTTTTCTCGGATACCGGCTACAAAAGGGTCATCCAACTGCTTCTCACGAATCTCACGGAAAAGAGTTGGTTCAGCAACTAGGGCACTAAGGCGACCATCATAACCTTCATCAACAACATCAATAGACATCTTGGCAAAGTCTCGGGCCAACTTCTCAGGCAAGCCAGAACACGGAGACAAGGAATGGAGGGTCTTTCTGCTAAGGGCATCAGCAACCACTTTAGTTTTTCCCTCACAATACACCAATTCCAGATCATAATCGTTCACTAACTCGATCCAGCGTCTCTGTCTCGCATTCAGATCTTTCTGCGTGAAGAGATATCGCAGACTCTTATGGTCAGTGTGAACCTTGCATCTCACTCCGTACAAATAATGCCTCCAAACTTTCAAGGCATGCACCACAGCTGCTAACTGCAAGTCGTGGGTAGGGTAATTCACCTCATGAACTTTCAACTGTCTAGAGGCATAAGCGATCACCTTACCGTTCTGCATAAGGACACAACCTAAACCGTTCTTAGAAGCGTCACAATACACATCGAAACCAACGCCTTCTTCAGGTAGGGTCAGGATAGGAGCAGAAGTGAGCTTTCTCTTGAGCTCAGAAAAAGCATCTTCACAAGCTTGACTCCATAGAAATTTATTCTCTTTCTTGAGTAATTGAGTCATAGGTCGTGCTAACTTAGAAAAGTCTTGCACAAATCTTCGATAATAGCCGGCAAGACCTAGGAAACTTCGGATCTCGCCAACATCTTTGGGACATGCCCAGCTCTCGATAGCTGAAATCTTAGCAGGGTCAACTTTAATACCTTCCTTTGCGATAACATGACCCAGAAAAGCTACCTCGGAAAGCCAGAATTCACACTTGGAAAACTTAGCATACCACTTCTGATCTCGTAGAATGCCAAGAATAATCTTGAGATGTTCTGCATGTTCAACCTCCGACTTGGAATAAATCAGGATGTCATCAATAAAGACAACAACACACTGATCCAAATACTCCCTGAAAGTTCTGTTCATTTGATCCATAAAAACTGCAGGAGCATTGGTTAGTCCAAAAGGCATGACTTTGAATTCATAATGTCCATACCTCGAACTAAAAGCCGTCTTTGGAATATCTGATTCACGGACGGGAATTTGGTGATATCCAGACCTTAGATCGATCTTGGAAAACACAGAAGCACCCTTAAGTTGATCAAAGAGATCATCAATTCTGGGCAAAGGATATTTGTTCTTGATCGTAACCTTGTTGAGATCACGATAATCAATACACAGGCGCATCGAACCGTATTTCTTCTTGACAAAAAGTACAGGAGCGCCCCAAGGGGAAGAACTTGGACGAATGAAATCTTTCTCAATCATTTCATCCAATTGCTTGCGTAGCTCTTGCAACTCAGCAGGAGCCATTCTGTAAGGTGCTTTGGCGATTGGGCCAGTACCAGGCACGAGTTCAATAGTGAATTCCACATCTCGTTCAGGTGGAATACCTGGTAACTCCTCGGGAAATACATCTGGATAATCACACACTATGCGCACCTCCTTGAGTTTAGGGAGTTCAGCAGTTACAGTTACCGTACATAGAAATGTTTGGCAACCTTTTCTCTGCATTCTGATAGCCTTCATGGCAGAAATAATTTTGATACCCTTATGTCTTCGACCACCACGGTAAGACACTCGAACACCTTCGGGGGTCTTCAGAGAAATCTTCTGATCTCGACACTGAAACCTTGCATCATACTGAGCTAACCAGTCCATTCCCAAAATGACGTCGAACTCAGCGAGAGGGAACTCACGGAGAGTAGAAGGAAGAATAGTACCAGCAAAGAGAATAGGTACATTCTGATAAGCTTTAGAACAGTCAACAACTTCACCAGAAGGAAGGGAAATAGCTATTGGTTCAGCTAGACAGGGGGTTAAGGATAGTTTTGAAGTCAGAATAGAAGATATTACAGATGTGGAAGCGCCAGTATCAAATAGTATATAAGCACTAACACCAGAAATCAGAAACATACCCGTAACCACATCAGGATTAGCCTCAGCGTCGGCACGGCTCACCACAAAGATACGTCCCTTACGAGGGGCAGAAGTAGAGACAGCGCCAGCTGCAGTAGCGGTGTTGGTTGCTGCTTTCTTCGAGCAGAAGGTAGAGCGGTGTCCCACTTCTCCACAGTGGAAACAGGTAATAGGGTTACCCTCACAAGTCAAACCCGGATGATAGGCCTTCTTGCATTTGAAACAGTTAGAATCCTTCTTGTTGTTGGGCTTCGAGTTGAAATTGTTTTTCTTGAAACCACTACCTGTAATAGCATACAGTAGAGTCAGAAATTTTAGAAGAAAAGAAAGTAAAAGAAGAAGAGAAAGGAAAAATAATCCAGACCTCCAGAGTTGAACTTCTTAGAAGAAGATGAAGAGTTATTCCCAGAATGGGTGAAAGGTCTTTTATAACCAGATGATGGGTTCATAGATTTCACCCGCTCAATCGAAGACTCCGCGTAAAGCGCGGCATTATAGAGCTCATTAACAGTTGAGAGACTCCGGGGCATGTTGAGAGTGATATCGGCTCGAAGTCCTCCTCGGTAAAAGAAAGTTCGGGAATTCTCATTGGGTAACAAATCTTCAGCATAATTCGCCAGAAAGTGGAACCGAGTGGTGTAAGCTTCAACCGACATGGTATTCTGGCATAGAGCGTTGAATTCAGTCATCCTCTGATGCCTCAGCTCCTCGGGATAAAATCTCTGCTCTAAGAGAGTCTTGAACTGAGTCCAGTTGAATCCTGGAGTCTGAAGTGCAGTCGGGCCAACCTGGCTCCACAATCTGTCTGCATCGTCTGACAGGTACAGCACCGCTAGGCCCACCTTCTGATTCTCGGGGGCGGAGTAAATTCCAAACTGCCTTTCCATCAGTCGAAACCAACGGTTCATGACTTCGGGATCCACGGAGCCATCATAATAGTCCAATCTGCTTTTAGCCATTCCTTCAGCTGCGTGAGAGAAGCTGAAGGGCCTCTGTTGGTTACGGTTGTTCATCTCGTTCATGGCCTGCGCTATGTTGCGTAGCGTGTCAGCCAGAGCTTTGATACCTCCCTGATCATTGTTGTTGTTGTTGTTGTTGTTGTTGTTGTTGTTGTTTCGGTTACCTCTTCCCGCCATCTTGAAGTTCACAAATAACAACATAAAATCAATACTAATCATCGAGTTCAGGAACAGATAATCTTAACAGATAAGTCCTTACCTGTTTCTACCCATTTCTAATAATATCTTTATTTACTGTTTAAATAATTTACTGGTATTTTTCCCTAATTTCAGGTGTGTAAGCGTCGGGAGCAGTGATGCTCTGATACCAACTGTAATCCCCTAGAAATTCTAACGCGATACAGTGGCGGAAACACTATAGAGTCGGGATTAAAACACACTGTAACTATGTCTTATTAAATTAAATTGGTAAAGTCAAACGTATGCCATACATAAAAATGGCTAAAAATTAAAACAATCCACAATGAGGTTAAACAATCCTTAAGACAATTATTAAAAAGATCAAGCAGGATCCAAGACTGCTCGTTAGCCCACACCCACCGGAAAACAAACACGTATACCTGCCATGTTAAAACATAGCAGCCACAATCAGTGGGGAGCAACGTCAACGTTCTCCCAGCCGTATAACAGGATTTTAAAACAGTAATTACTAATATAGGAAAAATAGTAAAAATGGAAAACAGTAAAACAACATATTAAAATAAGCTTTAGCGTAAAACAGATTAATCAAACGGGTTTCCGAAGAAACATAAAAAATATTTGCCAACCTGCAAACCAATTTATATCGATAACAAATAAAATAATCAAAATGGCGTTATGGATAGCATTAGTGTAGAATCTAGACTTTCACTAGGACAATACTAAACTAGTTTCGAGAACTTAGTCAAAACAAATTAGACTTCGGTCTCTAACTAGGCAACTCAACCATAACAGGACTGCGTGCAGCGAGGTTCTGGCTTAAGTAGTGCACACCCCTCCTGGATACAAACCATACCCAGTTCAACCCGACGCGACTTACACGATGCGATATCTAAGTTTAAGGTAAGCATACACCCTCCTGAACACAAACCATGCTCATTTCAACGACCAATGTGTCTCAACATAGACACACCAGCTTTATAGTTGATGGCAAAACGTACATCCCAGACTATATATTACTCTAAACCCACACTTTTCCTTATTCCACAACTTCAAAACAATCCATTATCGATATTTAAAAGATGTATTCATTATAAACAATATGAGGATAAAAGAAGTAAACATTTATATTCTAAAAGAGGAAACTTTCTATTTTAAGAAACTTTACTAAAAATAACATTATATCAAAATAGTGAAAATATTAGTTCATACTAATACCACATTTTTAGTAAACGATATAGATTTATAAAACTAATACTTTCGGCCTTAACGATATTAATTATTAAAGTAAGATCATTTGATTTTATGAAATTATTAAAATATCGTATAAGTGTTATAAAATGATTAAAAATGTCTTAAACATTTTAATATTACTAATTAGGGTGTTTTCAAAAGTTAAAAAGCTAAAATTCCCTAATTATTATTAGTTTCGACAATAAAATTATAAATAGGATTTTACGGCAAACATCAAATTCAATATTTGAACGTCTTTATTTAATCAAACCAACAAATATATTTAGAGTATGTTAAGGGATGATTTAACTCTTAAAGTTTCAGATTTAAATACTTTCCAAATTGCTGGGAAAATAATTCTTTTAGGTAAGACGAAGCATTTTAACGATAAATCACAATTTGTCCGAAAATCAATACTTATTAATTAAAGAGTTTAATAAATAGTACAAAAATTACGTAAAATAGTTAAAATATATTTATGGACATTCTGTCCAGAAAAGAAAATTTCCAGAATTCAAAAACTCGGTTTTTAAAGCGTTTCCTCGTTAACCGTCCAATCTCGACAATAACGATTAATTAAAATAGTAATTACAAAACGATTTAAGTATTAATATCCAAAAATTATTATTAAAACTAAAAATCATGATTTTCCAGAATCTACCATTTTTCCAGTTTTTCAAAAATTCCAGATTTAATAAATCCCGTCAAAACCGTCTTTAAAACCCGTTTTCACAATTAACGATTCCATTAATAAAACTTATCATTCCTAACATTTTATTAAGGCACGAAAAACCATAAAATTACATTTTAATATGAAATAATCAGAATCATAATTTTTCCAGATTTAAACCAAAGACCAGAAATCGAGAATTTAAACAACAAACACGGTTTTAACGATAAACGATGATTTAAAGTGATTAATTAATTCATCCACTTAACAATTCCGAAAATTTATAAATAAATTCAGAAAATTCTATTTCACCATAGAGTTTCACCACGTCAAAAATCAGATTAAAATAAAATGTTTAAGTACTAGAACTAAAAATCGGCTTTTAATCGTTTTTGTCCGAAAACGGTAATAATTCAATAATCGATATCAAAAATATCAGAAAAATACTAAATTATTAAAAATCATCAAAAACAACATTTTTCCAGAATATAAACATATATTACATGTTTAGGCCGATTATTACGATTTTACAAATTAATATAACAATTTAATCGTTAATCTCGTAAAAGCGATAAAAATACCGAAACATGCAAATTTTCAACTTTAATTCTTTTTCCAGAATCCGTGACATACATATATTGCCAAAATAAAGCATAAAAATATATACATGCAAATACTCAATTAAAATCATGAAATACCGAGTAACATCGACGTTACCTCTACTCCAAGTCTGAGTCGATAATATATTCGTCGGCTTCGGGATCGTCCAAAAATTCTACCAAACACGAAAATCATGGCAGAAAAATACCATGAGAAAACAAATAAAAATCAAGGTAAAAATTGATCGAAAACGACGTTGATTAATACCTTAACGAAGAGAACGGAAAGAGGATTATTTGACGATGAATTGGAGTCTATTAAGACTAGAATTGAAGCAAAAATAATCCTAGAATAGAGGAAGAGTGCCACGGCCAAGAGTAGATGAAGATAGATTTTTTTTTACTTGATGAATGAATAAAGTGTAGTATGGAAATGGATGGTTTTTCAAAATATAAATGAGATTAAAGTGTTGATGAAAACTATGTGAAATCCTCATGAAGTGGCCGGCCAAAATGAAGTGATAAGGAGTATGAAAAGTTTTGATACTAATGCAACAATGAATGAAAAGAAATTATCTTACATTTACGTTTTAACGTGATAAAATGAAACGTTTAAATAAAACGTAATAAAACTTGTGACCAAGAGCTTAGTCGGTCCAAAATGTGAGGAAATGGTCTCAAATAATTTATAAGTTGATAAAAAGTATAATCGTAAAATAGTTAAAGGCATTTCAAAGTAATTCGAGTAAACCTCGCGTAAGAAAATAATTATTCGCGAAGCTTCGTAATAAAAAATCATTAACAACTAAATTTTGTAAATAAAAATATTTATTAGTTTAAAATATTATAGAAACGTATTCAAACATTTTTAGGAAAAGGAATAACTTAAATCCAAGCTTAAAAATGTCAATTCGAAGAGAAACAGAATTCCTTGCGGAAAAATTAATTAATTTACGAAGAAACCAAATAAAAGGATTTAAAAAGAATTTAAATCTTTAAAATTAAAAATAAAAATTATTAAACTCAAAAATTAAAATCGAGCTTAGTAAAATGATGAAATTTGAGACCGAAAAGTGACAGAGTTAAGACGGAGTCCTAACGGAAAGAATGAAAATGCTTAGGAAAAATAGCGGGTATTACACAAAGATACTCAGAAATACAATTATCGGTATTACATGAAACTTGATATGGAATGAAATATAATGTGATATAATAATTATGGCATATATATGGATTATATGGCATAATATACGGAAAATAATATAGATGCATATTATAAGGAATGTATGCATTCTATATGGAATTTAAGGCATAATAATTATATTATATACACGGTATTCTTATCGAATTGATTATTATCATATATTTAGCGTATATTTTTAATGATGCACGGTATATATGATATTATGATATGATATATTTAGCATATATTTAGACTTACGTATACTGTTAAATATATGATAATATATATAAAATCGGATTGTACTATCAATTAATCAATCAATTAATTAGTATGATATATAGACAAAGATTTATACTATTTTATGGTATAACAAAAATGGTAGCATCTACTCTATTAATTATACTATTTTATGGTAGTATCTTTTAAACATATAGCTATTGATTGCAGTTAAAACGGGTAATTTAGATATAAGCCCAACCAATACATATTAAATAATTCAAAAGTAGGCTCATATGTTAGTAGGTGAGAAAATTTGGAGATTTGTTATTTGGTTAGTGGAAAGGGGGATGGTGAACTTATTTGATCTCTTCTCTCTCTATATACACACACATACATATTAAAAATTACCTACACATATATACATAGATATTATTATGTGTTATTATATATATATATAAATTACGCTTTATTGTACATATATATATATAGAGAGAGAGAGAGAGACTCATAATTTTAGGAAATAATAACATCACATTCATTCACTCATTCATTCATTCACGTTCACGTTCATCAAAACCTAAAAAAAAATGCTTCCAATATCACGTTCATTCAGTCATTCATTCAAATTTGTGCTCGAAATCCCGTTACTATGGATTCATTGATCGCGACATCTTCATCAACTGTTGATAATCAATTCATCGACTATAACAATGGTGAGTTTCGTTATTGCTTTCATGTTTTGCGTCAATTTTTATTCATCATTTTGACTAATTTGCGTCAATTTGCTTTCATGTTTTTCGTCGATTTTCATGTCGATATTGCTTTCATGGTCATTTCATTCATCATAGATTCATATCTGATTCATTGCTCTCTTATTAGTATAGATTCCAAATTTTTATATTTGTTAAAGGTGGAATTTTATTCATTTGATTATTCATAAATTCATATCAATGGTCCATTACTCTCGTGTTATTGTTTTGTTTATTCTTTAGGTTTTTCTTAAGCTTCAATGATACAATTGTTTTGTTTTCTATTGAAGCAGACACGGCGTTGAAGTAACATACGTTCTGAGTTACAGTAACACTTAATTTTAATTAGAGTAACACAAATATGTAACACAAAAAGGTCTAAGCATTATATGAATTTTACGCACGAACAAATATATGGAGTTATTGTAATGCACATACAGTGTTACTTTAATATACACAATCTGTTATTTTAATGGCTAACCACTGTTATTTTAATGCACATAATGTTAACTGAATCTCGTGTTACTTTAACGCACTTCATCTGTTACTTTAGTTCTTTTCATCTGTTACTGTAATGCATTGGAGTGACAAATTGGATTTAGAATACCGCCATATAAAAAAATAAAAAAGAAAAAAGAAAGATACTGCTTCCTATAATTATGGGAACATGATTGACTTCAAAATAGGAAACAATATCAAAGAATATCGCCTCATTCAAAGAAATATATTGCGTCATACTCTCATTTCTGATCATTATATGAATTTTTTGCACTAACCTATGAACATTATCTGTTACTTTAATTCACACTATCTGTTACTTTAATGTCTGATCTCTGTTACTTTATACCTGGTGTATAAGCATCCTCCGTTAATTGAATCCAGTGTTACTTCAATGCACTTCATCTGTTACTTTAATTCTTATCATCTGTTACTTTAATCCATATTTCAAGTTCTGATTGTTTCTTTTTCGCCACGTTTATTGGCACTGTTATTGTTTTTCAGTAGACGCAAAAGCACATGAATGGTGTAGGGATGTGGATGAGAGTTTCCTCCATACATAGGGCAGATCTTCAAGGACGTGGATGAGTCAGTAAACTTTTATAAAATCTACGCATTGGCTTATGGATTCGATATGTGAGGAGCTACACAACGAAAAGATGACGCGGTGGTTAGATTAAATCAAAGCTTCTGACGACGACGATGATGATGATGAAGAAGAAGAAGAAGAGGACGAGGAGGATGAAGAAGCAGAATTCTAAGTAGGATAGTATATTGTTAGAGTAACATACATTATTCGTTAGAGTAACATACTTAATGAGTTACAGTAACACAGATTATGAGTAACAGGTGTGAAATATTGGAATTGTAATGAAGTTGATTCAGTTGGAACTCCTGTACCAATTTATTGATGTAAAAGGAGTTAGAATAACACACATTATGCGTTAGAATAAAACACATTATGCGTTACAGTAACACAATCTGTGAGTATAATTTGATTACCAATATCAAGTTCTTAGAGTAACAGGTGTAAAAAATTGGAATTATAATGGAGTTTTATAATTTTTGTTTTGGAGTATTCTTAATAAAGAAACATACATTTTGCAATGTACTGTTTTTGTAAGACACTATTATGCAACGTAACAGATTTTATGAGTTAAAGTAACACAATTCATGAATTAGAGTAACACATTGTATGAGTTAGAGTAACATGGCAGTAGCGAAATGATGATTTTTTTTGGTGAAAATTATTATTAATTACGCGTTGTTAATATAATATTTAAACATGTATAGATATAAATATTTGAAAACGTATATAAATATTTATATAGGTCTACAATATTTGACGTATTGCTATATATGACATATTAATAATACATCTATATTATTCCTCTGTAATATTTAAACGTCTATAATATCTGACGTCTTATACATATTAATCGCTCATTTGAAATCCGACCGAAATCTTTATACAATTCTTCACCACATTATCTCAACCAATTTCAATATTTTGTTGTTCAGTAAATATTGAATTCCTTTGTCGACCTAAAACTAAAGATATTATTATTATGATAATATCTTTTGTAACTTAAATTTGTCCTAGATAATCGTAAATATTATGATTATAATAACTCAACCAGATTTATTATTTTGCAATTATATAATCGTTAATATTATGATGAATGTCGACCTAAATTTGCTCTAAATAATCGTACATATTAAGATGAAAATTCTACAATACTTTTCTAATTATGTTCATATATCGTAATTAATTGATTATAATGAAAGTATGTCTGCCACTTATAATGCGTATTTTTGGCATATTCCGTAATTACTCCTTCCCATTCTTATAATTAGGTATTGTGATATCATATCGAAATAATCCGTAATATGTTAACAACTCGAAATTGACTACTACACTAATATCTCACGCCCATAATATCTCACACCCATAATTTATATTCACACTTCCAATAAAAAAAGCCCATATTACGGAATATTACGGATATTACGGAATATATACAAAAAAATGGAATATTACGATTTATATACACACACTTTTATTAAAAAATAATGTGGGAACGGAATATTCCGATATATTCTTTCATAATAATCTTTGCGTTCACATTCTCACATCGATTAAAAATAAATACTGTACCGTATTCTTATTCGTTTAATATCATAAGCAATATAGTCTCAAAACTGTCGATAAAGAAATTCTTATCCACACCATGTCGACCAACGATTTAACTAACATATCAAAACTCGAGGAATGGAAGAGGCTTAAAGACTACCCCGCTGGACACGACTGGTCATGAAAGACAGGAAAAAAATCGAATCCGTGAGGTTTTAATGATTTGACTTCGAGGTACCGGCGTATTATTATTAAATTTTGTCTCTGTTAATTTTTTTACCAATTTCAATCGTCTTTGTTTTTATACAATTCACGTTAATATTCACTTTCAAGCATCAAAATATTTTATTAGTTTTCGTTTTTTGTATATTACTCATGAATTCTTATACATTTCACGTTGGATCAATTGTTATTCGTTTTTTATATACTGTTTTAATATTCTACGTTTTTTATATATTTCACGTTGCATCAATTCATATTCGTTTTTCATATATTACTTATACATCTCACGTTGCATCAATTGTATACAATGTTGTTCCGGTTATGGAAACAATTAACCCGGTTCTGGATCCGGGTTGTATAATTGAGTTACTTGGTGAATAATTGATTGCTCGACTTCCTTGAACCTCTCTTTCGTCTCACTCCCTGGATCGGACCTTCCCGACGGAGTCGGCCTGCTCCCTGCACAATGAACGCACAGGGCCTCGGAGGTTGTCCGAGGGAACCCTCTCCGATGCCTAAGTCAGCCCGTGAAATGCCTTGATGAACCTAGTTCGTGAGGAGCTAGGTGGCGTTTTTAGGAGTAAGAGTCTAGAGAGAGAAAATCCAACCCCTCTCTTGTGGGAAAGGGTTGAGTATTTATACCTTCCCACAAGAGAGAGAAGTGGGAGAGGAATGGTTGGATAAGGAAGTGACAAGTGGCAGCTTCTCATCCACCCATTTCCAATTACCTTAGGCGAAATGACGAGAGGGCCCCCGGGGGGTCCTGACCCTGTCGACCAGGGCCTTCCCCCAGGGCAGGCGGACTTTGGGCAGCGGCTGCTGGGTTCCAGCAGACTGGGACGGCTTATGGTTCCAGCTGCCGACTTCCATCCTTAGCGCTTTCATGCTCTTATTTCAGCTTCTTGCCAGGGACTGGCCTTTCGAGCTCGACAAGGATCCTCCTAGGGCCTGCCCAGCAGGCGATTACTTGACAGGCTGCCGACCCCAATCAATTGGCCTTCGTCGGTAGGAGGGAAGTAAGGTTTCTCTTCTGCTGGCGATTCTTGCTTGGAGGGAGGTTGACTTCCATGTCTGCTACAGCATTTAATGTTTTGCACTTTCCCAAGGAACGTAGTGCTGCTCATGTCAGGTATGCAAAGAGTTGAGAGTACTTTTGCAATTGCAATGATTACACTTCTCCTCTAGGTGGATTTTTGGGAACTGTGAAGAGTTCCCGATTGGTGGATCTCCTTCCAGGGTGGTTGGAGTGTCATTAATGCCGTGTTTTCTCTTGTATAAAACCCCAGCTTCCTCCACTTCTTTGCTTAGCCTATCTTCAATCCTTCCACTTTCTTCGTCTTAATCATGGTTTGGATCAAAAAGTTTGTGACTCGCCGTGGAGTTAGATATGTTACTTTCATCTTTAGAGGGTTTTGGAGGCTCCAATATGCTCGCGCTGCTTATCGAGCTGTCCGCCGTAGTCGCCGTTCACGGCTTCATTCCCGCCGGACGGGTAAGAAAGCTTCTGCTAGGATGAGCAAACGCCTCAGGAGGTCCTCGCCTCCTGCTGCGCCTAGGTTTGGGCGCTGCCCCCAGGGAGGGGGCTGTTTTGACAAGGGATGCCATGAGTGCTTTCTGTGGCTGCACCCCGAACAATTTGACCCCAACTTCTCTGACACTGATTCCTCCTTGGCGTCAGGTCCCTCTTCGCCTGTGAAGAAGACAGGCTGTCGCACCTGCGACGAATCCCAGGCTGTTCCCTTTGGCAGGGACTGGGAGGATAGCGGTCGAGATTCTGACGATAGTGAGGGTCTCGGTTGTTTGAGTGACAGGGACGAGGATGGGATCCCTGATGATCCCTTCAAAGACTCCCCAGATTGGGACTGGGGCTCGGACTTTGGAGGTTCAGGCAGCCCCGGGGACCCTTCTCCTGACCTGGATGATGATTAGGCCTGCTTAGCAGGGCGTTTATTTGTTGGGCCGGAATTTC
This sequence comes from Agrostemma githago, assembly GCA_958450325.1. Taxonomy (NCBI): domain Eukaryota; kingdom Viridiplantae; phylum Streptophyta; class Magnoliopsida; order Caryophyllales; family Caryophyllaceae; genus Agrostemma; species Agrostemma githago. The sequence goes on from OY288248.1 coordinate 15,062,221, forward strand.
TGGGCCCTTGTACGTTTTCTTTCCTTGCCGGGTACTGAATGTAATTTTCCCTTGTAAGATTTAATGAAATGAAATTCAGGCGACGTGTTTGTGTATTGTATTTTTAATATGTGTTTATTATATGTATATATATATATATATTTTTTTTTTTTTTTGGAATGCGGGAATGACGTCGTCGGTTGACCTTTCTCTCTGACATTTTTAGTCTTTCGAGGCCCTTCTTGGGAAGGGTGAACAGTCGGTGTCCAGTGTGCGACACGTGGACGACTACCGAGGGTTTTGTCAGGGGATCGCCTTTTGAACTTCTTGGGCTTTATATAAACCCTTCTTCCCCTTCATTCTCTTCTTTTACTCTTCTTGACACTTCACACCCCTTAATACTTCTTGAATCTTCTTCGTTTGCCGAGCATTCTTCGAGGAGCAAAGAACACCTCCCGTCACTGTCTCCGGCAGCTTTATCGGCGTCCTTAGGTTAGAACTTTAAATCTTTCACTTCTTTTTTTTCCCTTCCATAGCCAATATGTCGCGAGTCCGTCCCCTTTCTTTTAACTCTTTGCTCGGGGGAACTAGGGGCGGCGACGGTGACCGACGTGACATAGCTTCTTCCTCCGGGGTCGGCCCTAGGGAGGAGGACGATTATCACAGGGGGGAGGGTGCTGAGTCACCCGAACCGGCTCCCTTTGACGTGGTCGACTCCGATGACGAGGCCCTGGAGGTGGATCCTTCCAGGGTCGCCGGCCCCCTCATCCGCAGGGAGAGGGGGAGGACCTACTTCTTGGACAAGGAAAAGTATGTGGTCCCCCTAAAGACCTATCCTGAGGCCAAGAACAGGGACCTGATTTTGGAGAGTAACGCTGCTAAGGCCATTGAACAATTTTATAATTTCGGGGAAGGGTACACGGTTGTAGTCCCTGGGAAAAGGACACAGTGTGCTGCCCCCCAGAAGGATGTGTGGCCGTCTACCACAAGGCCTTGGAATTTGGCCTGCGATTCCCGCTGAACCCCTTCCTGGAGGAAACCTTCAGGAGGATGAACGTTGCTATTGCCCAGCTGACTGCAACTGCCATTAGGTCCTTAGTAGCTTACACCTGGACCTGCCTTTTCCATGGCGAGGGGGCTTATATTGACGCCCTTCGTTTCATGGTCGGTCTTCAAATGGTGTCCTCATCTGGGGGGGATGGCTCCCCTGGTTATTGGTCTCTGCTGAGGCAGAAAAAGTACGCCTTGGTCTGGCCGGCTATGAGCAGCCTTAAAGACTGGAAAAATAACTTTATATATGTCCATAGCGCGTCAGGGTGGAAAATTCCTAGACATTTTAGGAACCATGTCCACACCCGCATGGAGACGCGCGAGGAGTATCACCCACGTGTTGGGGGGAAGGCTCTGGAAGTCAGGCTGAGCGAGAAGGAGGAGATTTTGGTACAAAAGTTTGAGATTGTGGTACTATCCCCCATGCGGAGCTCATCACGACAGACGAGTATTTGCTTCCCCTGGGCCTGATTCCTGGCCTTGAAGGTAGTTCTAGGGATTTTTTGTTGTCACGATTTTCCAGGGACTTTATTTCTCCTTGCCTTTTAGATGACCGCCTTTTCCTTTCTGCAGATTCCTATACTTGGCGCTGGACCAAGAAGCAGGTCAGGAGGTTGGGCCTGAGCGAGGAATTGGTCGTTCTTTCAAAGCGTCCTTCCCTTCCTGCAAATTTTAGGAAAGGAAGCAAAGCCCTCATGAAGCTTGTGAAAGACTTTGCCGCTGGTCGAAGATTACCTCTCCCACCCCGGCTGCCTTCGTCGAAGTCGGCGACTCCTACCCCTAGCATCCATGAGGGGGAGGCGGAGGTTACTTCAGGAGCCACTCCTTCCCCCAGTCAGAAACAGGGTGCCTCTCCGGCTGGCCCTCGGATTTCGCAGGGAACGCAACCTGGAAATTCCGAGGGGACTGGGGAGAGTGTTCCTTTGGAATTGAGGAGGAAAAGAGAGAGGGAGGTTCCTAGTGCTGACGTGGTGGACCTGGAGGCGGATGTTACCACCCCTGAGGCGAAGCGCCCTGCTCGTGAGCCTTCAAGCACTCCCTTCCCAGAGGAAAATGCAGAGTTCCACTACACGGCTGGTGACAGTGTGGATGTGTCAGGCTTGCTTTCTGACTCCGGAGCCGTCTTGGCCGACCGCCTTACAAAAATGGTGACCTCAACTTCTCATCAAGTGCTCCAATATATCCAGCGTACCTCCAAGGTTATGCTGGCGTCTGCGGAACTGGCGGCTCTCAGCCGCCTGAGTGATGAGGAGCTGACAGTTACTCCTGGGGCTCCTCCTCCCGACCGCCTGGCCATGGTAGAAAGGGATGTCTCCTTGATAAGTTCCTTGAAAGATAAGATGACAAGGCAAGAGGGAGAGTTAGAGGAGACCAAGAAGCAGGCTGGTCAATGGAGGCTGCAGGGGGAAATGGCTGTGAAGGAGGTTGCCAAGCTAGAGGCTGATCTGAAGGAGAGCCGGCAGTCGTTGGATCGAGCCAATCTATCTTTGGCCGAGATGGGGCACTTGAAGGGGAGAGTGACTGACTTGGAGGAGCAGCTGTCAAAGGCCAAGTCGACTTTTGAACAGGCTAAGGGGGAATGGCCGAAGGAGAAAGAGACCCTGGCTGAGGAGACTGAGGCTGCAGTGGATGCCAGCTTCGCGAGCGGTGCCAACTCCTCTCTGGAGTTGGTAATGGAGGTGATAGAGGAGATGTTCCCTACCTTTGATGAGGACTCCTTCCGGAGTCTCTATACCGCTAAGAATGAAGCTCGGGCGGCCAGGCAGCCTGAGGCAGATGCCGACGCTCACCAGGATGCTACGTGACGCCCCTTCTCTTTTCTTATAAAAGTTCTTATATTTCCGTGCTGAGCCATCGCTTATGGCCATTTTGTTTGTAATATTTGCCACTTTGTTTTTTCTTCTTCAACTTTGTAAAGACCTTTCCACCCTTCATGGGTTTTGTTTGTGGAATATTTCTCTTTGCTTTTTATGGCAAACTGTTTTAAAATTCAGGGGTCCTTTCCTTGGTTGTTTAATCGCGCCTGTCACAGCATGTCCCTGGCTTCGTTCAAAGTCCAGGGGGCTCGCCCCCTGCCTGCCTGGAGGTAAGCAGGGTGGCTTTTGCGTTTTTTATACAAGGTTGGGGGGCCTGCCCCCAGTCCTTGTTAGTCTGGCCTGTCCCTGGCTTTTGTTCAAAGTCCAGGGGGCCTGCCCCCTGCCTGCCCAGAGGTAAGCAGGGTGGCCTTTGCGTTTTTTATACAAGGTTGGGGGGCCTGCCCCCAGTCCTTGTCAGTCTGGCCTGTTCCTGGCTTTTGTTCAAAGTCCAGGGGGCCTGCCCCCTGCCTGCCCAGAGGTAAGCAGGGTGGCCTTTGCGTTTTTTATACAAGGTTGGGGGTCCTGCCCCCAGTCCTTGTTAATCTGGCATGTCCCTGGCTTTTGTTCAAAGTCCAGGGGGCCTGCCCCCTGCCTGCCCAGAGGTAAGCAGGGTGGCCTTTGCGTTTTTTATACAAGGTTGGGGGGCCTGCCCCCAGTCCTTGTTAGTCTGGCCTGTCCCTGGCTTTTGTTCAAAGTCCAGGGGGCCTGCCCCCTGCCTGCCCAGAGGTAAGAAGGGTGGCTTTTGTGTTTTTTATACAAGGTTGGGGGGCCTGCCCCCAGTCCTTGTTAGTCTGGCCTGTCCCTAGCTTTTGTTCAAAGTCCAGGGGGCCTGCCCCCTGCCTGCCCAAAGGTAAGCAGGGTGGCGCTCGGATTTTTGCTGGGGGGGTCATTTTTCCCGACTTTGGCAACAGGGGGGCCTCCCCCTATTGCCCCCTGCTCGTTTGTGTGTGAAGAACGCGAGTGTGAACATGCAACGAGTATAAATCTGAATATTCTTCATTTCTTTATAAAACTGTGACATTTTCGGGTGGTCGGAGCCGTCGACATTCTTTGACCGTCCTCCGCCATTTGTTTTTAGCAAAAAATAAAAACTATCTTCGAATTTTCTTCAGACGTAGTATTTCTTCAAGGTGTCTGTATTCCAGTGAGCGTGCAACTCTTGCCCTTCAAGGTTGGCGATTTTGTATGTGCCTGGTCCCAGGACTTGAGTCACTTGGTATGGACCCTCCCAGTTGGCACTTAGCTTTCCATGTTCCCTTGATTTTCCAACCGCCTGTGTTTTTCTCAGAACCAGCTCACCCATCTGGAAGTTCCTCTGACGGACTTTGGTGTTGAAGGCTTTCCTCATTCGTTGCTGGTAGGCGACGATGTTGGTACTGGCTTCCTCCCTTAACTCATTTACCAGGTCCAAGGGTTCGACCATTGCAGCTTCGTTTTCAGCCCGGTCGTACTGCAGGGAGCGCAGAGAAGGGATCCTTTCCTCAATTGGTAAAAATGCCTCTGCTCCATATACCAGACCAAACGGGGTCTGGCCTGTAGACTCTTTTCTGGTAGTTCGGATTGACCAGAGTATACTGGGAAGTTCATCAGCCCACCTACCCTTGCAGTCATCCACCATTTTCTTCAGGCCATTTAAGATTTGTTTGTTGGCCGCTTCTGCCTGCCCGTTGGTTTGAGGGTGACAGACGGCTGAATAAGCGACTGCGATGTTGTGGCTTTCCAGCCAGATTCTTAGAGGATCATTATCAAATTGTCTGCCATGGTCAAATAACAACATTTTTGGCAGACCGAACCTGGTGATAATATTTCGCCAGACCACTTTTCTGACCGCCGGCTCAGTAATGTTGGGCACTGCTTCGGCTTCCACCCATTTGGTGAAGTAGTCTATGGCGACAATCAAGAATTTCCTGCCCCCTGTGGCCACCGTGAAGGGTCCTAGTATGTCCATCCCCCATTGAGCGAAGGGGATGGGGGATAGGATTGGCCTGAGCTCCTGAGCCGGGGCGTGGATCGACGGGGCGAAGAGTTGGCACTTTCTGCATTTCTGGGTCAGGCTCTTGGCGTCCGCCAGCATAGTGGGCCAGTAGTAGCCTGCCCTTAGGGCCTTGTGGGCCAGGGATCTCCCTCCGATGTGATGCCCACAAATCCCTGAGTGGATATCTTCCAACACTTCAGCAGCTTGTTCTGCCCGTAGGCATTTGAGCAGGAGATAAGTAAAAGATTTCTTATAGAGTTCCCCCTCAATGAGTATGAACGAGGCTGCTTTAGCCTGTATCTTTCTTTTTTGTGCTGCGTCTGATGGCAGGACACCATGTTTCTTGAATTGGATTAAGGGAATCATCCAACTTTCCGGACCTTCTTCCACGGTGCTAATCGCCTGACAGGGGCTGGTAGATTTTTCATGTAGAACATCAACCCACACTGACCTCCGTATGTCCTATAGACTGGAGCTTGCCAGTTTTGACAGGGCATCTGCTCGACTGTTCTGGGAGCGGGGGATCTGTTTGATCTCATATGATTTCAGGCCTGATAACTCTCCTTTCACCATTTCCAGGTATGTAGCCATTGCTTGGTCCCTTGCTTCGTATTCACCATTGATCTGGTTGGCGATGAGCTGGGAGTCTGTCGCCAGGACAATCCGTTCTGCCCCTGCGGCTTTAGCTAGCCTGACGCCTGCGAGTACTGCTTCTTACTCTGCTTCGTTGTTCGATGCTGGGAAGACAAACCTGAGCGCATGCTCAAAGTCAGCCCCCCCTGGGCTGGTCAGTACGACGCCCGCGCCTGCGCCATTGGCTGTCGAGGATCCATCCGTATGCACGATCCACTCCTCGGCAGGGGTCTCCTCTTCCCCTGAATGGGAGCACTCAGCCAGAAAATCTGTTAAGGCTTGGGCCTTGATGGTTGTTCTTGGCTGGTAAGATATACCTAGCCCACTCAGCTCGATCGCCCACTTCAGTAATCTCCCTGATTTTTCAAATTTTTCCAACACCTTCTCCAGCGGTTGGTCGGTGAGGACCACGACTGGATGCACGTCAAAGTAAGGTCTGAGTTTCCTGGCAGCAATTATGACTGCGTAGGCGGCTTTTTCGACCATCGGGTAATTTTTCTCGGCTGCCCCCAGCGCATGACTTACGAAGTATATAGGTTGCTGGGTGCCTGCCTCTTCCCGTAAGATAACCGCGCTGACAGTTATATTGGTCACTGCAATGTAGAGGAAAAGTTTTTCCCCTGCTACTGGTCTTGCCAGGGTGGGGAGCCTCTTAAGATGGTCCTTCAATTGCTCAAAGGCCTCTTTCTGCTCGTCTTCTCACTTGAACTGTTTGTTTCCTTTCAGTATCTTGAAGAAAGGAGTGGCCTTGTCCGCTGATCGGGCGACGAACCGTGCTAAGGCGGCCATGCGGCCCGTCAGGCGCTGGATGTCTTTAATGGTCTTGGGCTAAGGAAGGTCTAGAACTGCCTGAATTTTCTCAGGGTTGGCGTCTATCCCCCGAGAGCTGACCAAGAACCCCAGGAATTTGCCGGAGCGGACCCCAAATGTACACTTCTTTGGATTGAGTTTCATTTTGTAGGTGCGCAGGGAGCAGAAGGTTTCCTGCAGGTCTATCAGGTGCTCTCTGTCTTCTTTGCTTTTTACGATGGCGTCATCAACGTAAGCCTCGATGTTTCTGCCTTTTTGTTTCTCAAACACTTTATCAACTAAACGTTGGTATGTGGCCCCTGCATTTTTAAGTCCGAATGGCATCATCTTGTACATGTAGGTGCCTGAACTGGTGATGAACGCGCACTTCACCCTGTCCGGCTGCCACAAGTATACTTGATGATACCCTGAAAAGGCATCTAGGAAGCTCAGCATGGAATAACCACTGGTGGCGTCTACCAGTTGGTCGATTCTGGGGAGCGGATAGCAGTCTTTCGGGCAGGCCTTGTTGAGGTTCGTAAAGTCCACGCACATTCTCCATGCGCCCGACGATTTTTTAACCATGACTACATTCGCCAGCCATTCTGGGTAGTCACAGACCTCAATAAAATCTGCTTTCAAGAGTTTGTCAATTTCTTCCTTGATTGCCGCGTCTTTTTCTGCGGACATATTTCGCTTTTTCTGTTTTACAGGGCGAGCGTCCATGCTTACGTTCAGCCTGTGAACGATGCATGATGGATCAACGCCGGGCATCTCATCTGCCGAGTAGGCGAATACGTCTTTGTTTTCTTTCAGCAGCTTGATCAGTTCAGCCTGGTAGGACTCCTCCAGGTCAGCTCCTATTAGGACCTGCCTCCCTGGCTCTAAGTCCACCAGCATGCTTTCGCCCCCTGGCTCCAGGTGGTCGGACGTCTGATGCTCGGCTGGGATTTCGCCTTCCCTGCTGGGGGAACTGTCAGCCTTTCTTTTTCCTTTTCTTTCTTTTTCGTGTTCTTGCAGGGCCACGGAGTAGCATTGTCTGGCTGACTCTTGGTCCCCGCGCACTTTTCCTTCTAACCCGAAATCGGTGACATATGCTATGGTGAGGGCCCTGATGGAGATGGCCGCCTCGATTTCGTCCAGGGTGGCTCTGCCAATTAGGGCGTTGTAGGCGGATCTTGCATCCACAACAACAAAGGTTGCCCTGACGTTTCTGGCAGTAGAGCCTTTCCCAAAGGTTACGGGTAGGTCTATGACTCCCATGGGCAGCACGCCTGCTCCACTGAACCCGTATAACGATCCGGGGGCAGGTCGTAGGTGCCTTTTTTCCAGGCCCATCTTCTCGAAGGCGTCCTTGTACAGTAGATTTGTGTATGCGCCAGTGTCTACCATGCACCTTCGCACAATGTGGTTGCTGATCTCCAGGGACAGCACCAAAGGATCACTGTGCGGGTATACTACGCGCCCTGCATCTTCAGGGGTGATGCTTAATGTCACTCCCCTTGGACTTCCTGCTTTCTCAGCGTAACAGATCTGGTTCCTTAGTTCACGCATTTGTCTTTTTTGGCCTCTTCGACTGAGCTGGCCCTCAGTGCCCCCTGAAATTACGTGGATCACCATGCGGTTCTGCACTGACCCCTCGGGTTTTTCAGATACTTCCTTCTGAGACTTATTCTTGGCTGCGTAGTTGGCTAACCATCCGTTCCTGATTAACTTCTCGATTTCGTCTTTCAGGTGACGGCATTCCTCGGTGGTGTGGCCTATGCAGTCGTGGAAAGTGCAGAATTTCTTGGGGTCTCCTTTCGGGCTACGAGGCTTGTTCGGGCGATTCCACTTAGCAGTTTCTTTTTCTAGTTCGAAGATCTCCGCCCTGGATTTGTTGAGGGCAGTGTAACTGTCAAACCTGGGCTGGTAGACAGTGCGCTCCTTCTTGGGAGTGTCTCCCTCTTCCCTCTGCTTACCTGGCTCATTTCGGCCACGTCCACCCTGCGGTCCCCCTTGCGGCCTTGTTTGGCCTGCAGGGGTATCCGTCAGGCCGTGGAATTCCTCCTGCAGAATAAACCCTTCAGCAATTTTCCTGGCCATAGCCAAGGTTTCTGGCTGGGCCCTGATCATCTGGTTTTTCATTTCCCCTGGAAGCAGGGAGATTGTCAGGGCGTAGGCGGCGATGGAGTCATCGATCTCCCTGACCTGCTGGTAGGATAGATCAAACCTTCTCAGGTATTCCCTTACACTTTCACCCTTTTTCTGTTTTAGGGTCATAAGATCGAAACGAGTGAGGCGTCTTCTTTTATTCCCGGCATATTGTTCGAGGAAGATCTCGGCCAGCTCTATGAAGAACCTGACTGACCCCTGGCGAAGGTCTCTGAACCATCCCTGTGCGAGCCCTACCAGGGTGGTTGGGAAAACTTTGCACCAGATGGCATCATCTACGTCGTACATGCCCATGTGGCTCTCAAACGCTGCCAGGTGGTCCTCTGGGTCTGTTGTCCCATCAAACTTAATGGTGGGCATTTTAATTTTTGGAATGGGGTACTCTTGTACCTCAGGATGAAGTGGGGTTTTTGTGGGCCTGCCCACCAATCGTGACCTGCTTTCCCCAGACTGGTTACCATGAGTATCCCATTGTTTATGGGCCGGTTTCCTCATGCTGGTGGAGCGGTGCCTTGGGGGCGGCCTGCTCGCTGCTTCATCTTCTGTCTCAAGGGAGACTTGTCTGGGTCTCTTCCTCTGAGAGTGACAGAAGCTCTCACCCTGGTGATACTTAGATTCGAGCGGTTGCCCCCGGTTGAGCCTTGACTGCAGGCTTTGGGATAAACCAGGGGCTGACTGCTCTCTGGCCGCCGGTGTTAGCCTGGAGAAAACTCCGCCTGGCTTTTCTCCCAAGCGTTTTGACATGGGCTCCCTTGGCCTCATTCGTTCCTGTAATCCTCGGGATAAGCCTCCCTGTTCTCCAGACGCTGATTCTGTTGTGTGAATGGAGAACGCCTGCTGGACAGGTGGCTCTGGATTGTCGGTGGTAATGCGCCTTTGCACATGCGCATATGCTTGTGCCGTCCTTGCTTTCCTCTGAGCATTCCTGGCGGCGGTCCGCCTCGTGCCCCCAGCTCCATCCCTGCTGATTGGGGATGGTTGCCTGGGAGCCGATGCGACCCTGCCTACCAAGTCCTCAGGAGTGAACTCCTGGTTCAGCATCGCAGAGAAGAAGGCGGCTGTCTGCGCCATCTGAGCTGGGGTCAGATTAAGAGCGTGTCCTGGGTGTGCCCCCAACTCAGGTGTCACAGCAGTGTTAGGTCCGCCGAGGAGACTGGTTCCCCCTACCCCTAGGATCGTGGCAGGAGGAACCCTCTCCGACTGCGGCATACCATACAGGGGGCTCACTGGTGGGACCGTTGGACCCGTTCCTGCACTGGCATCAATGATTTCTGGCATGATTGTTTTAGTTTTGTGATTATGAGTGGTTGATTTTAGTAGGTAACTCGTGAGCACAACCGTAAGTTCCCCACAGACGGCGCCAAATTGTTCCGGTTATGGAAACAATTAACCCGGTTCTGGATCCGGGTTGTATAATTGAGTTACTTGGTGAATAATTGATTGCTCGACTTCCTTGAACCTCTCTTTCATCTCACTCCCTGGATCGGACCTTCCCGGCGGAGTCGGCCTGCTCCCTGCACAATGAACGCACAGGGCCTCGGAGGTTGTCCGAGGGAACCCTCTCCGATGCCTAAGTCAGCCCGTGAAATGCCTTGATGAACCTAGTTCGTGAGGAGCTAGGTGGCGTTTTTAGGAGTAAGAGTCTAGAGAGAGAAAATCCAACCCCTCTCTTGTGGGAAAGGGTTGAGTATTTATACCTTCCCACAAGAGAGAAAAGTGGGAGAGGAATGGTTGGATAAGGAAGTGACAAGTGGCAGCTTCTCATCCACCCATTCCCAATTACCTTAGGCGAAATGACGAGAGGGCCCCCGGGGGGTCCTGACCCTGTCGACCAGGGCCTTCCCCCAGGGCAGGCGGACTTTGGGCAGCGGCTGCTGGGTTCCAGCAGACTGGGACGGCTTATGGTTCCAGCTGCCGACTTCCATCCTTAGCGCTTCCATGCTCTTCTTTCAACTTCTTGCCAGGGACTGGCCTTTCGAGCTCGACAGGGATCCTCCTAGGGCCTGCCCAGCAGGCGATTACTTGACAGGCTGCCGACCCCAATCAAATGTTATTGTATAAATTCTTGCTTATATTTTTTTCGAAATTCAAATTAACGTTCAGTTTTGAGCATCCCAATTTATATTATTTTTCGTATTTTAAATAATATTTTTGAATTCTTAGTTATTTATTTACGTTGACAATGATATTATCCACAACAACCTCTTTTTATTTTTTACTAATGTACGTATCAAACGCAACAGTTTCATTCTTTAATTCAGTTTGCGTTCGATTATTTATCAATCACGATCGTTATTTTTCAATTTAATTCGCATTAATATTAACAATGGTGTGTTTGATATATTACCTTTCTTCCGTTGCAGTTTCTTCAGGCAAAATCGAACACCATATTTATCGAACAGTTTGCATACATACGTGCAGTCCACATATGATTCAGAGCATATTTTGATTGTTGGGTGTAATTTCTCATCGGCGAATGAATTTGATGAAGGAGTTATGTCCACTGTCCTACGGATTAACCCGCTTAAGTCTATGTATCCGATATGCCTTGCTAGAGGTTGATGTCGGGTTGACATATAAATGAGTTATATGTCTGGTAGTCTTAAGTGGGCCCATTGGGTCACACACAATATGTATGGGATATTATTAATATATATTGATATATTAAATATATCGGGTCAGTAGTAATACGGACCCAGCTGCGTTGTCAGGTTATGGTAATTAGTGTTATACTAATAATCTAATTATAATAATTAGAGTTATAGAAATAACCTAATTCTACCTTCTCATCTCCTATATAAGAAGGTTCATATGATGAACCAAGATATGGAATTAAGAGTATTGACTCATAATATATTCGTCTTATAAAGAGTTATAAGAGAGATATAAAGAGAAGTTGTGAGACGGTCTCACATACCTTTATACTAGCATATATGTCGCAGTTCCATACCCGTGTCGATACCAAAGGAGGCATCACGTTTGGGGTGTTTTATTTTGTCCGTGGGAATTATTTATTCTGTTCGTGGAAGATTATTTATTCTGTCCGTGAAGATTATTTATTCTGTCCGTGAAGATTATTTATTCTATTCGTGAAGATTATATATATTTCTGGGTTTATTATACTTCTTATTAATACGTTGTTCCGCTGCAAATAAGGTATAATTGTTATCCCTCTACTTTTGTCTTTTCGGTTAATACTCGTAACAGGTCCTTGGGTTTAAGGGTTGTAACCCTACAGTGGTATCAGAGCCTCTGTTATGTAGTATTAATCAAATAGACGTAAATCTATGTCTCATAATTGGTTATGAGAGATTTACCCGCGTATTAATTTGATTATAATTTTATTTGTGAGAATTGTTTTCACCGGGCCGGGGTGTGCCATTGTTTTGTTCGTACGTACGCATGTCACTATACCCACATGCATAATTGCAAGCTATAATTGTTCCTGCGCATACCATCCACTATAGTTATAATGATTATGATTATTATTTCTTTATAATTATTTGATAATTGCAAGTTATAGTTTGGGTTTTGCCGGACATGCATTGTTCTCTAATTTTATTGTGTATGAGACATAATATCATTATATTGTTGGTTCTCTAATATGATTAGTACAATCGACAACTTACAAAATTGGTTTGTATTTGCATACGAATATGTCTTTCTTCGTGTTATGCGGTGAGCATATGAGATTTCCAATCAAGTTTAGGGTTTGTTTTAATTTGTGAATTTAAATTGTTAAATTCTAAAATTGATCCTTAAAATTAATTTAAGATATAATATTGATTATTTTTAATTTAATTTACCCTAAATTGACTCACTATAATCCTAAATTTCTTTGTTGACGATGAGACTAATTAGATTAGTCAGGATTCGATTTAAATTTGGAACGTAAAATTACAAGTATTTATCGTTAACGATGAGACCTAATAAGATTAGGACAAGACTCGTTTTAATTATGGTGAAGACGGAACGAAACAAGGTCAACCCGGTCGGAACGGGTGTGACTAGGTTGGCACAAGTATGACTCGGTAGGCACAGGTATGTCCCGGTTGAAACGGGATGACCCGGGCGACAAAGGTTTGACCAAGACGACACAATATTTACTCGGACGATATGGTGTCGGGTCGGGTGACGCTTTTAAGAAAAGTCGTTTTCTTGCGTTTGTGTGTTGATTATAAATCGAACATGGATTATACTTTTATTTTTCCGAATCACTGAAAAATTAGTTTTCTAAATCGGCTAAATAATATTATGCATTTTAATTATCATATTATCATAAATAGATCGAGAAAAGAGTTTCTCGAGTCTTATTTGATTTTGATGAATTGTTCATCTATATGACAATTATAAGTTGCAGATCGATTGTGAATCGAGTTTTGTATATCCGTTCAATTTTTCTGGGTGGGAAATTGTTCCCCGTAGTTGGAAAAATGAAAGATGTTGGTGAAATTGTTCAAACCAAATAGTAATTATGAATTGTAATATGATTATAAGTCAAAATATGGGATCTTTTATATTAACTTGTTTTATGCACAAATCACTAGTAACAATTGAATTATTATGTCATATGATGCATGATTTTTATTGTTTGAGACTTGTGACTTGTGTGCCTAGAACTGATAGGTCGTCTTGTAAGTTGACCTAGGAGCATGTTTAGGACCCATAATGCATTTAATCCCTCGCACAAATATTAAGTATTGCCTTTCCAGAATTGACCACTACAACAATTTCATACCATTGGTTGAAGTGACTGCCTAAGCGGTGCTTTGCCGATGTGTGTGGAGTGAGTAGGTGGGTAACGGTCACCCACAGGTTCAATCTGGTTTGCTTAACATTGCTATCAAGTCGGACTTGGGCTTTGAGGCAAATAGTTGGTGTCATATGATGACTAATTCCGACGAACCAAGAATTACATAGAGATGTAATTGACAAGTTTGTTGTCTACCTTTACTTTTGGAGCTTGAGCAGTGAGCCCAAGTTCACTTGAGCGACAAAAGGTTTAGGATCTTGGAATATTATGCGAACTTGAGGGTAGTTTTCATGATTTTATCTTAAAATTGTTTAAGATTTTTAATTAATATTAATTATCGTTTTACTTTGCATATACATATAGTTGTAATTTAGTCACCATTATCACATTTATTAAAGATGACTTTGAATTGTTCAACCTCATCGATTGGTATCTTGAGAATCGTTCTCAAAATTAGAGATACGGATTTTGTCATTGTGAAGGATAATTCCGACAAATTATTACCAATGTTAATGTACAGTATGGACTGTATAATTAGAGTCATGAAGATGATTATAAGTACCAAAATTAATTGTTTCAATAAAGGGAACCGTTCCCATTAAGTGAGAAAATGTTGAAGATGATCTAATTAATCCATGTGTCATATGATGACGTGATTATATTGATAATCAGGAAATTTTGGATGCTTCTTTCTAAAGAATTAGGAATTGAAATCGTTTCAATTAGTCTTAAGTTTAGGTCACTTTATTATGAATAAACATGTGACTTAATAAGATTTTCCACCTTTTAGCATGAGATGTTAAAAGACGATTGAACATTGTATCAAGAAGACAAATAATATTAATGTTCTATGAGATCATTAAGAAAATTGTCTGAGATAATGATTAATGAATCTAAGACGTTGGTTAAAGCAAGGGAAGGATAATTGTTGTCATGCCCAAACTTGTTCCCAAGTTTAGATTAGGTACGAAATTATTTATCATTAATGTAATGACATATATATGGCATTGGTAGATTGCTTTCTAGAAGTGTTTAGAAATTCTGCAAATCAATTGAAGTATGACTTCAGGTGTGTATGTTACTAAAGTAATAGTTACTTTCATTTCACTGTTTTGGTATAAAGATACCAAATGCAACTATTACATTGTAGATGTGATGGCTCAAAGAGGGTGGAATAATGATATATAAGTGAAGTGTTTTGTAATTGAAATGGACAAACGTTGTTGTTTCATATACAAAAGGACAATCACTTAATTTTACCATAAAGCTGAATACGAATTGAATAATTGTTATTCTTGTACTAGTCATAAGCAAGAATATTGATTCTGTTTCATGTATGGGCATGAAAAGTTTTGATAAGAGTAGAACAATTGTTGCTCTATACTTTGCAAGAATATGAGGTACAGTAGTAAGGCTAACATGATTGTTGAGCCGGCCCTACATTCTTAGTAGTGAATGCTTTTATTTGTAGCATATATAACAACCAAAAGGTTCAAGTCCCTTGACTCAAGTTTTGCCTATTATGACATTGTCCTTAATCCATGAGACAGGAAACATAAGAATAAGTTTCATAATGATGATCGAAATTATAAACTTTATTGATAAGGATCAAATGAGGTAAATGGATCTTGTTTAGATGGATAAATGACATTAGAAGTGTCTCCTATTATTTGTAGTGGGAGGGTATTTAGACTTGTTGGATCACACATATACAGATACGTGTGAGTTTAACTAGTGATGTTGCAAAAAATGGGTAACGCATATGGTTTTGTTCATTTGATGAAATTTGAAACTGAATGCTTTGAATTGTTCAAAGTACAAGATCAACTTGATAAGTTGGTACGAGTCGTTCGATATGATTGAAACAGGGAGGAATTGAACTAAAAGATTGTGATCATCTTAGAAGTAGTGAAAAGTGTTTCAAACTACATCGAACCATATTTGATATGATTTGGTCTATGATGAGTCGTATGCAGATATTATTGACGTTTTAGAAAGTTATGCACTATAAAAGTCTTTGTACAATGTTGATGAATTTGTCCATGTAAGTCGGAGAATAGACACCATATGAGATATGGATTGAAAATGTTCTAAAAGATCTTTTCTTAATTAAGTCTCAAAGTTTAAAGAAAATTGTTTTCTAGAACTTAGACTCAATTATGACATTTGTTTTATTAGTGGTATTATGTTAATTCTACAAACCATCCAAAGAACAAAATTGTTTTGTTGTATGGAGCGGTATGTTTCTTTTAAAGATATGTGATTTCTAATAGAAACAGTGGGAGTAGAATCGACCTTGAAAATGTTCAAGATTAACAGGTATTCTCTACAACTGTTGAAGAGGATATTGATGCATCCATGAAAAGTCATGATCATCTTAGCTGTAAAATATTACCCTACATAGGTTTGACCTATGATGAAACAATAATGGGCAAAGACTCCAAAAGTCACATAAAATCTAATAGATTCTATATACCATAACTACCAAGTATAGACTTTGGTTAAATGGGTCTTATAGTGAAGAATAGTCTTCAATATAAATATGATATGGATTGATATAAGAGTATCTATGCAGCATAGTTGGTAGTTAAGGATTGATCTCATAGTAATGACTATGGAAAAATTCTTCTTACAACATTATGCTTAAGTCTATTAAGATTGATTTAGCATTTTGAATGTCATCACTCATTATGATGAATTTTGGACATATATATGTGAAATACATTTCTTGAAAGGGATGCAATATGATGTGTGCGACACTTCGTATGAATTTCATATTATTAAAATTGTTAGACAAATGTGAATGATCCAATTTGATTGGAGCAAGTATTATGGAGTAGTATCTTCGTTCTTAATATGGTAATTCAAAGATGTTTGTTTTCCTTTGAGATGAAGAAAGACAGTGTGTACAAGAGGCTAGTGGGAGTGCATTTATCGTTATGATTTGGTATGTAAGTGACATACTTCTCTAACTAAACAACATTTGGTTGCTTTAGTATATGAGACTTGGCAAGAAAGTTGTTTATTATGTGCTCGTGTGACGAGTAGATACTAATCTAGTGAGTGTCCCTAGAATGCTATCTAAGAATTGTTCTTTTGCGCTTGAGAAGCAAAAAGGGAATTATTTAAGAGATGCGCATGATGTGATAAGCGAATTGTTGTAAACAAGTTACAACGATTCATATTTCCAAATAGACAAAGATGACATGAGATTGTAATCTCAGTATATTTTGTTTTGGATGAGAAGTTGTGTTGGAAAGGTTCCAAATGACAACTTTGTGACTAGTATTATGACTAAAGTTAGTGTTCTATTGCTTTTGAAGCAAATAGACGTTTGATTACGAATTAAGCACACACTCAACTACTTTAAAGTTTATGAAGCAATTGTTGCTTATGAAACTAACAGTTTGCCTTAATTGAGATAAGGTAGATTGGTCATATGCTTGTAAATAACTGATACAAATGTTGTATGTCCCGAAACCTTCTCTACATAAAGATCATATTGGTTATGATCGGTATAAGACGCATGGGCGAGTGGTCTTAGTACTTTTAGAGGTGTTTGGTTTAGTGGTAGTTATTTAGATAATTGATATATTTATGACATATTGTCATTTGGTTAATGTAACCGAGTCTTGTCCCTAAATAATTTACATTGATGAAATAGATCACTAAGTACGTGACTTATATTAGTCTTGGAACTCTATTTGGATGATGTAATTATTTTGTCTCTAGTCAGGGTATTGTGTTGGGACATTTGAATACCTTTAAATGACTAGTGTGTGAGTTGGTTGATGACTAAGTTCCTTGAGTCATAGGTATTGAAATACTAAACCAGGCACATGGGTGTATGTTGGGAACATTCATTAGACAGACCTGCCGAAAAAGATTTTACTAAGATTTCGCTTAGTGTCAGTAAAGTTCTTTGCAAGTTATGAACTTGTACGGTCTTTAGACCTGAGTCTTTGACTATTCTGTACATGTGATGTGTATGCTTTGATACTATTCCTCGTCAGCTGTGAAAGGGGACTATGGATGGTTATTGGGCGTGCATGGATCATGTGATAGGATGTTGTTAGACAAGAGGGGATTTGTTCTTCCTTTATTGAAAGGAATTTATTGTTTCTTGGCCACTCGAAGAGTGTGACTTGTGCAAATGTGTGGCCGCGCTCAGATAGGATGATTGTCATCTATCTGCTCTTTTAACAAGTCAACTCAAAGATTCGAGTAAAAGATTGAGATATGTGAGGATGACACTTCTTCTTACCTCATTCTCAATTGGAGACAATAGTAGCAAAGAGACTTAACGCCGTTCTTGAGAGGACATGTACAAGTGGGAGACTGAAGGAGTTATGTCCACTGTCCTACGGATTAACCCGCTTAAGTCTATGTATCCGATATGTCTTGCTAGAGGTCGATGTCGGGTTGACATATAAATGAGTTATATGTCTGGTAGTCTTAAGTGGGCCCATTGGGTCACACACAATATGTATGGGATATTATTAATATATATTGATATATTAAATATATCGGGTCAGTAGTAATACGGACCCAGCTGCGTTGTCGGGTTATGGTAATTAGTGTTATACTAATAATCTAATTATAATAATTAGAGTTATAGAAATAACCTAATTCTACCTTCTCATCTCCTATATAAGGAGGTTCATATGATGAACCAAGATATGGAATTAAGAGTATTGACTCATAATATATTCGTCTTATAAAGAGTTATAAGAAAGATATAGAGAGAAGTTGTGAGACAGTCTCACATACCTTTCACAAATTATACTAGCATATATGTCACAGTTCCGTACCCGTGTCGATACCAAAGGAGGCATCACGTTTGGGGTGTTTTATTTTGTCCGTGGGAATTATTTATTCTGTCCGTGAAAGATTATTTATTCTGTCCGTGAAGATTATTTATTCTGTCCGTGAAGATTATTTATTCTATTCGTGAAGATTATATATATTTCTGGGTTTATTATACTTCTTATTAATACGCTGTTCTGCTGCAAAGAAGGTATAATTGTTATCCCTCTACTTTTGTCTTTTCGGTTAATACTCGTAACAGGTCCTTGGGTTTAAGGGTTGTAACCCTACATTTGAAACCAAGAATATTTATTATTACGTAAAACTGATTTTTGTCAATAAGATCGCCAAATATTGTAGACTAACTTTAGAATTTGATATATTTCACGTTTGTCATTTGTCATTCATAACTACACCGTATTAGGATGAACTACGTCATTCATAACTTTAGTCGATAATAACGACGTCATTTCATATATTTCACGTTTGTCATTAGTCATTCATAACTTCAGTTGATAATAACTACGTCAATCACTAAGATTGATTTGTGTGACATTTCTACTTTGTGTAATACGATCAAAAACAAATCCTCTGGTAGTCCTACTTACTCAACCCCGTGATTTTATCACGGGTTTTAAACTAGTTAGTAGTATATCATTTTCTCATGATTATATCATTGTTAATTTTTCCAAAGTTAACTTATTAACGTGTGCCCAGTGAATATATTTTGAAAAACAAAAAAAAAGACAAGTACATTGTTTCCATACTCTCTCCGTCCCGGTCAATTATTGTCCTTTAGTTTGGCACAAAGATAAAGAAAATTGGAGGGAGCCAATTAGTGAATGACAAGTGGACTAAATTAGATGTGAAAGATCAAATTGGTCATCAATTTCATTACTTAAATAAAAAGGACAACAATTGACCGAGACATCCAAAGTGGAATAGGACAACAAATGACCGAGATGTAGGGAGTATTTAAGATAAACATGGTTTTATCACTTGACTCGTGGAGGGTCTGTTGCAACATTAAGTTAATGTATTATTTTGCGTCATATTAATCAGGTCGTATGGTAACATATACGAATAACCCTTGAAAATTAAGTCAAATTGTAACACCCCGTATTTTTCGAACAATGTTAAAATTTTAAACATTTATTTAAACCAAGTTTAACACTTGAAAAATTATTTTCGTGAATAAAAATATTTTCTTTCGTCAACTTAAAAATTATTTCTTTATAAAAACATATGAATTTATTTATCGAATTATTAACATCTTAACTTTCGTTAAGTCGAGTTTAAAATACGATAAACCATTTTTATGAATAGTAACATGTCGTCCCGACAATTTAAAATAATTTTCCGTCTAGCAATAAATAAGAATGATTTATCAAATTGTTAAAATAATATTTCGAGACCCGGTTACGCGAAGACGTAAATGAACGACGGAACAACGCCCGTAAATGTGACATGTAGTCTACTAAGGCTAATTTTCAACAAGTAATGATTACTTTTAAATTATTGTCCTTATTACTATTCATCGTCTGTTTTGCACATCGTAACACCATTTCTGTTTCAAAAATAAATATTTCGTGTTCCGTTATTTTATCCCATAAATTTCATATTTCTATTTTCGAGAAAAAAACGAGCTTATCTTAACCCGTGTTAAAATTCAATTGTCGATATTTTCAAAACGTTTTTAGTTTTCTAGTTATAAAACAATCGAGGTTATTAAAATATAAATTCTCGGTAGCAAATTTACGTAAAACGGAACGAATTTTGAGAGACCGGAAACTGACCCATTTGGGCCTCTCACACTCACGTCATATTTGGTGCTTGCTAAATACTTGGGATATTTGTTCCACTCCCATTAATTACTCCATATAATAACCACTACTACTTTACTACATTCATTGTACTACTTACCCACATTCATCTTACTTTTTACATCTTATTTCTTACTTCTTACTACAACTCCATCCTCATAAACAAAACACAAGCCAACCTTTATTGAGAAACACTTCTTTGGTAATTTTTTTTCCCTTCAAAAAGAAGAAAATCAATTAAACTTTAAACTCATCTATACTACTTTCTTTAATAATCTAACACACATTCTACCTTATATTTTTGTAATAGGTTTAAAAAAAACTAACATTTTTCTTACTTCTTTTGTATGTGGGGTGTGACACCCTAGAAGAAGAAGACCTTCCCAGTATCGACGATATTATCGACCCCGACAATCTTTAGTTTTTAATATCGTTATTAAATAGTAGCTAACAAGGTAATCAAGCTTTTCTTCTAACATCCTTTTTATATATAAGTATATTTATGTTACTAATATAGTAATATGCTTAGTTTAATATTTAGGCTTATTTTATGACTAACATTACTAAGTAATATATATAAAAATGTTATATGATTAATTTTAATGCTTTTTATTTTTTTTGGTTATAAGACTTATAGTAAATTTGATTTAGAGGACGTAGAGTTACTATGGGACCGAAATGTATTTATAGCGGACTTCGATTTAATTTTCGTTATGTAGTTTCGTTTATGACTAAAATAATGCCTTGACGAAAGTTCCACTATTAAATTTCTCATCACTTTAATTTTCGTTATATAAAAGAAAATAGATAAAAATGGTTAAAAGAACTTATAAAGAATAAAATCAATTTTTGTTGCTTTTGGTATCTCTTCATTTTTTATTATTATTTATGTATTGTTTATTAATTGCATTATATTCCACTTTACTTTTGTTTTACATTTCTTGCTAATTAATTACTTTGTGTATTATGGTTTTTGTTCATGTTTTTATTTTGGTATTATTTGTACTTATTTATATTTTGTAACAATGTGTAAGTGGGTAACATACAAAAACATTTTGTTTTAATCACATTTTATTTCATTTTAAGAAGATGGAAACTTTAAAGGTTACATCGGATATACTAAATGAATTTATTTTACTTTGAAAATTTTACCCGACATTCATAAGTATTACAAGTAGTACCACGTCAAATTTCATAATTTTTAGATAAGTAGAAATTTAATTATGAAATTTTCATTATTTAGGTTTTAAGGAATTACGTAAATTATTTTATCACTTTAAAAATTTGGAAATAAATATGGTAATTCTAATTACAATTCAAAGTTATGTCCTGCAAATTTTCATAATTTTTCATCGATTTTTAGATCACCAAACGTAATTTACAAATATATTACTTAAAACCGAGTTTTGATAAAAATCGTGTTTACTAGTTTAAAACTTTGAAAAATATAAAATTATTAAAATATGACTTGTTAAATAAATTTTCAGAAACTATAAAATTTTAAAAAAATATATATTTTATTTAACTTTAATTTTTATATAAATTAAAGAAGTGTAAAATCGTTAAAGAAAAATGCGTTTTAAATGTATAGAAACGTCAAGATCTCCAAAATCAATTAAGTATGACTTAATATATACTTTTCGGAAACCTTAAGTCACAAATAGTATTTTATTATACCTTAGTCTATCTTAATAAAACCTTATTTAAAACAATTCCAATTTAAAAATAAGTTTAAAATAAAGAAAACTTGTTTAAAGGTTATTTTTAGAAATGGACAAATAGTAGGACGACACATGTCTTGTGACCCTATTAAATTTTAAATCTATATTTCCTAAATTTAAATTTATAAACAAATGCAAAATATATATATATATATATATATATATATATATATATATATATATATATATATATATATATATATATATATAAGGACTCAACGAAATAAATAAACATTTATATCCAAAATAACGTATTTAGAAATAATGTACCTTCTCAAATAAATGTTGTACGATATTTGGAATAAAATGTTTCAAGTGACAATTGAGGATTAAAGTATAACACTGTCACCTCGAAAGTAAGAATCTGGTAATTTGACTGTTTCAAATGAGTCCGACCAATAATTAATAAAGGTCACCAGATAAAATATTACTTGATCACGGGTGACTTTTATATAAAGTTTACAATGCGAGTCTGGGGTCCGGATGGCTTGTGTTGGATACGTCATTGAGATGTCATCGACTGCACTTGTAATGAAAAGCAGACTCGGAGGCTGCGGTCAAAGAGTCGACCTAGTGTTTAAGGTAGTCGTCCTATGACAGTGAGAGCTGCGGTTCAAGAGTCTGTGTAGGGTATGTGCGCATATATAGACAAGTACTTGATCAGTATTACTACCTAGGTAGCGGGGGCAGAACAGGATTCTGAAAACTGCGGGTACCCTCTTGTTGATGCAGAGAATGTAATCATCAGCTTTCATTCCACCCAGAGCCCCGTTTGAATAAACATATAATATAATTGAAGTCCGACCCAATTGAGTCTTATGGGTGAGATGTAAACCTCATAAGATCAGTTCGGTCTACGAGTTGGTAACACGGTTACTCTTATTGGTGAGATGCAAGTCAATAGGGTGTAGCGGTGTTACTAGGAGCCACGACTCGTGTATTAATCTGTTTATGTGAAAACAAATCTTTTAAAAATCAAATGGCTGCCAACGTTCCATCTTTAAAAACTTTACCGTTTTTCATCACCTCACATGCTTGTTAACTGAATTAAGGGAAACTATTTGTTAAGTGATATCCTTTAATATTTCTGTAAGCATGATATTTGTTAGTCACATGATTGTAATATGTGTATAAAGTGATGTTAGAAGAACGGTTTGGTTGCTGTCCCGCTCAGCGTCCACTATTTTATTTTTTTTGCAGGTAATAGACGATGGGGGGGAAATCGAGGAAGGATTGTAATAAAAATAAGTAGTGTAAAACGACAATTTATATTTCTGTACTAGTAATTCTAGACTATGTAATAATATTTATAGTCGCATTTTGTAATGGATCCGTAGCGATCCGGATTTCTAAAACATACTCTGATATTGTATAATTAAATGACTTAGATAATCTTCTGCATTATCTATTAAATTAAGTCATCGAAAATCCGGGTTGTTACAATTGGTATCAGAGCGACCTTGTGACCGTAAATGAGGATTAAACTTCATTTACCTAACGAGGAGCGCGCCTGGGTAGACTTACTAAATTACTAAAAACAACTTTAGGCCACTAAAATGAGAGATTCACATAGAAACAATTAAGATCCTACCAAATAATTTATCGGGGTAGAAAATAGTAAAGTGGGGAAACGCTTACCTGTGAACTTTTGTTAAGTTGTTTGCTAATTTATGTGTAAAGTGTAGTGTCGGCTCGCTAGTTAAGATAGCGATGTAAGGAGAACCAAACTCTAAGGCCACTATACTCTACCAAACCCTTCTAAGACTAGAGCCTTCAAAAAAATAAAAATTTGAATCGTTATTAACCCTTTCGACCTCATCAATAATAGGTTGATGGCGAACCCTCCATTAGCCCCGGAACTTTACGCTTTCCATCCAGCTTTGGAGACTGTAGACTCCCACATTACGTTTCTGGAGTCGTACTTTGGCTACTATGGGGTTCAGGTGAACTCGTTGTACATTACCTGTCAGGTGCGCAGGGGATGTGCATTGATCGCCACCCTTCCTACCACTGGAGACTGGGGGTTCACCCGCTCTAGGTACCGTCGGGAGTTGGAGTTGCACCGTGCGGCAGGACTACCGGGTTACCCAGCCCGTTTTTCCTACCCTCTGGTGGCCAGCCATTTCAGGGATTTCGAGGCAGGCCTGGTGGCACTGAGGATCGCTAGTGAAGCGGCCATATCTGAGGTGATCGATGTGGATCCCGAAGAGATGTCACCCCCTTCTGACTAGAGCTTGTATCGTTATGGATAACACCCCTTTTGAGGACTAGATAGCTGTAGTTATATATAACAGCCAGATCCTAGTTGTACTGTGTTCACCACTTAGGCTTTTGCCATAGTTTGGCATAATTTTGTATAGGACCAGTGGTGGAACACCGCTCTTTTGAAGCGTGTCAATCAGCTAACTATAGATGCATGATATGTCTATATATATATATCGTTCTGTTTAAAAAAAAAATCCTTTTCGTTATCGCTTTATTTATTTTCGCTCTTATCTATTTCTTCTCATAAAAATTGTTATTATTTACGAAAACAGTAATTTTGTTTCTTTCTTAATTTTCAAAGTATTCCGGATTAGAATCATGTGAGGGAGCGAGAGGTAGAGTCATATTTGAAGAATTAGATTTTACGTAACCTTATCTTAGAATATCACATTACCAAACTTTGGAGAATTTATTTTTAACTTTTGAGGATCATTTACAGCCTAATGAAGCCAGTTAACCAAAACTTGGACATGACCCCTGAAAGGAGAAACAAGTTTAACAAATGGCTAGCCGCAAAGAAGGCCGCAGAATATGCCAGAAGAGATGAGCAAACCAACTGGATTAATAAAGCCCAAGAGTTTAAGTTTCATTTCAAACCCTTCGAATATGAATTGATTAGTAAGAGAAGCCAACTATTAGACGCTAACGTCAGTTTTAAGAGATTTGGACCAGACTACTATGAAGGAACAGTAGCTGCCCATGGGTATTGGTGCAGAGATATGGAGTTAGGATTTCGTTATGCCAAAGTGCCTGATGAATGGAAAACCCTTTTTGCTGTAGATTTTCTTGGGGATAAATATAAAGATTGGTGGCAAGGGAAACGACCACCTAACAGATTTTATGTTAAGTGGGACGAGTTTAAAATACCATTGTACTATTTTGCTAAAGGTTTAGATAGAAAGCTTGTAAAACCTACACACCATCGACATACTTATGTCCCTATAGCACAATAGTATAATGGGTCAAATGTACTCTTCCCTATCTTTTTGAACCAACCATGATGGATCACTAACCTTTACCCTTTGGTTAACTCTTACAAATGATTGGATTTAGTACTCTGTTGATATTAAGTGTAAATATAATTGGTTGATAAGAGCTCATAAATATTAGGGAATCGAACGATGTGATTAAGTATTATGACTTAAGGGGCCGTTTGGTATGAGGTATTCAGGAAAGGGAAAGGGAATCAAAGTTCACGATTCCCTTTGTTTGCGTTTGTTTAGCCAAATCAATCATTCCCTTTCCCCCTCCTTTTCCCCCAAACTCCTCTAGTGAAATTCATTCACTCTCATTGAAACCAAACAACAACCTAAATTTGGGGTAATCCCATTCCTTTCCCTCTGTTTCCCTTTGTTGATTTCATTCCCTTTCCCTTTGATGAACCAAACGCCCCCTAAATTAATAGCTTTGAGGATGGATGATAAAGGATCACTGAAAAATTTGGGAGTTTTAACTTGTAACTGAGGAAATCAAAGAAATCAAAATTAAGGGAGATCAGACCTATATACTAGGTAATTTGAAGAGAACCTAGGTCAAACATATGATTCGTGAAATTTGAGACTTATTCACTAGGATTATGAAATTTTAATGAACCTAAAAGTGTGTAGATGTAATGATCACTGAGGTTTGATTTATATGGAATTAGATTGAGAACAAATATGAATGAGAAGAACACCATTTGAGGAATCGTGTGATGATATTTGAGAGATCAAGCTTACATAGATTTTAATGATATAAAACGCAACCCATAAATCTTTAACAATGGAAAATAGAAAACCAGCTTGAAACGACAGTAGAGTGATGAACTCTTGGTATAGTATTATCTATATACTTTGAGGATATAAGTTAGTATTGAGTATTGTTGATATGTATCATGGATCGTTCTAATTTAGGAACCTTTGATTATATAATGATTCATTTTCTTTTAAAGATATTATGAAGTATTATTGTCATGAATTGAGGTCTGAATTGCTAATAGATTTATACACAACATTGAAGAAGTATGAAAACCCCTAACCTTATGGAATATATATAGATTTTTTTTTACGACCAACTTATCTCGAGTAACCTTATCAAAATGGTTCATGATTGATGTGTTATGTTCTCTCTCATACTAAACCATTTCATACTATCTCCACTTTTTGTGATTAGACATCATTCCCCTTCACTCCTTAAACCAAGACATTCCTTGATCATCAATGCTCTTCTTATGATACTTTGTTCTTATCTTATTGATCGCTTGAAGTCGTGCTGTCATTTCTTTGCCCGACTTCGTATCATAAATGAACCTAAGTCAACCTCAAACCCTTACCATTGGTATTGAATTCTAGTTACTTTCAATCAACCTATTGATCTATTATATATTCTTCGAAGTAACTTATCTCAACTTTATTCTCCTATTTGAGATATTACAACCCTGTATCTTTGATTCTCACTTCACATATGCTCGCCATAACCCAAACCTTGATTAAATTTCTTTTTGACAAAATTCAACTTCATCTTCTGCCGTCATCAAGGAGAAGTCTTATGATAGAGTGATCTATAGTGTCATTCTATTAATAATTTTTCATAAACATTCATTATTAATACCACTTCTAATTTGTATGTCGTTCACTTTGCTTCCTAAACTCGGTACTTTAGCTAACCTTACCTTCATACAAGCCCTTAAAGTAAATTCCTGGTTAACCAGACTTACCTACACAAAGTAAACATTAACCAGACTTCCCTACACAGACCATGGTATAATTCCTGGTTAGAACCTTTATCTTTATATTACGATATGATCCTAACACGAGTAGATGTCGCACCAAGAACGCAAGAAACGAGGGAACAACTCCACAAGACCTGACAGAAGGACAAACTGCAACAAGATGAACCTGTTCAAGTTATTGTCAAAGGATGTCACCAAGAAACTCGTATACAGAATCATAATCATGGACTATATACTAGTAGGATTTCAACCGGAATCGTTGTATGAATCTTGGCCGAGAACTCTACTAACCTAGTATTTGTTTTTACTTACCTGACCTTTGGTCGACTTTAAAACACTTATAGAATGAGAACCATAAGTTATGTTTTTAGATGTGTCTTACATATTAATCTTTCATAACATTAACCTATCGCGAGACTTAGACCAGAGAGAGAATACCCTGGAGGTCGAGTAAATGTTCAAGAGATCAATATCTTCTATTTATGGAGCTAGTATTTGATAATATTAAGGAGAATGATCATCGATTGAACTTATTTGAGGATTATCATTGTAAACATCGAAATGCATTTTGAGGAATTCTATGTTCAACATACTTTGTCGGATCTCTAGAATCTGATTTGATTGATTGATTTAAATACAATATATTTTTGGGAATCCCTAGAAATACCGTATCTATTTTGGAGAACCACTTTTGTGTGAATAATGGTTGATAATATTACAAACCTTAAGTGTCATACTTGTAAATCAAAAGGACACTTGTGAACCAAGAAATTTTTGATCTGAAGAATTTAAGATTTAACCGTTGTTTAATTTGAGGAATAAAACAACAGAGTGATAATTTTGAATTTAAGAACTCTAAAAATCCAACATGAGAATTCAGGATTAACCTTGTCGTGACCGACGAAAGCACTTGAGGATTAACCTTAAGAAATCAACCTTGTTCATGGGAAATATTAATGTTGTCATAATCATCGAACTTTTGTATAATCTATGTTTTGAAACATACAAGGGAAGTGTCCTTCTAGACCCAAAAGTACCCTAGCCTACGAACACCTAGAGCTTGTGTGAAAATTAGGACAACCTTATTGCTTAATAAATTTATACACTAAGAGAAACTAACGTTATCCACGAGACAACATCTTTCGATTTTAAGGAAAATAGACATCACAACATTTTGGAGATAGAACAAACCATAAACCAAATCTTGAGAATGAGTCGAGATTAAATTGTGTCATTATATGGGAATTCAGAATCTACCGTTGATCAATAATACCTACTATATTAATTTGGGATGTACACCCTTTGTAAAACATTTGCGGAGAGTCAAATATGCAAGCAAGCCATTTAGGAGCCAAGGCTTCCGTGCGAGAGAAATTCTAACATTTTTTTTTCGTAGTGTCTTAAACCACGTTTGTTGCCTAAGTTATGCCGGAAATTTCGAGGACGAAAGCGTTTTAAGGAGGGTGGACTGTAACACCCCGTATTTTTCGAACAATGTTAAAATTTTAAACATTTATTTAAACCAAGTTTAACACTTGAAAAATTATTTTCGTGAATAAAAATATTTTCTTTCGTCAACTTAAAAATTATTTCTTTATAAAAACATATGAATTTATTTATCGAATTATTAACATCTTAACTTTCGTTAAGTCGAGTTTAAAATACGATAAACCATTTTTATGAATAGTAACATGTCGTCCCGACAATTTAAAATAATTTTCCGTCTAGCAATAAATAAGAATGATTTATCAAATTGTTAAAATAATATTTCGAGACCCGGTTACGCGAAGACGTAAATGAACGACGGAACAACGCCCGTAAATGTGACATGTAGTCTACTAAGGCTAATTTTCAACAAGTAATGATTACTTTTAAATTATTGTCCTTATTACTATTCATCGTCTGTTTTGCACATCGTAACACCATTTCTGTTTCAAAAATAAATATTTCGGGTTCCGTTATTTTATCCCGTAAATTTCATATTTCTATTTTCGAGAAAAAAATGAGCTTATCTTAACCCGTGTTAAAATTCAATTGTCGATATTTTCAAAACGTTTTTAGTTTTCTAGTTATAAAACAATCGAGGTTATTAAAATATAAATTCTCGGTAGCAAATTTACGTAAAACGGAACGAATTTTGAGAGACCGGAAACTGACCCATTTGGGCCTCTCACACTCACGTCATATTTGGTGCTTGCTAAATACTTGGGATATTTGTTCCACTCCCATTAATTACTCCATATAATAACCACTACTACTTTACTACATTCATTTTACTACTTACCCACATTCATCTTACTTTTTACATCTTATTTCTTACTTCTTACTACAACTACATCCTCATAAACAAAACACAAGCCAACCTTTATTGAGAAACACTTCTTTGGTAATTTTTTTTCCCTTCAAAAAGAAGAAAATCAATTAAACTTTAAACCCATCTATACTACTTTCTTTAATAATCTAACACACATTCTACCTTATATTTTTGTAATAGGTTTAAAAAAAACTAACATTTTTCTTACTTCTTTTGTATGTGGGGTGTGACACCCTAGAAGAAGAAGACCTTCCCAGTATCGACGATATTATCGACCCCGACAATCTTTAGTTTTTAATATCGTTATTAAATAGTAGCTAACAAGGTAACCAAGCTTTTCTTCTAACATCCTTTTTATATATAAGTATATTTATGTTACTAATATAGTAATATGCTTAGTTTAATATTTAGGCTTATTTTATGACTAACATTACTAAGTAATATATATAAAAATGTTATATGATTAATTTTAATGCTTTTTTTTTGGTTATAAGACTTATAGTAAATTTGATTTAGAGGACGTAGAGTTACTATGGGACCGAAATGTATTGATAGCGGACTTCGATTTAATTTTCGTTATGTAGTTTCGTTTATGACTAAAATAATGCCTTGACGAAAGTTCCACTATTAAATTTCTCATCACTTTAATTTTTGTTATATAAAAGAAAATAGATAAAAATGGTTAAAAGAACCTATAAAGAATAAAATCATTTTTTGTTGTTTTTGGTATCTCTTCATTTTTTATTATTATTTATGTATTGTTTATTAATTGCATTATATTCCACTTTACTTTTGTTTTACATTTCTTGCTAATTAATTACTTTGTGTATTATGGTTTTTGTTCATGTTTTTATTTTGGTATTATTTGTACTTATTTATATTTTGTAACAATGTGTAAGTGGGTAACATACAAAAACATTTTGTTTTAATCACATTTTATTTCATTTTAAGAAGATGGAAACTTTAAAGGTTACATCGGATATACTAAATGAATTTATTTCACTTTGAAAATTTTACCCGACATTCATAAGTATTACAAGTAGTACCACGTCAAATTTCATAATTTTTAGATAAGTAGAAATTTAATTATGAAATTTTCATTATTTAGGTTTTAAGGAATTACGTAAATTATTTTATCACTTTAAAAATTTGGAAATAAATATGGTAATTCTAATTACAATTCAAAGTTATGTCCTGCAAATTTTTATAATTTTTCATCGATTTTTAGATCACCAAACGTAATTTACAAATACATTACTTAAAACCGAGTTTTGATAAAAATCGTGTTTACTAGTTTAAAACTTTGAAAAATATAAAATTATTAAAATATGACTTGTTAAATAAATTTTCAGAAACTATAAAAATTTTTTTAAAAAAATATTTTATTTAGCTTTAATTTTTATATAAATTAAAGAAGTGTAAAATCGTTAAAGAAAAATGCGTTTTAAATGTATAGAAACGTCAAGATCTCCAAAATCAATTAAGTATGACTTAATATATACTTTTCGGAAACCTTAAGTCACAAATAGTATTTTATTATACCTTAGTCTATCTTAATAAAACCTTATTTAAAACAATTCCAATTTAAAAATAAGTTTAAAATAAAGAAAACTTGTTTAAAGGTTATTTTTAGAAATGGACAAATAGTAGGACGACACATGTCTTGTGACCCTATTAAATTTTAAATCTATATTTCCTAAATTTAAATTTATAAACAAATGCAATATATATATATATAAGGACTCAACGAAATAAATAAACATTTATATCCAAAATAACGTATTTAGAAATAATGTACCTTCTCAAATAAATGTTGTACGATATTTGGAATAAAATGTTTCAAGTGACAATTGAGGATTAAAGTATAACACTGTCACCTCGAAAGTAAGAATCTGGTAATTTGACTGTTTCAAATGAGTCCGACCAATAATTAATAAAGGTCACCAGATAAAATATTACTTGATCACGGGTGACTTTTATATAAAGTTTACAATGCGAGTCTGGGGTCCGGATGGCTTGTGTTGGATACGTCATTGAGATGTCATCGACTGCACTTGTAATGAAAAGCAGACTCGGAGGCTGCGGTCAAAGAGTCGACCTAGTGTTTAAGGTAGTCGTCCTATGACAGTGAGAGCTGCGGTTCAAGAGTCTGTGTAGGGTATGTGCGCATATATAGACAAGTACTTGATCAGTATTACTACCTAGGTAGCGGGGGCAGAACAGGATTCTGAAAACTGCGGGTACCCTCTTGTTGATGCAGAGAATGTAATCATCAGCTTTCATTCCACCCAGAGCCCCGTTTGAATAAACATATAATATAATTGAAGTCCGACCCAATTGAGTCTTATGGGTGAGATGTAAACCTCATAAGATCAGTTCGGTCTACGAGTTGGTAACACGGTTACTCTTATTGGTGAGATGCAAGTCAATAGGGTGTAGCGGTGTTACTAGGAGCCACGACTCGTGTATTAATCTGTTTATGTGAAAACAAATCTTTTAAA
Source organism: Agrostemma githago (assembly GCA_958450325.1). Classification (NCBI taxonomy): domain Eukaryota; kingdom Viridiplantae; phylum Streptophyta; class Magnoliopsida; order Caryophyllales; family Caryophyllaceae; genus Agrostemma; species Agrostemma githago. The sequence goes on from OY288248.1 coordinate 15,093,550, forward strand.
AATCAAATGGCTGCCAACGTTCCATCTTTAAAAACTTTACCGTTTTTCATCACCTCACATGCTTGTTAACTGAATTAAGGGAAACTATTTGTTAAGTGATATCCTTTAATATTTCTGTAAGCATGATATTTGTTAGTCACATGATTGTAATATGTGTATAAAGTGATGTTAGAAGAACGGTTTGGTTGCTGTCCCGCTCAGCGTCCACTATTTTATTTTTTTTGCAGGTAATAGACGATGGGGGGGAAATCGAGGAAGGATTGTAATAAAAATAAGTAGTGTAAAACGACAATTTATATTTCTGTACTAGTAATTCTAGACTATGTAATATTTATAGTCGCATTTTTGTAATGGATCCGTAGCGATCCGGATTTCTAAAACATACTCTGATATTGTATAATTAAATGACTTAGATAATCTTCCGCATTATCTATTAAATTAAGTCATCGAAAATCCGGGTTGTTACACAAATGGAGTACGACAAGTTTACTACTCCTTCCGGACACTATTTTTATTCCATTTCATTAAAAAATATCTCACAAATATTGAGGTAATGAGGCAAAAAAAAGTGTCCGGAGTGAGTACTTTTCAAGGTTAATTTAAATGAGTTAACACAAATTTATACTCCCTCTTATTACCAGTATTTTTCCCCTTTATTTTTTGAGAGGAAATCCTTCACTCTTTAAAAACCAAATTTGAGGATAATATTCCCTTAGGAACAGTATCTCCCCTTAGGAATAGTAACTGAGCATTCTTCAGCCATTGATCACTCCATTCCTGTCCGTGAGATCTGCTATATTTTGCCTCTTCTTTTCCTTTAATTTTCTTCATTTGGCTGATATTCCCACTCTTCTCCTCTTTGCTCCAGTCTGTGTCGCTCTTTTCTTCTCATCAACACATCTACCTCTTCCGCCTCCCCTTCTAGTTCCTAATCTAAATCATCTCAATGCCGCTTTCGTCTAACGCGATCCCATCTCCGCCCTCGCCGATGGCCGCCCCTTGGCACGATTCGCCAGGTTTTGGTTTTGTTCTCTTTTACGATCCTTCTATTATTGATAGGGTTCTTCAAGATAAACATAACTTAGATGGTAGATTCTTCTGGTAAGATCATTCACTATTTTTATTTAGCTTTCAATTCACGTTATTTACTTCATCACTTTGTAACGCTGTGAATTTGTATGGTGGTGTGGATGTCATTGTTTTTTTATTATTATTCTTATTGATTATTGTTGATTTCCCCAAATTTCTTCATTTTCCGACACATATTATCCTACTTCTTACCTTTTTGTTAAGGAGAGGAGGCGCGAAATGAAAGTGGAAGATCATTAAGAATAGGACGAGAATACATGATTACCGAAGTACTTCATACATTGGTAATGGGGATTCAGATTTGTGTCACTGTTCAGATATAAGATATGGTGGATGATAACGGGATTCGGAACGTCATCAAGTGAGGTACCAATGGAGACACAAATTTTATTTTTGGAAATTAATAAAGAGGAATCTGTGATACTAGATGATGATGTCGTTGAACCGTAGTGAAGGACCGTTTAGAGCGAGCTTTCAGGGAACCTCCTCAAATGAACTCTAATCTTGTGTTGAAAGTGGTCAGTTTCATTTGTCAAGCTGATAGTTCCTGCATCACGAATTGAAACTTTAGCAAGCCTGAATTTTGAGGAATTTGAATCTTTTACTCTATTGATGCAGTAGATCCTGATGTTCAGAAAACTCAAGTATCCGAGTTAGTATTTATCAACTCAGGAGAGAATTCGTTCGAGCTAATCAAGAATTCTATAAGGTATGAGTTTCTCCAAGTTACAGATCGTAAAATGGTACCTTTACGCATATACTGTAAGTATCTGATGTTTATTGTCGTATGAAATTGGTAGCTCATAAAGGTACATTTTAATCATGTGGAGAATAAGAAGGTAAAATTTGGGTCGCGGTTTTGTCATTTAATGTTTATATTTGATGAGATGTACTTTTGACCAAATCTGATGCAACGTCTTCAACTGACACTGATAGATGCTTATGCGTTTAGATTGGTTTGGGTGGTGCACTTGGGATGTCTTCTATCAAGATGTCACTCCAGAAGGAATCATTGAGGGCCTTGAAAGTTACTAAAAACCTGAGATGGTGTATACATAAGGCTACATACTTTCGGTTTTGAGGGATTTTGTGGCTATCAGGTTCCTTTTATAATTGAGCATTTTGCTGTATAAAATGTAGTTTCTCAGAAGGAGGATGTGTTCCAAGGTTATTGATTGTTGATGATGGATGGCAGGATACAGTTAATGAATTTTGGAAGGAAGGCGAAGAGCACGGTGAAGGAACACAGTAAGCTATTCTTCTATTACAAACGTTGTTGCTTCGTGTCTATAATTTTGTGTTGGTTACATAATTGTCTGGTTTCCCGTACCTTAGATTTGTGACAAGGTTGAGGAGCATAAAGGAAAACGACAAGTTCCAACACCTGACCTCTAACAACTACTCCCCCCTCCTTGAATTCATCAAATTTATCAAAGAGAAATATGATTTACAGTAAGTTCTACTCATTTACTTCTTCCTTTTTCTTTAGTTTTGAAATAATGCCACCTTGATAGATTGTAAAAGAAATAATAGCAACATCAAAGAAACTTTACCCAAGTCAGCCGAAGCATCGAAACCTACAAAACCCTCTGTCTTTCTAACAAAACTTAATCTCAATTGGTTGTCTAACAATACTTAATCTCAATTGGTTGTCTTAGCTCCATATATTGCTATTCCCATATACAAACCCTATAATCAAATTCATCACCATTCGATTGGGTATAAAGAAAATACGGAGTAGAAGTATATGGATTGTTGACATGTGCTAAATTTAGCCCCTTTTTCCAACCATTTAGACTCATTTTTCCTCCGTTTTGCGAGATTAGAGTGTGATTATCCCCTTATTTTTACTCTTTCTCGGATTAGCATCTCTCTTGTTCATTTCACGTGTTTTTGGTAGTTTTTCTATCTATTTTGATAGGATTCGCAACCGAGAGCATGTTTGAGATTCCATGAGCACAAGAGAGTGGAATACCGTCCAAAAGCAACTTACGAAACCAAAAGTCCAAACAATCAAGCGACAAAGAGCAAGACCAGAAAAGAGGTCAAGGAAACTATCGGGTGAAGTTTCACCCGATAAGATACCACCGTACCGGCGAAGTTTCGCTCGACGACATTTCTACCTCTCCGAAGATCTTCAGGAAACTTTCACCGCCGGGCGAAATGACCGGGAGAAACTTTCACCCATCGGGTGAAGTTTCGCCCGATGGTAAAGACGCCCCCAAATGCAAAATATGGAAGGAAGTTCACCGGGTGAAATCACCGGGTGAAGTTTCACCCGGCGGTAATGGCTTGTGAATAACAATTGTTCGCAGTGTGAAGTTTCACCATATGAAGATTTATTGGGCAAAAGTCTCACTTAAGGAGCAAATATTGGATTTGGGCTTTAATTTAGTGATCCATTAAGCTACTACAGTATATATAGTTAACCTAATTAGATGCACGTATATCTTTCATCTTACATTACATTTTCATTAGAAAGCAATACACTACTTAGCTTAGATAGAAAGCTGTGGACATGACATAGGTCCACCCCGACGCGGCCACGCGCGGGTTTGGGGAGGCGAATGAATCTCCATATGAGATGGGTCGAATTGAAATTTAAATCGAAGTTGGAGTCGTCACCGAACTTTATGGGAGTTCGGACCCGTTCGAATCCACTCTATGTCGTAGTGGGCCATGCACAAAGTATGGCCCATTCCGATGTCAGAGTTTATCGGGTTCGTCTCTTTGCATTTGATATCGATACCGACGTTATCGGATACCGTGTATTGAATGACTCTCGTGTGCCAATGGTTTCGGACATCCGGAAACCACGGTTCTGAATAAGGGGTAAGGATACGTGTTGGGAAGTTCACATAGAACACCCAACCCCGCCCGCACATTAGCGGCCTCTACTAAGATATCGCTTGACTTTTGAAAACGCGCGTTAGTAATACGATGAATGATATGCAAACATTGTTTTTCCAAAACATGCGAAAATTGAATGGGTTGCTAAGTCGATTTAATGCATCTAAAATTAACGTCAAAGTTGTTTTAGCATGTGAGGTTCGTTTTAGTATAATAAAACAAATGAAAAGAAGTCGCTACAAACATGAACAAACAAGTTAGTAACGGTTTGTAAATAATAATAATAAAAAAAAAAAGATGATTGATTTTTGAAAAGTTTATGACACGTGATGGATTAAACACGCGTTGACCGAGGTCAAGAAAATAAAAAAAAATGCCGAGAAAACCCGTTGTTTCGTTAAAGAAACGATGTTCGAAAAATTAGAACAAAATTGTTTTTTTATGTCGCGTTTCAGGAGTTCGCGCACCTCACTCGGGAAGGGCGCGACTCGCTCGGGATGCGTGCGGGTCGCGTGACAGGCTGTTTTTGAAATCATTTTTCAAAAAAATCGATAGCTTTATTAAATCGCGTACAAATATAGCATAATTTATACTCGACTTAATATTTTTGACATTCGTTATATTCGATATTCGATTATGAAATCGATATCAAATATTCGAAATGATTTTTTAGAAAAGATGAAGAAGGTTTTGTAAATCGTTTGGAAATCGAACTAAAAAAAATGTTAATTTTCTCCGCGTCAAAATCGTCGTGTTATGTTTTAAAAACCATGTGACGATTTTTTAGCATCAACGAGATCGATTTAGTTCCTTTTAGATACGATATTCGACTATAGAGTCGATATCGTATTTTAAGAACGTTTGTTTTATAAAAATTATATTGTAGTATCGATATTAGAGAAGGAAAAATAAAACGTGACGATGACACATATAAAACGGACCGACGACGCAAAAATAAGAAAAAGACGAGAGGAAGAGAGAGAGAAAGGAAGAGACGAAGTTTTAATTTACACCCTCAACCTACATGCTTTATATTCTCGGAACGAGGCTCGTCTGGCTGTGGCTTAGGCACGGGAGCGTCGAGATGATATAGGAAGAGTTATGGTGGTTTATGATTGGGAAGGGATTTGACGAGTTTTGCTCTCGGGTTTGTATATGGTTTTCCTAAAATTGCGTAGAATTTCGGGGATGAATTGTATGGGATTGTATCGCCTAGGATGTTGATTGTTGTAGATGTGTTATGAATTGTTGTTGTGATTGTTGATCAATTTATGAGAGGGTCCTATTTATAGGAGAGGTCCTTGATTGAAGCTAGGAAAGGTAGCTTGACTTGGGTGTTAAGAAACACCGCTTTGGATAGGAAAAGTAAGCAATTTGAGAGGAACGAGAACTCCGTTCCTTGGTGAGGAAGCCATGGAATTTGGCTGGAATTGGGATGCTCGGCCGAGTATTTCATGCTCGGTCGAGTGTTTGATCGGGTGTTCGAATAGGATTCCTACTGGAGATCGAATTATACCCTTAACGGAATTGTTTAATATTTTTTGTAGATGATTTTTTTGTAGTGTTCGAGCTCAAGCCGGATTGGCGGGATGACACAGCAGATTTTATGCCTCGGAAAATATCTTTGACCGGGTTTTGACTCGGTCGCCAAAAGACGGTTTTGCCCCTGGTGTCGGCTTTGACCCAAATTAGTCTTATTTGACTCTAAATGACCCACTGGGACTGAATTTGAGGTCAGTTTTGTGAGATTTGTACTCCGTAAAAAGCCCAAGCCAAGTGCCCATGATTTCGAGCCCATATTCGAGTACGTTAAAGCATGTTTGCGTCCGATCATCATCGGGTGTTTGTCGGAAACTACTATAGACACCTGGCGGTCAAAATGTGGGTGTCTACAGAGCCCCCACTCTGATTGAGGCTTGGACAAGGCGAAAGTTAGAGTAGCTACCAGGCCAATCGAGGATTAAGACTTGGCAGACTTCCGGTCGGGTCGTTTATAGTCCATTAGACTTGCGTGAAGGGCTCGTCAGCCATAAGATAGAAGTCATACCTGAGCTGATGATGATAACTCCGTGGGGAATCAGACTTGTCGTATAAGTCCCGGGTGTGCCTATATGTGGGCCCATCCCGTGAAAAATGCCGCCTTGGGCTTTCCGCTGGGGAGATATATGAGCTGCGCGGGCTTGTTTCGGAAGCCTTGAATTGTACCTGTACAAGTTACCTAAAATTTTGCATGTAACACGTAGGTAAAAATATGACTCGCGCTGGGGAAAGTGATTTTTTGCTTCATTTTGAAATCAAAGTCCTGAAAGCAACTCACGTGCTAGGAGATAGGTTTTCAAAACTGAATTTTGACCTTGTCGAAAAGGATTTTCTAAAATGGTTAAGTTTTGCAAATCAAAGCAAGAATTTGAAAAGAGAGGCCTACCGACAGACTCGACTTTGGACATGACCGAACGAGTTGACAGACATGACTGGACTGTCGAGAGGTTGGACCGTGACTCGGTAGAAGAGTGGGCCACCTAAGATGACAAGGCTCTTAAGTTGCACTATTCCGTAGCCTAGGCGAGTGGCAACATGGTCGAATCCTCGGAATGGGGAAGATGTGCTATAGAGGGATTGCAATAGTCTGTGATGAGACTGTTGTAGTCTAATGTTCTTCTCGATTTTTGATTTTAGGGTGCATTCCCAAAATGGGTATTGCTTCGAGTCCTGACAGATTCTCGTCTTCGACTGAGCCGAGTACTAGAACACACTATAGAAAGGAGGCTAGATTTTGAAAGTATTTGGATTATGTGAGTGGATGGAGAACTTCTGCCTAGGAGAAGCCCCCAGGATGACAAAGCTAGCTGCTGAGAACATGACAGTGTCGTGACCGGAATGATGGTGCTTTTTGAATGTGTGTCAATGTGGGTGATTGTGCCTCTGTTAACAGGCTGCCTACGTATTCACGTGTAGTGAAATCAAACCATGCCGTAGTTCAGTGTTGAAAGATATGTTATGGTGCCTAGTTTATTAGGGCTTCGTGTGTAACTAGCCATAGCGATGGTGTAGGCTAGGTGCATTCCCAATGATGTCTTGATCAAAGGGCTAGAACAGTTAGTATGTAGATCCCGTGACTGTGAGCGTTCTCCGGGGTAGCCCCCAGAGGTGGTGTGAACTATTTGGGCATGTTCTATGCTGACTGCAAGTTGAGTTCCCGTGTTTGGGGTTGGTAACTGGTTTGGATGTTTTTGGATTTGTAGAGCTAGGCTGTAAGTGGCTTTGATGTTTTGACATCTGGAGCTTGATTTTGTGAAGCTAAGGCTTTGAGGGTAAGGTATTGTAATATGGTAGGAAAGGGGGAAGTCGAGTAAAAATGACTCGAACTTCGATCGGGCTGGTTTGATAATGCGGGATCTGGTTTCCATGTCTGGCCCTAATGGTTAGGGGTATCCTATGGAGCTTGAATCCTCAAAATTCTGGGCTGTCTCTTAGCCTAGGTCTCGAGAAGGTCTTGAGGGTTGTAATGTGGGAAGGCTAGATGTGGTGTTATCTGACCAACTTGATTGTTTCTCCCCTATTGGATGGCATGAGTATTGATAATTTTGAATTGACCGTTTTCACTATGGTCATGGGTTTTTGAATATTTTTTGGTTGACCTCTTAGCCCCGGTCATGGGTTTTGACCGTATCTGGTCGGGGGATGCTGAGAACTCTTTTTGATCATGGCCAGCTCTCTTATTTTGGCCTTTTGCTTTTACCCTGAACTTTTGATTTTTTTGTCCAGTTCTTTTTTCTTTTTTCTGTTGCTCAGACTAACACCTAAGGTAGGGATTGGTTGATCTTATTGGATGGGTGCTTATTGTGGGAAATAGGCTTGCCTCCCGTCTTGAACCCAAACTAGGAGACTACCTAGATTTGTAGTAGGATTCGATACCGCTCCTGCTAGGGGTAGTTATGTGGCTTTCTATGTCAGACATGGAACATGTAAGGAAAAACACGGGTCTCGGTTCCCTGCAGTCATTACAGATGTGCCTATAATAGTCACGTGCATGTGCCCACAGTGTATGATCATGTTCATCATGTTCTCGGAAACACACAAGGAAAGTATATATGAGAAAGAAAAAGTTGATTTTATTGAATTTTGAAAAAGAGGACAGAATACAACTGACTCTGACTCTGACTTTGACTTTGGAAGAAACAGTATATCCTATACTCGGACTCAGACTCGGACTTAAATCAAATCCGGACTCTCGGATGATGTTGTCATTAGTCGTCGGCTTCTAAGGACTCGAGTTGATGTCCAGTATAGCCTTCAGTAGAAGCTTCACCCAGATCTTCATTATGTCGCAGATCGTCTTCAATCCTAATGCCCATTTCGGTAAGCACCGCGAAGTTTGAAATGCCGGCATACCTAAGATGGACGCGGTAAGAAGGTAGGAGGTTGTTGATGAACGCCTCCACTAGTGTCTTCTCGTTGGGCTTGTCTACCAACTTCACACTTTCGGCCCTCCAGCGTTGGAGGTATTTGGTGAAGCCTTCTTTGGGCTCCTGGGCCCTGACTTCTAGGGTCTGCATGGTAGTCTGAAGTTCAGTATTATCATAATAGTTTTTAGCGAACTCAGTAGCCACATCTTCCCAAGTTGGGAATCTTTTTGCATTAAGCCTATAGAACCAGGCTTTTGGATATTTCCCGAGGGATGCGCCGAACAAATTGATGAACATGTCAGCTTTGACCCCTTTGACCGCCATGAATTGTTTGAAAGCTCGAAGGTGTAATAATGGATCCTCCGTTCCTTCGAATATGGGTAAACCTTCTAAGTTGAGATCCTTTGGTAGTTTCTCACTAATGGGTGTATAGTCTCGGGCATTTTCCGTGTGAATGGTGTTGTTAGTTGACAAGTGGACCTGTTCTTCCAGTTTCCGGACTGCGCTGACCAGCTCAGCAAAAGGCCCAGTAGTTTCAGCCCCATCATTAGGAGTCCCTTGTTCTATGGCGCTCAACTGGGTAGCAATAGCTGTCTGGTCGGACTTGATAGCTGTTAGTTGAGCCTCAACCTTAGCCAGTAAGTCTGTCAAATTGTCCAAAGCTTCTTGCACCTTGTGCTTATGTCTGGTTACCGGTGGCCTATCTGTAAGAATACCGTGTAATCAGGAAAGTTGCTTCGGAACTTAAATACGCCAAGACATAGGAAATAGCGCGGAAGGAGAGACGACTCCAGTTTGACTCGGGTTAGACTCTCCTAAGACAAATGTGTAGGGTGTGATTCTCGGAGTGGCTGTGTGATTAACCGCTCCGTTGAAAAATAGCCCCCGGGTGAGACTAAGGACTCTGATAGGACTCAGAGGGTGTGACATCTAAGTGAATCAAAAGTGGGGTACGTGGGATGACATGTACATGGGCTACTAGAATAACCTCAAAAGAAATCATTAATAAGAAACCATTTAAGTATAATCAATGATTTCTTTGGTTAAAGAAATCAATTATCCTAAATAAGTGGTCTCTTATATAATAACAAAGACACCATGTTTTAGCCAAATGATTTTTTACCCTATACAAGTTAATATCAAAGATACCATTTTTCAAAAACTGGTTTGTTAATAATACAATCCCATGACAAAGACACCATTTTTCAAAAAATGATTTTTTTAAATGCCAAAGACACCTTTTTTTCAAAAATGATTTGTTAATAATACAACCCTATGTCAAACACATCTTTTCTCTGATTAATGATTTCTAACCATTTTTTCTTTTTTTTCCTAATTTTTTTTATTTGAACAAATAAATAACTCAAATCAACCCACAACTTAAGAACCATTTTTTTTTTCTAATTTTTCATTTCTTAATCAACACCCAGATCAAGAACCAAAATACTCGAAGAACTAGAGAAAGACTCGAAGAAGATTCTGCACACTCCGACGCTCAAATCAATCGCACAAACCAATCGCACAAGAAGATTCCGATCAACTTTAGTTTTCCCCCAAATCAATCGCACACTCCGACATGCGTATGTACTGATTCTCGTTATTTCATAAATTTCCCAATTCGGTTTCTTGGGTTTGTTGTTGAGTATGATTATGTCTGTTTTTCATTCGAATTCGTTTATTGTTTGTGTTAAACTGAGTATTATTCATGGAATTCCTATTATTTATCTGAGTATAATTATCAGATTTTCATCTAATTTGTTTCCCTAATTTGCAATTGGAAACAATTCAATCAATTTTTTTTTAATTTGTTTGTATAATCATCAATTTAGGGTCAATTTAGTTCTTAATTAACCCTCATCATCGATGGTTTAGTATCAATTTAGGTTTCTCAACTCTTTTTTATGAATTTAATATCAATTTGTTTAGGGTATAGAGTAACCTTCGGGTTTGGGCCTGTTTAGAGTAACTATTGTGTCGTTAAGTTGCCTCGTTTTTATTTATTCATGAACTGTGAGAATGACTTGTTATTCCAGTCAGAATTGGTAATCACTGGCCGGATTAAATACTGTAACAATTACTCATGTCCAAGGAATTGATTTCATAGGTTTTTTATGATCGACTTGGTGCTTATATTAGAGAGTTAGAGACGGTAGTAAAATTTTGAAATACGAGAATTTTTTAAGGTCTCCATTCCGTAAAAATAAAACTATATACGGAGTAGTTCAATATGAGAGATTATTTATTTGTCTAGTTTAATTCACTACTTACAAAATGGCGACTTGCTCAAGGTGAACTTTCATTCATGGTTAGTATGGTTAACTGGTATAGTTAGTTACCATACTAACTGGTACTCCGTAAGAAGTTGCTTCGTTCCTCAATTTTGAGTATAAACTGGCACTATATTTGTAAGCACCGCCGCACTATATTACTGAGTAATGAGTACTACCAATCAAATGCTAAGATAAAGATAAGAGTATAGTTAAGGTATGTCACATCCTGTGTCGCTCTACTCAGCCATGCTGCCCCCCATAGCAGCTCATCCTGATATCCATCAAATTCACATTAATAAGGGCAGGCACCATCCTTCACATCTGAATTGTCACTGTAAGCTCCTCTGTAACTATTTGCGAATTCAAATGCTGAGATGGCATTTCTTAGTAACGTATCCGGGTACCCAGAGTCCACTGACCGGAATGCCATGAAGGAGGCCGCTAGGACAGCGGCCGTTTCTCCAGCTACGTCTAAGGTGGAGTTTGGGGCATTCACTACATAGGATGTCCGTTTAGTGTCCATATCTTCTGGCCTCTCCCAACAATTGTGGTCACTTGCTGGATCACCCACCTATATATTTCCTTTGCAATAATAAAACCATTCGTAAAGTCGTTACTAAAATAATACTCCTTGCTCATTATTTAGTTCGAAATTACTAATAAAAGTCACGCTTAAAACTCAAATAATCATCCTTTGATGCCTATATATTGTGGTATCCTTTATTACTCTCCTCGTGGGCTTTAATATTGTTGTATTCCAAGAACTCAAGTCTTCTTAGCTAGGGGGTGTTTGTTTCTTGCATAGGCATGAGTATGGAATGAGTAATCATACCAAGGCGGTATGTGGTTGGAACTTAATTCTTCGTAACTTATGTTTGTTCAAATCTAGATGATATCGGATTGGTTCTTAAAAAATGCTTAATTGTTTTAGCCTAGCGGTTAAGGTTAAGTTAGTTGGACAAAAGGTCGCAAGTTTGAATCTCCCTCTCCTTTATTCTAATAATGCGACTAATTGAACCATATTTCATATAAGTACCAGTTTATACTCAAAATTGAGGAACGAAGCAACTTCTTACGGAGTACCAGTTAGTATGGTTCCTAACTGTATGGGCTATTTGTCACTCTCCAACCAATATATTTGTCACTCTCCAACCAACTAATTCAAGGTACAAAGATCCTCATTGTTGTAATTTACTGTGAATGTACTCATGTACTACATGATATGTGCGGTTCTCATGATTATCAACTTAATTAACCATGAACGTTACATTAGATTGATACTTAGATTTGATTTACTGTGGAATTTTTTGACCTACATCCTGGATACATTCTTTTAACTTCCCGACTACTTGGTTACAAACAAGATTAGGAGTTTAGTTATGAATTTCATGTTACCGGAACTGTACTCACTGTCAGCCGGAAATTATTTTGCGTTTCAAATTTGAAGAAAAAAAATAAAAGAATATAAAGAAGCTTCCAATAATTTGTTTTTACTGTTCCATCAATTCATGGCCATTGTCTGGGCCATGATATGGCTACTATACGGAACTTGCTCCCTACCCATTCTTATCTTTATCTTAGCATTTGATTGATAGTACTCACTACTCAGTAATATCAAAACATCCACTCACTCGAATCTGAATATCTATATTTTATACCAGCTTGATCCTGCCCTTGTAAGCACCGCTCCGTTCCCTACCACAAGTCAATTTCCTGTACTTAGCAAAGTTATCTGTGGCCAGCTCGATCTCATATGCTCCATTCGCCTAGTTTTGTTAGCGAAGAGACTTGGAGTTTGCTAGAGAGGTAAGATTGGATGTCGAGCAGTGAGGTTAGTATGTTCTTCCTCTCTTGTACGTCAGTCACGATTTCATAGAGCAGTTCTTTTGTGTTGTCTATTTCTTTGGTTATATTGTCTCCTGCTGTAACCTCTTCTGTTATATGATCTTCAACTTCTTCAATCTGAAATACATATACCAGCACAAGGACGGAAGTCGGCTAGTATTCTGAATTTGTTTCATATATTTGTGTGGACAAATATATTTACCCGGTAATTGCACAAACAAATAGCCCATAAAGCTCTGGCTTGTCTGTCTATTTTAGCCTTTGTGCCATTTTTATATTGGTTGGAGAGTACCAAAAAATTACACACTGTAGTATATGAATCCAAAAGATTCATGGTTAGTATGTTTAACTGGTACTATTTGTTATCTATATAGTATATATATCTTTGGGGATTTTAAATGTAGTGATACATTTCTGTACATTCTCTTTAATTCAATGACATTTCGGTGCCTGATGATGAGATCTTACCAACGTAATGGAATTATGAGTTTTTATATATAAGCTTGATGTTTAAGATGTGCTATTTTGTGTTAAGGAGTAGGTCTCCTGAGAGACGGTCTTTCATTAACTTTATTGAGAGAGTAAGTACAAATGGAAGTAACAGTGGTATCAAACCTAATAGAAGTAGGTACGATTAACATAAAAGGGTATACAAATATAAAGAGGGTACACTTGTTATAAAAACAGGTACAAAACAAAGTTGTCATTTAAGGGTACGAATGTGACATAGAGTGGTACTGAGTAGTGGTCTCTCGATAAGTTATTGAGAGACCGTCTCTTCCAAAATTTTGTGTTAAGGTTGTTGGAATTTTCTTGACGTAAACTGTAAAATGATTATATATGTTCAAGGAAAAGGTGTGTTAAATGATAGCGAACTCATGCCAATTTATTATTTTCTCCAGAGTGATGCAGATAGTGGTTGGCTGTCCGACGCAGATGATAACATCGTTGATATGTAGAGAAACATGGATTAGAACGTCATTGCATCACTGAAGTGGGTATTTAGATTAATTTGTATTTTTTTGGGAAAAAATAATTGTTTTTGGAGATTTTGATGTTATAATGCATTATAATAATGTAATTTCCCTTCCAATGTAAATTTGTACACATTTTGGCATTAATATATAATAAATATATTTATGATATTTCCTTGAGTATGGTGTTCATGTATTTAATTTTGAGTTATAAAAAATATTAAAAGAAAGGAAAAAAACTAGGATGTCAAATAAATAATTTTTCTCAATTTGATGGTTATCAAAGAAACCATTTAAGTAGGTCACATGGCTTATTAGTTGGTAGGCAAAGAAATCATTTAAATACTCTACATGATTTATTAAGTTTAGATAAGAAACCATTAATCTCTCCCAAATGGTGTCTTTCTCATGGGCCAAAGAAATCATTTATCTCTTAAAATTGCTTTCTAAAGCATAAACAAAGAAATCATTTTTCTCACATGGTTTCTTACCCTAAGACACCTTTGACTTGGAGATCATTTCTAAAATGGTGTCTTAGGGCATTTTAGCATGGTTTCTTTGCCATCTTTTCTGACCCTTAGAGCAATCGTGATTGATCGCTCCGCTGAAGGGTAGCCCCCGAGCGGGATCAAAGACTTTGTTAAAACTTGAGTGTCAGACGAGTAACCCTTACTTAGACGTAAGGGTTGCGGACCTTTTGTTGTAGGGCTACGCCTTGTAAAAGGTTGACTCGGAAAAGACACTTAGACGGGTGACTTGTGAAAGGTGGGCCTCCTAGGATTTGACATGTGGGCCGAGTCCTGTTTGAAGGGAGGTTCCCGTGAGACATTCCCCGGACTTTGGACTCAATTGTGTAAACGGGCCACCCTCTGTAGGAGTATGTCCTACGTAGGTGGGCCTTGCCTTAGTCAAGTAAGGCGGACTGGGATAGGAGGGAAACCCGCGATATAGGATCGATGGAGTTTCGGCGCTAAAGACCTTGATGACTTACGACGCGACCCGACACTGCTAAATGCGGGAAGTCCTTAGAAGAGGAAGTTTTTGAAATGGATTTTTGAAAGCCCGAAAGATTCGGGGGAGAGGCCCGGTTTTTTTTTTCGAAAAAAGAAACGGAAATCGAACCGGGCGACGGTTTTGAAAGTTCGAAAATATTTTGGAGTTTTGAATTGGGCAGAATACCGGCTAGAAAAAGGCTATTTTGAGTAAAATCGTAAATCCTAAATTCGGTATATGTCCCGGGTTTTGAAATTGGATGTTTTGAAAAGGATGCAAATTTTTGAAAGCGACGGTTTTTTGAAAAAGATGTAGATCAAGTAGCATGTAGTCATGGAAGCAGTATAACGACACCATGTATGCTCTACACTAAGTCTCGGTCGGTCTATAAAGGGTCTATACCAGTGTACATAGCCTATTCGAGAATCGGGGCGGACTTCCTAAGTCGAATTGAGCTTAGAACATGCCGTAAAACCCATACGAATCGACTATGAACACCTTTTGACATATCCAATTTGGACTACATCAAGGATATAGTGGGACGTCGGTCACCAGTACCGGCAAAATATGGGGTTATGCATGAACCGTAAAACTAAAACGCGTATTGTACTAGTCAAACGATTTCAATTCGAGTCTCACCCTGAGAATGCCGATGGTAAGTCACCCATCAGTTAGTCCCCAGCGGAGTCGCCAAATTGTGGACATGACATAGGTCCACCCCGACGCGGCCACGCGAGGGTTTGGGGAGGCGAATGAATCTCCATATGAGATGGGTCGAATTGAAATTTAAATCGAAGTTGGAGTCGTCACCGAACTTTATGGGAGTTCGGACCCGTTCGAATCCACTCTATGTCATAGTGGGCCATGCACAAAGTATATCGGGTTCGTCCATTTGCATTTGATATCGATACCGACGTTATCAGATACCGTGTATTGAATGACTCTCGTGTGCCAATGGTTTCGGACATCCGGAAACCACGGTTCTGAATAAGGGGTGAGGATACGTGTTGGGAAGTTCACAAAGAACACCCAACCCCGCCCGCACATTAGCGGCCTCTACTAAGATATCGCTTGACTTTTGAATACGCGCGTTAGTAATACGATGAATGATATGCAAACATTGTTGATGGGGGTCGGTAGCCTGCAATGGGTCACATGCCATTTGGGTCCCAGGATGGCCCGACCCAGGAATGAAGAAGAGCCTGCCCTGCAGGCCCGTAAACGAAGAACCATTACTCCAAGGCACCCACCTGCCCGGCAGGGCAGCGCCGCCCGCCAGGCAGGGCAACCAAGACCCCCTGCCTTCTAGTCCCCGAGGTGTTCACACACCCAGCAGGGGCAGGGGAAACCAGGGGCCCTCCCGTCATTTTGCCTAAGGTAATAGGGAATGGGTGGATGAGGTGAAGCCACTTGTCACCCTCTCATCCACCCATCCTCCCTCTCTCCCTCTCTTCCCTCTCTCTTGTGGGAAGGTATAAATACTCTTCCATTTCCCACAAGAAGGTGGTCGGAATTTTCTCTCTCTAGACTCTCACTCTATAACCGCCACCTAGTTCCTCACGAGCTAGGTTCCTAAAGGCTATTCACGGACTGACTTTGGCATCGGAGAGAGTTCCCCCGGACACCTCCGGGGCCCTGTGCGTTCATTGTGCAGGGACAAACCATCGTCGCCGGAAAGGTCCGATCGTCAGAGTGAGGAGAAGGAGAGCTCAAAAGAAGTCAAGCACGATTCACCTAGACATCAATAGCATTTGTTAGGATCCGAATTCAAAATCGGGTTTTATTGTTTCCATACCGGAACAATTTGGCGCCGTCTGTGGGGATCGATCTGGTTGTACCCACGAATCACCCACAAAAATCAACCACAGTCAATCACTACAAAATGCCTGAAATCATAGAGGCGAGCTCTGGGGCGGGTCCGATGGTACCACCGGTGATCCCCCCATATGGAATGCCTGCGCCTGGGAGAACGCCTGCAGCAACAATCCCAGGGGTGGGGCGTACGAGCCTTCATGAGGCACCTGATGGAGGCGTTGCAGTTACAGCTGGGCAGGTTGGCCATCAGAGGCCTAATTTAAACCTCACCCCGGCCCCGGTCCTACAAACTACAACCTTCTTTTCAGCGATGCATAATCAAGAGTTCACTCCAGAAGACTTGGTTGGCAGGATCGCAACTACTCCTAGGCAGCTTCACTTTGAGAGTGGAGGAGGTGCCAGGGGTACGAAGCGAACCGCCGCTAGGAACATTCAACGGAAAGCACTGAAGGTTGCTCAGGGATATCAACAAGCCCAGAAACGCATTACCAGCAATCAAGAGTAGCCAGCTCAACAACAAGCGTTTTCTATACACACTACAGAGTCCACAGCTGCCAGGGAGAAGAGGGGTCTGTCTCAAGGCTTCCAAGATCGAATGAGACATAAGGAGCCTGCATCTAAGCGTCTGGGAGAGAAGCAGGGCGGAGTCTTCTCTAGGTTGACGCCAGCAGTAGAGCAACCAGCTCCAGGGCTATCTCACAGCCTGCAATCCAGGCTCAACCGGGGGCGACCACTTGAGTCAAGGCATCGCCAGGGCGACAACCTTGATCAGTCCCAGAGAAAGAGGTCCAGACATCCCTCCCCTGATAAGGAGGACGAAGCTATGAGCAGACTGCCACCAAGGCACCGCTCCGCTAGTGCAAGGAAACCGACCCCTGGAAAATGGGATGACCACGGTTACCACTCTGGGGATAGCAGGTCACGAGTGGTAGGCAGGCCCACAAAAACTCCTCTTCACCCTGACGTACAAGAGTATCCCATCCCAAAGATCAAAATGCCCTGCGTCAAATTTGACGGGACCTCAGATCCAGAAGATCATTTGGCAGCGTTTGAAAGTCACATGGGCATGTATGACGTGGACGATGCAGTATGGTGCAAAGTCTTTCCAACTACCCTTGTTGGCCTAGCGCAGGGATGGTTCAGGGATCTCCGTCAGGGTTCGATCAGCTTTTTCATAGAGCTAGTCGAAGCCTTCTTGGAGCAATACGTAGGAAACCAGAGGCGTCGGCTCACTCGATTTGACCTAATGACCCTAAAACAGAAAAAGGGCGAAAGTGTCAGTGAGTACCTAAAAAGATTCGACCTGTCCTACCAACAGGTCAGAGAGATTGATGATTCAACTGCTGCATACGCTCTGACCATCTCGTTGCTCCCAGGGGAGATGAAGAACCAGATGATCAAAGCTCAGCCTGAAACCCTGGCTAAGGCCAGAAAGATTGCCGAAGGCTTCATACTGCAGGAAGAGTTCTATAGCCTGCCGGACACCCCCGCAGGACCGACCAGGCAGCAGGGGGGACCGCAGGGTGGACGTGGCAGGAATGAGCCAAACAGACAAAAAGATGAAGGGGGAGATACCCCCAAGAAAAGAGCGCACAGCCTACCAGCCCAGATACGATAGTTACACAGCCCTTAACAAATCCAGGGCAGAAATTTTCGAACTGGAGAAAGAAACAGCTAAGTGGAATCGCCTTAGTAAGCCTCGCAGCCCAAAAGGAGACCCAAAGAAATTTTGCACTTTCCACGATTGTGTGGGGCATACCACCGAGGAATGCCGCCACCTGAAAGACGAAATCGAAAAGCTCATCAGGAATGGCTGGCTGAGTAATTACGCTACAAGGAGCAAAAGCCAGAAAGACACAACAGATAAGCCTGAAGGCTCGGCGCAGACTCGCATGATAATCCACGTGATATCAGGAGATGCAGAGGGCCAAACAAGCAGGAGAAGCCAAAAAAGACAGATCCGGGAGTTGCGAAATCAAATCTGCTATGCTGAGAGGACGGAGAGTCCCAAAGGCACGACCCTAAGCATCACCCCAGAGGATGCAGGGCGGGTAATATACTCCCACAGTGACCCTCTGGTACTGTCCCTGGAAATCAGCAACCACATCGTAAAAAGATGCATGGTAGATACAGGAGCTTATACCAATCTATTGTATAAGGACGCATTTGAAAGGATGAGCCTGGAAAAAAGGCACCTGAAGCCAGCCCCTGGATCCCTGTATGGGTTTAGCGGGGCAGGTGTACTCCCCATGGGTATCATTGACTTGCCGGTAACATTTGGGGAAGGAGCCTCCGCCAGGAATGTCAGGGCTTCATTTGTGGTAGTGGACGCGAGATCTGCATACAACGCCCTGATAGGCAGAGCTACCTTGGACGAAATCGAAGCTGCCATATCAACCAGGGCTCTGACTGTAGCCTATGTAACAGACTTTGGTATGGAGGGAAAAATTCATGGGGACAGGAGTCAGCCAGACAATGCTATTCTGTGGCCCTGCAAACCCATGAAACCGAAAGAAAGGGAAAAAGAAAAGCTGACAGTTCCCCCAGCAGGGAGGGTGAGATTCCAGCCGGCCAGCAGGCAGCTGATCACCTTGAACCTGAGGGGAGAGTATGCTGGTGGACCTAGAGCCAGGGAGACAAGTCCTCATAGGGGCTGACCTGGAAGAGTCTTACCAAACAAAGCTGGTCGAGGTCCTAAGAAGAAACAGGGACGTGTTCGCCTACTCGGCAGATGAAATGCCGGGGGTCGATCCGGCATACATCGTTCACAAGCTGAACGTAAATCCGGAAGCCCGCCTTGTGAAGCAGAAAAAGAGAAACATGTCTGCAGAAAAGGACCTGGCCATAAAAGAGGAAGTAGAAAAATTACTAAAGGCAGATTTTGTAGAGGTTTGCGACTACCCTGAATGGCTGGCAAATGTAGTGATGGTGAAAAAGTCCTCAGGGCATGGAGGATGTGTGTGGACTTCACAAACCTCAACAAAGCTTGCCCGAATGATTGATACTCCCTTCCAAGAATAGACCAGCTGGTAGACGCCACTAGTGGGTACTCCATGCTGAGTTTTTTAGACGCTTTTTCAGGGTACCATCAAGTGCATCTTTTGCAGCCTGACAGGGTGAAGTGTGCCTTCATCACCAGCTATGGCACCTACATGTATAAAATGATACCATTTGGACTTAAAAATGCAGGCGCCACTTACCAAAGGCTAGTTGACAAGGTCTTCGAAAATCAGAAGGGAGAATCTAGAGGCCTATGTCGACGACGCCATCGTAAAAAGCAAGGGGGAAAAGAAGCACCTTACAGATTTGCAGGAGAATTTCTCCTCCCTGCGAGCCTACAAGATGAAGCTCAACCCAAAAAAATGCACGTTTGGAGTTCGCTCTGGAAAATTCCTGGGTTTTCTGGTCAGCGCAAGGGGAATAGACGCCAACCCTGAAAAGGTTCAGGCAGTCTTGGACCTTCCAGAACCGAAGACAATTAGAGATATCCAGCGCCTGACTGACAGGATGGTTGCCCTGGCACGCTTCATCGCCAGGTCAGCAGACAAATCAACTCCGTTCTTCAAGGTGTTAAAAGGCAACAAGCAGTTTAAATGGGAAGACGAGCAAAAAGAAGCCTTTAAACAATTGAAGGAACATTTGAAAGAGCTCCCTACCCTGGCAAGACCAGTGGCAGGGGAGAAACTTTTCCTTTACATCGCTGTGACTAACTCGACAGTAAGCGCGGTCATCTTAAGAGAAGAGGCAGGCTCTCAGCAGCCTATATACTTTGTGAGTCATGCCCTGGGGGCAGCCGAGAAAAATTACCCGATGGTGGAGAAGGCAGCATACGCAGTCGTCATTGCAGCCCGAAAGCTCAGACCATACTTCGAGGCACACCCTGTTGTAGTGCTGACCAACCAGCCATTAGAGAAAGTCTTGGAAAAGTTTGAAAAATCAGGAAGGTTGCTGAAATGGGCCATCGAGTTGAGCGGTCTCAGAATATCCTATCAGCCTAGGGCAGCTATTAAAGCACAAGCCCTGGCGGATTTCCTGGCCGAATGCTCTCATTCAGAGGAAGATGATCCCCCCGCCAGAGAATGGGTGGTATACACGGACGGATCTTCCACAGCCAACGGTGCAGGGGCAAGGATTGTACTAACCAGCCCTGAAGGAACGGACTTTGAGCATGCTCTCAGGTTCACCTTCCCTGCATCCAACAATGAAGTTGAATATGAGGCCGTTCTCGCAGGCATAAAGTTGGCCAAAGCTCCAGGGGCAGAACGGGTTGTCTTAGCAACAGACTCTCAGCTCAAAGCCAATCAAATCAACGGAGAATATGAAACCAGAGACCAGGCAATGGCCGCGTATTTAGAAAGGGTGAAGCAAGAACTGTCAGGACTCAAGTCCTATGAAATCAGACAGATCCCCCGGTCCCAGAATAATCGGGCAGATGCCCTGTCAAAACTAGCCAGCTCCAGCTTGCAGGACATACGAAGATCGGTCTGGGTGGACGTGGTCCAAGAAAAATCTACCACCCCCTGCCAACCAGTCAGTGTCGTTGAAGAAAATGGCCCTGGAGATTGGATGACTCCAATCATCCAATTCAAAAAACATGGAACCCTACCACTTGACCCTGCTCAAAAGAGAAAAACGCTAGCAAGGGCCGCTTGGTTTATACTAATAGAAGATGACCTATACAAAAAGTCATTCTCCTTACCCCTGCTCAAGTGTTTGGGGGCAAGGCAAGCTGAGGAAGTCCTGGACGACATTCATTCAGGAATCTGCGGACACCACGTAGGAGGAAGGTCCCTGGCCCACAAAGCCCTGAGAGCAGGGTACTACTGGCCAACCCTGCTAGTAGATGCAAGGGATTTAACCCGGAAATGCAGGAAGTGCCAGCTCTTTGCCCCGTCAATTCATGCCCCAGCCCAGGAGCTCAGGCCAATCCTGTCCCCCATTCCTTTCGCTCAATGGGGAATGGACATACTGGGCCCCTTCACTGCAGCCACAGGAGGTCAGAAGTTTTTGATAGTTGGGATTGACTACTTTACAAAATGGATTGAAGCTGAAGCAGTCCCTAACATCACTGAGCCTGTAGTCAGGAAAGTCATCTGGAGGAATATCATAACCAGATTTGGCCTACCAAAGATGCTAGTGTTTGATCATGGAAGGCAGTTTGTCAATGACCCCCTGAGAGTCTGGCTAGAAGGACACGGAATAGCAGTCGCCTATTCCGCTGTCTGCCACCCACAAACTAATGGGCAGGCTGAGGCCGCCAACAAGCAAATCCTGAATGGGTTAAAGAAAATGGTAGACGATCTCAAGGGCAGATGGGCAGATGAATTACCAAGCATCCTGTGGTCAATCAGAACCACACGCAAAGAGTCTACAGGTCAGACCCTCTTTGGCCTGGTCTATGGAGCAGAGGCCTTGCTACCCATAGAAGCCCGAATACTAACCCTGAGGTCCCAACAATACAACCGGACGGATAACAAAGCATCAATGGCTGAAGCCCTGGACTTAGTCCACGAGGTCAGGGAGAAGGCCAGCATTAACATAGCTGTCTATCAGCAAAAAATGAGAAGGGTGTACAACAGAAAGGTAAATGAGAGAAGCTTCCAAGTAGGAGACTTAGTCTTAAGGAAAACGCAGGCGGTGGGAAAATCACGCGAGCATGGAAAGCTGAGCGCCAACTGGGAGGGCCCATACAAGGTAACCCAGATTAAGGGGCCAGGCACCTACAGGATCGCCAACCTTGAAGGCCAAGAGTTAGCTGCCCACTAGAATGCAGACACTTTGAAGAAATACTGCGTCTAATACTAGGAAGCTAAGTACCTTTTTTCCTTTCAAAGAAAACTGGCGGAGGACGGTCAAAATAGAATGTCGACGACTCCGACCACAAATGATTGTAGCAATTTCCGAAGAAATGAAAAGTTTGCAGTCCATACTCGTTGTCTGTTCAAAATTAGCAGTTTTTTACACACAAACGAGCAGGGGGCAATAGGGGGAGGCCCCCCTGTTGCTGAAACCAAGGAAAATAGGCCCCCAAACAAAAATTTAAAGTCCCCCTGCCTACCTCAGGGCGGACAGGGGGCAGGCCCCCTGGACTTCGACCAGAAGCCAGGGTCAGGTCGGGCCCCATGTGCCGAGCGAACAAGGACTGGGGGCAATCCCCCCAACCTTGTATAAAAAACATAAAAGCCCCCCTCCCTGCCTCTGGGCAGGCAGGGGGCAAGCCCCCCAGGACTTCGAACAGAAGCCAGGTTCAGGCCAGGCTTCGCACGCCAAAACGAACAAGGACTGGGGGCAATCCCCCCAACCTTGTATAAAAAACGCAAAAACCCCCCTCCCTGCCTCTGGGCAGGCAGGGGGCAGACCCCCTGGACTTCGAACAGAAGCCAGGGTCAGGTCAGGCTTCGCACGCCAAAACGAACAAGGACTGGGGGCAATCCCCCCAACCTTGTATAAAAAACGCAAAAACCTCTACCTCTAGGCGAGCAGGGGGCAGGCCCCCCGGACTTCGGATAGAAGCCGGGATCAGGCCATATCTTTGAAAAGGAAAAAACAGACAGAAATAAAAGAAAGACATTTATAACTAATAAAAGTGTTTAACAAAAGAGCATTAAAAGATCCAAGAACAAGGGGACTAAAATATTACAAGGCAGCCGGCCACGTCAGGGCTCGGCGCAAAGTTAAAAATTATCATAAGGGTAAAAGCATAGTAGGATCAGGACAGGAGCCCTTAGAGGACAACTCCCCTGCACATTAAGCGTTGGGAGCATCCTGACTGGGACCAGCAGCCTCCTCAGGCGGCCTGTTGGCCCGGGCTTCATTCTTGACGGAGTAAAGACTTCTGAAGGCATCCTCGTGGAAATCAGAGAACATCTCCCTGATTACTTCCATGACAAGTTCCAGGGAAGAATTGGCCCCATCCTGAAAGCTTGTACCACTGCGACTTCAGTTTCCTCCAAAATGGCATCTTTCTCCTTTTGCCATTCTTCGCCTTTGATCTTCAGATCATCCCGGGCCTGCTTAAGTTCTGAGTCAGCCTTGGACAGACGGTCCTCCAAGTCGACCGCCCTTCTTTTTACATGCTCCATTTCAGCCAAAGATTTTTTAACCTGCTCCATCGCCAGCTTGCTCTCCTTCAAATCCGCCTCCAGCTTTAATACTTCCCTCACAGCCTTCTCCCCCTGAAGCTTCCATTGAGTCGCCTGACCCTTCGCCTCCTCCAGCTCGCCTTCCCGCTTTACCAGCTTATCCTTCAAATTGCTGATCAGGGCGACATCCCTCTCAACCATGGCCAGACGGTCAGGAGGGGGAACCCCAAGGGTGACAATCAGCTCTTCATTACTTAGGCGGCTGAGAGCCGCCAGCTCAGCAGAGGCCTGCAGCACCCTGGAGGTGCGCTGGATATACTGGATCACTTGGTTGGAGGTAGAGGTTACAGACTTGGTGAGGCGATCTGCCAAGACGGCGCTAGAGTCTGAAAGCAGGGCAGACACATCCACACTATCGCCCGCAGTGTAGTGGAATTTTGTATTCTCCTCTGAGAAGAGGGTGCCTGGAATGTCACGGGCAGGGCGCTTGGGCTCAGGGGTCTCAACATCGGCCTCCAGATCAACCACATGTGTAGCCCCTGAAGGTTCTTTATCTCTCTTCCTCCTGCATTCCAGGGGAACGCTCTCCCCAGTTCCTTCAGAATTAGCAGGGCGTGATCCTCGGGGAGTGTGAGTCCCTGTAGGGGAACCACCCTGCTTGCCAGCGGGGGAAGGGGTGGCCTCTTAAATAACCTCCAGCTCCGCACCCTGGATATCAGAGGGAGGAGCCATCGGCTTTGCAGGCGGCAGTCTTGGAGGGAGGGGGAGTTTTCGACTGGCTGAAAGTCTCTTCACGTACTTCATTAGATTCTTCTCACCCTTCTTATAGTACGAAGGAAGGGAGGGACGCTTTGAAACAATCAGGAAATCTTCGTTCAAGCCAAGTCTCCTTATCTCCTTCCTTGACCAAAGGCGAGAATTGGAATCTGCAGGGCGAAAGAATAACCAGTTAGAAAAAACATAGAAAAAGAGAGCTTCAGAGCAACAAGGTCGGTGAAAATCCCTGAACTACCTTCTTCAAGGCCAGGAATCAGACCCACTCGGCCCAAATAGTTATCCGTGGCTATGAGCTCCGCATGAGGGAGCCAGAAGCCAGGGCCACAAACGCCGGACTTGTCAATAACAGCCACAAATTTCTTGATCAGTTTCTCGTCTTGCCTGTTCAGTTTTACCTCTAGGGCTTTCCCCCCAATGCCTGGATGGTACTCCTCGCGAGTTTCCAGGCGGGTATGGACGTGATTCCTAAAGTGCCTAGGAATCTTCCACCCGGAAGCGCTATGTACATACAAAAAATTGTTCTTCCAGTCTTTCAGACTGTTTAAAGACGGCCAAACTAAAGTATATCCCTTCTGGCTTTGAAGGGACCAGTACCCAGGGGAGCCATCTCCCCCTGATGAAGACACCATCTGTAGCCCCACCATATAACGCAGGGCGTCAATGGAGGGCCCCTCGCCATGAAAGATGCAGGTCCATGTATAGGCTATTAATGACCTGATCGTCGTAGCAGTTAACTGGGCTATAACCACATTCATCCTCCTGAAGGCCTCCTCCAGGAAGGGGTGCAGGGGGAATCACAGGCCAAACTCTAAGCTTTTATGGTAGACGGCTATGCAGCCGTCAGGGGGAAAACATACTGTATCTTTCTCCCCTGGGACTATAATCGTGTACCCCTCCCCGAAGTTGTAAAAACCTTCAATAGCCCCAGCAGCGTTAAGTGCTAAAATTAAATCTCGATTTTTAGCTTCTGGGTAAGTTCTCAAAGGGATCTGGTACTTGGCCTTATCTAAGTAATATGTCCTCCCCTTCTCTCTGGGGACAAGGGGACCGACAATTCTGGAGGGGTTTATCTCCATTGCCTTGTCGTCAGAATCGACGACATCAAAGGGAGCAGGGTCAGGGGAGTTGGCATCCTCTCCCTCCTCAAATTGATCCTCCCCAGTAGACATAACCCCGGAGGAGGAGGCCTGGTCAGCTCTACCCTCCTCCCTACCCTCCGTCCTCATAAACGACGGATCGACGAATGTGAGAATACGAGCACGAGACATTGATTTAGGAAGGGAAAATATGAGGAAATTAAAAGACGAGGATATAGGGTAAGATTCTAACCTAGAACGATGATCGCCGCTTGAAAATCCGAAGGGAAAAGCTCCTCAGTCTTAAGAAAAGTTCTCGACAATGGAAGAGTATGAAGGAGAATGAAGAGGGTTTTGAGTTTGAAAAAGTGTGAAAGAGGGAAATAGGGGGAGGAGAGAGACTTATATAGGCCCAGATAACTGAAGGGTCGCCCCTCTGACAGTACCTCCCCATGAACTGCCCCACGTGTCACATTTTGGAAACCAACCGCCCACCTCTTCCAAAGAAGGGCCTCGAAAAGGTAAAAGGTGTCAGAGGGCGGATCATCCTGTGACGTCATCCCTTCGTTCAAAAAAAAAAAATTGCAGCGCACATAAGAAACCGCCTGATCTTTCATTCATTGAAAAAGGCCCAAAAATGGGCAAGTTACATTCAAGACAAATAAAAAAGTACAAAAAGAGCCTAATTTTCTGGCTCAATTCACCAGCCTGCGAATCCTGAGCAGGCCTAATCATCATCAGGGCCTGGGGAGTAATTCCCTGGGCTGTAGTCATCCAGAGCAGACCTCCTGTCCCAATCATCAGAGTCCTTGAAGGGATCAGTAGGGAAGTCATCCTCGCCACCGCCTGAGGAGTAGCCTTGACCTTCACTGTCCCCGGAATCGCGGCTGCTGATGTCCCAGTCCCTGCCGTAAGGAACCATCCCGACATCGTCGCAGGAACCACAACCCACCTTATTCACAGGAGAAGAAGGGCCCGACTCAGGAGAAGAGTTTAACTCAGGGCAGTTAGGAACAAACTGCTCTGGGTGTAGCCAGGGGAAGCACGTATAGCACCCCCGATCAAAACAGCCAGAGCAGCGCTTAAACATGGGTCCAAGTGGGGATGAGGATTGGACAGGACGTTTGCCTGCCCTAGCAGCTCTCCTTCTAGTAGCTCTCCTCCTGACATTCCGAGAAAAGCGAAGCTGAAGTCGCTTGCTGCGACGCAGGGTCAGAAAAGCCGCCCTTGGATATCTCAACCTCCAGAACCCCTTGAAATGAAAAGTACCCACACGGACTCCATAACGAAGAACCGTTTTCTTAATCCAAGACATTGTTCTTTGAAATAAGGCTAGAAGAAAAATTGGGGATGGAACGAGAAAATGGTGAAGACCAGAATTTATACAAAGGCAAAAACACACCATTTATGGCACTCCAACCACCTCAGTAAAAAGAAGAGCCAATCACCGAAAGGACACGCTGCCCAAAAATCCTCTTGGCAAGAGAGGTAATCATGAGCCAAGAACATTCCAACTCTTTGCATGCCCAATGCAATTGAGTTTCTTTCCTCGGGAACACGCAGCGCATTAAATGCTAAGCCGCTCAAAGGAGTCAACCTCCCATCCTAGAGATCGCCTGCCAAAGGGAGCCATGCTTCCCCTTAGCCGGCGAGGGCCAATTGATGGGGGTCGGTAGCCTGCAATGGGTCACCTGCCATTTGGGTCCCAGGATGGCCCGACCCAGGAATGAAGAAGAGCTTGCCCTGCAGGCCCTTAAACGAAGCACCATTACGCCAAGGCACTCACTTGCCCGACAGGGTAACCAAGACCCCCTGCCTTCTGGTCCCCGAGGTGTTCACACACCCAGCAGGGGCAGGGGAAACCAGGGGCCCTCCCGTCATTTTGCCTAAGGTAATAGAGAATGGGTGGATGAGGTGAAGCCACTTGTCACCCTCTCACCCACCCATCCTCCCTCTCTCCCTCTCTTCCCTCTCTCTTGTGGGAAGGTATAAATACTCTTCCATTTCCCACAAGAAGGTGGTCGGAATTTTCTCTCTCTAGACTCTCACTCTATAACCGCCACCTAGTTCCTCAGGAGCTAGGTTCCTAAAGGCTATTCACGGACTGACTTTGGCATCGGAGAGGGTTCCCCCGGACACCTTCGGGGCCCTGTGCGTTCATTGTGCAGGGACAGACCATCTTCGCCGGGAAGGTCCGATCGTCGGAGTGAGGAGAAGGAGAGCTCAAAAGAAGTCAAGCACGATTCACCTAGACATCAATAGCATTTGTTAGGATCTGAATTCAAAGTCGGGTTTTATTGTTTCCATACCGGAACAATTGTTTTTCCTAAACATGCGAAAATTGAATGGGTTGCTAAGTCGATTTAATGCATCTAAAATTAAGGTCAAAGTTGTTTTAGCATGTGAGGTTCGTTTTAGTATAATAAAACAAATGAAAATAAGTCGCTACAAACATGAACAAACAAGTTAGTAACGGTTTGTAGATAATATTAAAAAAAAAAAGATGAATGATTTTTGAAAAGTTTATGACACGTGATGGATTAAACACGCGTTGACCGAGGTCAAGAAAATAAAAAAAATGCCGAGAAAACCCGTTGTTTCGTTAAAGAAACGATGTTCGAAAAATTAGAACGAAATTGTTTTTTTATGTCGCGTTTCAGGAGTTCGCGCGCCTCGCTCGGGAAGGGCGCGACTCGCGCGGGTCAGGCGACTCGCCCGGGATGCGTGCGGGTCGCGTGACGAGCTGTTTTTGAAATCGTTTTTCAAAAAAAAATCGATAGCTTTATTAAATCGCGTACAAATATAGCATAATTTATACTCGACTTAATATTTTTGACATTCGTTATATTCGATATTCGATTATGAAATCGATATCAAATATTCAGAATGATTTTTTAGAAAAGATGAAAAAGGTTTTGTAAATCGTTTGGAAATCGAACTAAAAAAATGTTAATTTTCCCCGCGACAAAATCATCGTGTTATGTTTTAAGAACCATGTGACGATTTTTTAGCATCAACGAGATTGATTTAGTTCCTTTTAGATACGATATTCGACTATAGAGTCGATATCGTATTTTAAGAACATTTGTTTTATAAAAATTATATTGTAGTATCGATATTAGAGAAGGAAAAATAAAACATGACGATGACACATATAAAACGGACCGACGACGCAAAAATAAGAAAAAGACGAGAGGAAGAGAGAGAGAAAGGAAGAGACGAAGTTTTAATTTACACCCTCAACCTACATGGTTTATATTCTCGGAACGAGGCTCCTCTGGCTGTGGCTTAGGCACGGGAGCATCGAGATGATATAGGAAGAGTTATGGTGGTTTATGATTGGGAAGGAATTTGACGAGTTTTGCTCTCGGGTTTGTATATGGTTTTCCTAAAATTGCGTAGAATTTCGGGGATGAATTGTATGGGATTGTATCTCCTAGGATGTTGATTGTTGTAGATATGTTATGAATTGTTGTTGTGATTGTTGATCGATGTGTGAGAGGGTCCTATTTATAGGAGAGGTCCTCGATTGAAGCTAGGAAAGGTAGCTTGACTTGGGTGTTAAGAAACACCGCTTTGGATAGGAAAAGTAAGCAATTTGAGAGGAACGAGAACTCCGTTCCTTGGTGAGGAAGCCACGGAATTCGGATGGAATTGTGATGCTCGGCCGAGTATTTCATGCTCGGTCAAGTGTTTGATCGGGTGTTCGAATAAGATTCCTATCGGAGATCGAATTATACCCTTAACGGAATTGTTTAATATTTTTTGTTGCTGATTTTTTTGTAGTGTTCGAGCTCAAGCCGGATTGGTGGGATGACACGGCAGATTTTATGCCTCGGAAAATATCTTTGACCGGGTTTTGACTCGGTCGCTAAAAGACGGTTTTGCCCCTGGTGTCGGATTTGACCCAAATTTTTTCTTATTTGACTCGAAATGACCCACTGGGCCTGAATTTGAGGTCAGTTTTGTGAGATTTGTACTCCGTAAAAAGCCCAAGTCAAATGCCCATGATTTCGAGCCCATATTCGAGTACGTTAAAGCATGTTTGCGTCCAATCATCATCGGGTGTTTGTCGGAAACTACTATAGACATCTGGCGGTCAAAATGTGGGTGTCTAGAAAAGCCATTATATATTCATAGAAGTTTTAATAGTTTTTATCAATCTTTATCTTTTAGATTCAAACTTTTGTAAGGAAATATAGTTTTATTCAAGAAGTTCTTTGGAGATTATCAAGGGATTAGTGACAAATCCATTGTCATCTTCACCAAGGCTTCTATTTATTTTTACGCAATCTTCATCTTCCTTATTGTTATCTTCTTCCATTGTTGGTATAACTCTTTTCCTCTCTCTTTTCTCTAGATTAGATTTTATTCTTGTTCTTCCGTTATCGCATCGTTTTTATTGATTTTTCTTTCACTGTTTTTAGATCGCTTTTTAGTTTCATTTGTTGATCGTAATTTCCTTCGTTGTTCTAGTTTTATTTCTTCTAGTTTTCTTCTTTATGCATGTTTTTGGTATTATTTCCATTGTTATTGCTTTTGTAGTTTCCTTCATGGATCGTGAGTAGTTTACTTGTTAGGGGATAGAGGGAGGAAGATCTTGGGTAATTTGAATTGTGGAATTGTGGTTTGGTTGCATGCTTGTTGATTTATCATGTTTGAGGTTGTTGTGTCCTTGTTGACTTAGTCCGGCCAATTAATTCGATCTTGACTCACTTCTATCAATTTGGGGATAACTGGGGTAAGAGACACCTTGATTTGAGCCTTATTACCATTGTTCGGGAAACCCGAGGGTAGGAGTTGCCTTGACTTGTGACTTACCCCTTTCTCCGCGAAAGCCGGATCTAGATAAGTTGGGGTGAAGTAATCGAAAGGTGGTATTCTCCCTCTATCGACTTTATGAGCGACCCATAATCCCTCGACTCTTGGAACCCGATTTCTGATTCCCGACTCCCCCTAACACCTTTTCCTTATTGATTATCCTTCGTCATTTACCGCATTATTAGTATAGAATCGACTCCAAACCCCCCATTAAAACCCCAAATGCATAGCTCTCACTCGTTTATCTCACCGCCTTCCCTGTGGACCAACCCTGACTTACCAGGACTACATTTGTTTGTTTTTATGTTATTTGCAAGTCTTATAAATATTGTTTGACCCCCCCCCCCCATCAATCGTTAACGACCGAGCCTAGATGGGGGGTGCTCAATTGTCTACCAGGAGTAGAACTGCCGCTTCTGGCATACAACTCTTAGAGTTTTGCAGATCGTTTATATTCCTCTTCCTTGAAAACCATATTGTATTTCAGGCTTTTGAAAAATGATTTGATTGGGTGCAGTTTTTAGCTTATCACCTAATGGTATTGCGAGGCAGGCTTCAATGTTGACCAGCCGCGGAATTTGTCAAAGACTGTGACAGAGTTTTGAGGGTTGTTGGAGGAGTTTGATGGAGTTTTGAGGATTGAGGCGTTGATTTAGGTTGTTATTAGGGTTTGATCTAGGTTTACCAAAACTAATAAAGATGTAGGATATGAGTATCCGATGGTGAACAAATACATAACAATTTCCGCTGGTAGTGATCAGTGATCAAGTCAGGCGGTAGAGAATTGAGGAGACTAACAAGCAATAGGTACATTCTGCCTAATTATCTTTGATTACTGAATTGATCACGTTTAATTGCCATTGACTTTCATATACCGTTGATTTATTATCATGTTTACTTGATTATATTGTGAAGATGAAGGAGGAAGAAAGAGAGTGGGGAGTGTGGAAAATAGGGGGTGAGTATTGATCTTGTTAAAGCTGTTAAGAAACATCAGTTGAGGTTCTTGGCTGTCGTAGACCAGAATCGTTTTTTGTATGAAGATCTTATTCTTCTTCAGATAAACAACGTATCATTATTCTAATATAAACCAGGGAAAAGAGGAAGTCGATTTTAAACTTGTGGAACCCTTCAACTATCAATTCAATTCCAGGACTGAACGTGTAAATGCCTCACGAACCCATTGATCACCAGTATCTAAACACTTACCAGGCCAAAAAGGTTGCTTCTTTTCCTTTCTTTCTCCACCATTTCTTTCTTAATTATTGTAAATAGAATTTAAATTATTGTCTGGTTGCTTGTTTGTTCAAATTGTTTCTTACATGACATTATATAGATGGTGTCCTCACAGCAGATCAATTTTGTCTCCCCAGCAAAAAAAGTCGTTTATTATGAATGCTCGCTCATTGCAAAAGATAGTGGACGATGAGTATAATTAGGGGAGGGTATGAGAAGTGATTGGGGGATTTATAATTGGATCGATCGTGTCATGGACTTGACATGTAACTGCCATTCTGACAATTGAATTTATAAAACATGAGAAGGTGTGGAGGATTAGAGTAATTATATTCTTGTGAAAGAAGAGTAATACCCTAGCCATTCTCATCAGTTAAGAGGTTGAGTGTCTTGACTAATCAGGAAGATGGTGGGCAGTAAACGTATCACACATCTTGCTTGATATGCCTCGGTGTACTTTCTGTAGTATTGTGTCTCTTTTTGAGTTAATTGATGTACTCCTAATCATTTTGTGTTTCCCCTTTTGCAGCCTTCGAAAATTAAATCATTCATCGTCAAGTCATTCGGAGCCCCTTGCAAGATATTGCGACTGCTCCTACCAAAACTACTGCAGGAATTTTACTTCCTAAATCTTCGGTTAAGCTCCCTTCTTCTGATTTCGATCATTTGTTTACCTTCGATTAAAAAAATACCGTAATTTTTTAATCAAATTTGTGAAAAAGGGTGAATGTTTATCTTACAAAGTTTCTGTGCAGATTTTCAAGGGTTTGAAGTGGAAGAGGAGGTCAGTAAGTGGTTGTGTTGGGCGTCATCGGAGACGGACTTGGGCATAAATAAAAGCAATAGACGTGTAGTGGTTAACGTGAGATCATATCAAACCACGTGGATCAATTATGGTTAATAGCGTGTATACCAAGAGTCCAAGATTAATCCCAATGCCCCTCTCGAATCCATCCTGATAATGTTTTGACAACAATCTTAACATCGACGGAGTTTGATTCATGTGGAAATAAAATCACCCTTCCCACGTTTCCTTTCAAAATACGGAGTATAATGTAATACGAAGTACAAAGGATAAAATGTATTGTCATGTAGGAGTATTTTAAATGTCATTAACGGAAGGATAGATGGCACATACCATACAAACAGTTTAAATAGGTATCCGTTGACGAATAACAAACATTGATTATATGAAATACAAACAAAACTAAAAAACAACCGAATAAAGAACAAATTAGACCACCTAATCAATAAATTACGCAATACAAGCTACTAGTTAAGAAAAAGTGTAATAAGTGTTAAGAAACAAGCTACTAGTTACGCAATAAATATATCAAAAGAGGATCCAACGGGCCTTCAATAAAAGGGTTAGACCCAGAAACATCAAAGAAGGGGATCTGGTCCTAAAATCGGTTCGTGACTTACTACCGGTTGACCCAAGGGGAAAATTCAAGCCCAATTGGGCTAGGCCGTACTTAGTCAAGAAGGTCCTATCATGAGGAGCGGTGATGCTGACAGATTTGGACGGGAACAGATTCGTCAACCCAACCAACTTGGACCAGTTGAAACGCTACTACCCATAAACCCTATCTCAATGTCATTTGCAAAAATTTATAAAAATTTGTCTTTTTATAAATTTTCAAAAATTATAGACAAGTCAATAAGTTAGAATTAAATATTCTACTGTCGCACATCTCGAATTAATAATCTTGATGTATCTCGAAAATTGCAAAAAATCATATTTTTGAACTACGTTTGGTTTGATTCCGCTATTTGTGGATACGTAGGCAACCCCTCAAAAGAGCACAACCACTGCAATAAACGAAAAGACGGGAACGGTATTCATTAATATGCCTTCTATTAGAAAAAAACCGATAAACTCGGGATTACAAAAAAAATCACACAAAAATAGTAATAATATCTAAATAATAAAACAAAGGAGATTAATTCTCGTGCATCTTGCCCTTCCATTTGTCCTTTGGGTCACGTGGAGCCCGAGGTCGCCGGGGCGGAGGCGAGCGTTCCCGAATCACAAGGGGAACCTCCTTAGCACGAACGCTCTTCTTTGACAACGGGTCTTCAGCAACAGTCTTCGGTCCAAGTCGAGCCCGCACATGCTTGGGTAGTCTATCCCGTGGGCCAAGTCGGTCCTGCACTGCTAGTCTTGGGCCCAGTCTCCTTTCCAAGTCAGTCTGGGGGCTCACCTTCCCCCAAGCACCTCTAGCACTAGACCCTTCAGCTTGAGTCTTAGTCTTCTTTTTCTGACCTGACATTAGACGAACCAAGGTAGCTGGAGTGTCACCTTCGTCAAAGAAGCCCCTATTGTCTTTAGCTTACTCCATTCGCAACAGGTCAAAAGCTTCATCAACCTTCAGAGCAGCTCGGGCTTTGCCGTCACCTGCTTTAGTCCACTTCACATAGGAGTCTGAAACCCAGGTCGAGTGGCGAGATTTGGGAATGGGCCAAGTATGCCGGGTGTACCATCTTTTCATCCAGGTATAACACATCACATCAGTCATTTGGGTAGGGTCACTCACAACTGCTTCAACTTCTGGGATTCGCTGGGTCCATCCATACTACCTTAGTATGCAATCCGGGTAGAGATGAACTGTCTGCCTAAAAGACAGAATTACCTGATAGCGGGCTCTGTCCCTCGGGTCCAAGCCAGTCCAAAGATAGATGGGCCACCACGGCACTACCCATCGAATTAATGGGCCACTGTGAAAAGACAACACCTCGTCCTAATACTTCTGAGTAATCTGGCGAGAAAAGTCAATGGGCCCGCCTTCTCGTCATCACCTGGTTATGATGATAATTGCTCGCGTAAAGAGGAGGATCTATCACTGATAGCCTCTCGTAAAGCCAAATCTGAAAAAAGAAGCAAAAACGTGAGTTCCCGAGGCGAAATAGGCGTTCGCCTAAGGGCACTTGATCGAGTGCCTAGGGGTCACTCGATCGAGTGGTACCTCTGAACACGAACAGGGGGCCTTTTACGAGGGCACTCGATCGAGTGCCAGGGTGACTCGATCGAGTGCCCACTACAGCAGGAGAATCGCAAAAAAAATCAAAAAATCGAGAAGTTGGAAAATAATAAAAATCCGACATACTTGCAGCAAACGGGTGCTCCCGGTGAGACGAACTGACGAATCCCTCTTGCGATTGTCCAATCCTTGGATAATTTCACCCGTAATCAGCCAAGCCGGGCTGTGTTCCGTCTCCATTAAATCAAAAACGATTAAAAGCCGAGCATTACCCATACAAGACAATAAATCCATGTGACCTTCAAAGGCATAAACATGGAGCATGCAAAAAGAAAAGGCCCTACGGCTATGAATTGGTCTCACCCGGACATCATGCGGGTTCATAAATTTCTCAGCCAAGTCGATCAGAGAAATATTACCGTCCTCCATCATACGAGATACTTCGTTATGAGAGAGTCCTAAAAATTCCCGCAGCTTTCTCCTTGGGTCGTAGACCGAATAAGGTATGGCAAGTCGGAGTATCGGGTTCCATCCTCCCACGCAGTAATCTCCTCAGGTAAAGGGCAGACTTCGCCCCGAGGAAAGGCAAAGACATGATATATGTCATCCCAATAAGAGAAACAAGCATCCAGAAAATAGCGATCAACCTGCATCTGACGGAATGTATACAGCTGGGCAATACTCGTCTGGTTCAAAGCCACCCTATCGGCTTCCCTAAAGCGACGAGACCATTCCTGCAGCATAACGGTCAATCTGTCGATTTCCATGGCTAATTTTCTTGAAGGAAATAAAGAGGCTTTCTTTTGAGAAGGGATGAATTGTAATGGGAGTTGTGAGGAAAATCAATGACAAGGGAGGGCTATATATAGCAATTAACCTTACAACCCTCTTTTCTTATCACTTTTCTATGAAAAGTTTCCTAATCCCAACCGGCTTAACCTAGTCTCAATACTAGCACGGATTCAGTCATCCCACACTTTCCAAAATTTCTTTAGGAGTCAAAAATTTCAAAAAAAATTTCAAACTTTCAAAAATTCAAAGATTTAAAAAAGTCATTTTCCCCAGCGCGAGTCATTTTTTTTACCTACGTGTTGCATGCAAAATTTTATGTGACTTATACAGGTACGACTCAAGCAGGGACATGCAACCCACTGTATTTCCCCAGCGGAAAGCCCCAGGCGGCATTTTCCCCGGAATAGCACGAGATGAGCCCACATATAGGCGCACCCAGGACTTATGCGACAAGTCCGATTCTCCACAGAGTTATCATCATCAGCTCAGGTATGACTTCTAGCTTATGGCTGGCGAGCCCTTCACGCAAGTCTAATGGACTATAAACGACCCGACCGGAAGTCTACCAGGTCTTAATTGACTTGGTAGCTACTCTGACTTTCGCTCTATCCAAGCCTCAGTCAGAGTGGGGGCTCTGTAGACACCCGCATTTTGACTGCCAGGTGTCTATGTTAGTTTCCAAAAAACACCCGATGATGACCGGACGCTAACGTGCTTCTACGCGCTCGGATATGAGCTCAAGACCATTAGTTGTTGGCTAATGCACTTACGGAGTATAAATCTCACAAAACAGACCTCAAATTCAGACCTAGTGGGTCGTTTCCAGTCAAACAAGACTAATTTGGGTCAAAACCGACACCGGAAATAAAACCGATTTTTTAGCGATTGGGTCAAACCCGGTCAAAGTCCTTCCGAGACATACAAAACAGCCATTCAAACATCAAAAACCCAGCCCAAACACAAAAATCCAAAAGATATCCAAAGTCAAGGTCCAAAGCCCGGACCTTGCGACTCAGCTGAGCCACTCGATCGAGTGCTCAACCCACTCGATCGAGTGGGGCCTTATTCAGGCCCGACTGCAGGCACACTGGGCCACTCGACCGAGTCAGCCAGTTACTCGGTCGAGTAACCCTAGCCGGGGGTCCATAGCATGCCTATATAAACACCCCATGCAACACACTTTACACAACTTTGATCATCCTTCAAAACTCTAATACTACACTAACAAACCCTAAACCACCATAACTTAGCCTACATACTCGATACTCCCGTGCAAGCCACAACTATGAGTCCCATCCGAGCATAAGAAACATGTAGGTTGAGCAAGAGTGCAAAACCCCGTTCTTTCCCTTCTCCTTCTCTCTCGCGTCGCACGTCGTCTATGTCGCCGTCGTTGTCTCGTTTTTTTTACTTTATTCAAGTCCTAATATCACTAATATCACTAGTATAAAACATTAAAATACTTGTGAATTTGTGTCAAGTGTGAGTGATGGTGAGATAAGGAAACCCGAATATACAAGTGTATTGCACACAGCGTTGTCGGTCGCTTATCCCATCACCCTGATCATTTGATTATTGAAACAAGTCAACCTAAATAATAGTTTTTTTTATTTTCGTTCTCATCATCATTCAATCGCACACTTGCATCAATTACAACTATTCTCAAAACAAGTACCTTTTATAAGGGTCGAAACCCGTTGACGCGGAACCGACATCACACAATCTCCAGGGATTCATTACGATGTCGGAAAAGCCGAGGGAATCAAGTCTTTCAATTCAAGCAAAGCGTCGATCTTTTAGACTCGATACCAATTCCATAATTGGATGTCGAATCTAACGTTCTAGTCAAATAATTTAACCAATTCGATTTTTCGTTGATGCTAACGTAGATGTCATTTAATTCGTTAGAATTACTATGAACGCGGAGGAAAATTCATATCGCTTGGGTTGACTTAAAAACGACTTATAGCAACCTTTTTTTTATCTCGCTCTAATATCCGATGTCGATTCAATAATCGCACGTTGGATATGACGAGCATCATACACACGAATCGAGCATAAATTAAGCAATATTTATGCCCGATTCGCCAAAGTCATCAAACTAGCAAATCAAGAGCAATTTCGAAATCGATAACAAAATTGCAAGCGAACCACGTTCGTACAGGGGGCACTCAACCGAGTGCCAAGCCCACTCGGTCGAGTGGCATCCCAAAAACAAAACAGAATGCTTGTTCGACCTCCACTCGGTCGAGTCTCGCAATGACTCGATCGAGTGGCAACGTACTCGGCCGAGTTGGTCAATAGCTCGATCGAGTAGGGTCCAAAATTTGAGACAGAATACTTTCATGACAACCACTCGGTCGAGTTTCGCAATAACTCGATCGAGTGGCCGCGTACTCGGCCGAATTCCCTCATAACTCGGTCGAGTACCGTCACGAAATCTGGACAGGAGCCTTTTTAGAGGTCCATTCGGTCAAGTCCCTCCATGACTCGGTCGAGTGGCCCCTTTATCACGTCAAACCGTGAGTCCTACAAGCATTCGAGTCTCGTTAATACCTTTTTATGACTTAGGTCAACACGTGTCTAATCAATCACATGAAACATCACTTTTCAAAACTTTGCATCATCCTATTTACATCATTCAATATTATTATTCGCAAACCGTTATTATCGTTATACCGTTACTAACCGTTTTTTACTTTTCTTGTTGATTTATTGTTTGTTTTATTATACTAAAATGAACCTCCGCATGCTAAAATACAACTTTGACGTTAATTTTAGTTGCATTAAATCGACATAGAAACCCTTTCAATTTCTCACATGCTTAGGGAAAACAATTTCTGCATAACATTTTATCGTTCAACTAACGCACGTATTCAAAAATCATTCGATATCTTAGTAGAGGTCGCTAATGTGCGGGCGGGGTTGGGTGTCCTTAGTGGGCTTCCCAACACG
Organism: Agrostemma githago; assembly: GCA_958450325.1. Lineage (NCBI taxonomy): Eukaryota > Viridiplantae > Streptophyta > Magnoliopsida > Caryophyllales > Caryophyllaceae > Agrostemma > Agrostemma githago. The sequence goes on from OY288248.1 coordinate 15,131,512, forward strand.
TACCCTCACCCCTTACTCAGAACCTCGGTTTTCGGATGCCCGAAACCGTCGGCGCACGAGAGTCATTCTATACACGATAAACGGTAGTGACGGTATCGGTATCGCAATGCAAAGGGACTAGCCCAATAAACTCTGACATCGAAAATGGACAATACTCTGTGCATGGCCCACTACGACATAGAGTGGGTTCGAACGGGCCCGAACTCCCACAAAGTTCGGTGGCGACTCCACTTCGATTTAAATTTCAATTCGATCCATTCTCATATGGAGATTCATTCGCCTCCCTAAACCCGCGCGTGACCGCGTCGGGGTGGACCTATGTCATGTCCACAGTTATGCTAATTCTATGTTTTTTTAAAAAAATTGAAGAGACATTAACCTCGAAAAACAAAAATATTATTTAGAAAAATGAAGTGTATATATTTGTTTTACTTTGATGATTTTCTTATTATAAGTTTGTTCAAATTATTTTGACTTTTTTTTGTCTTTATGAAATTTAATTGATTTGTTCTATTTATTACATGAAGTATTATTATTTATTTCTATATTAGACACTATGCATTTTGGAGGGAACTTTTTTGTAAGTTGTTATTCTATTAGTTAATCTATCTATCTATACTAATATATAATACAGAAACCACACATTTGGTTTTTTGGCGCCAAAAATACTTTCTTAATATATCACATTTTCCATATTAATCTAATACACCATATAAATAAGATATTTTTGTATATACTTTCTTAAAACGACATAGACACAGGTTTAAAATATTCTGATAGTAATGTAATTTATTTAAACGAGTTAAAATATCTGAAAACAGGGTAGGTATACACCTATTGATAAAACAACTTATCACGTTTATTGTGATTGAAATTATTTTCATATGATAATCGAACGTATATAGATTAAACATTGTCGAAAATATCCTTATCACACAATTTTCTAACATATAAACAAATATACCTAAATCTAAACATTTTTATACTCTATATAACGTAACTAATCGGTATAATCACTGGTAAAATAACATGAAATAGATAAAAAAAAGGGTTTTTCTACGTTGTACCCTTCAGTTTTTACGTTTTCTACCATATACCCCTCCGATTTTCTAAAGCCCCACTTATACCCCTGTAGTTCATTAATTTCATTAAACGTGACCTAATTACAATTATTCTACTCAAAAACTCTAATTAATTTTCATCTCTATCTCCTATGTTTTCTCTAATTCTAATTTTGCATGCATAGTTTCTATTTTTTTTCTTCATTTTATCATAATTCTTTCACTTTTTATTTTAAGTGCAACATCAATGCTTTGTTTGTTCATGAGATTAAATTAATTTCGTTAGACATTAGTAAAATATCATTAATTTAAGTTAAAGAATAAGTTGGGGAGAAAATGGAGGAAAATCAATAAGTTAAAAAATAATAAAAAGTTGATATATAAAATGAGCAAAATGGAGAATATTAATGAAATGGAGGAAAAGTTGGGGAAACTTGAGGGAATACATGTCAAGGTCGTCAAAACTGGTTATGGTCATAGCCTAGAATCATTGTCATGCCATCTAATTAACGAAGCATTAGACGGATATTTGTGAATAGGTCACGTTTCATGAAGTTAATAAACTACAGGGGTATAAGTGGGGGTTTTGAAAATAGGAAGGGTACATGGTAGAAAACGGAAAAACAGGAGGGTACAACGTAGAAAACCCCTAAAAAAAATCATTATCTATAAAATATATTAGTATCACTAACGAATAATAATTTCCAAAAAATGGATATTAGTTAGAAAAATTAATATAGGTACGTTTCATCTAATGTAGTACTCCGTATATAATACAGTGTAGTAGCCAGACTTCTTTGAAATATATTGAAATTGGAAAATATAACACAGTTTACATACTACACGACTCTATAGTAGTACTCCGTAATCTCTACATGAGTAATTTTTACATTAAATAATTTTATTTTATTATCAATTTACGAGATAATAATCAATTATTTTTTAATGGTACACTTTGATTTTCATGAGGCGGTTCCAATTAGATGTCTATTTTTTATTCGTAATTTTCTTGAAATATTTTGTGTTATGATTTTTATATTAAGTTAGTTATACTGAGATTAAATTTTACATTATTTAAAAGAACATAAGTTAAAACTAATTTACTCAATCAACAATTGTATCAAATGTATGAGATATGCGTACAATATCTTAAAAGATATATACAGGTCAAATATGTATCTTTGCATTGATTTTATTTGTGGATGTTTCATGTTGATTTTAAGCATAACACTTTTTTCATTTTAAAAACTATTCGTGTTAAAGATTTAATATCCAAATAAGATTATCTACATAATTTTTTTATTTATAACCGTGCAACTTTGCACGGGTACTAACCTAGTACTAAAAGAATAGAAGACAACTTACTAAAAAGTTCCCTCCAAAATGCATCATGCCTAATATAGAAATAAATAATGATACTTCATATAATAAATCGAACAAATTAATTAAATTTCATAGAAGACAAAAAAAAGTCAAAATAATTTGAACAGCCTTATAATAAGAAAATCATCAAAGTAAAAACAAATATAATCACTTCATTTTTCAAAATAATATTTTTGCTTTTCGAGGTTAATCTATCTTCAATTTTTAAAAAAGCATAGAATTAGTGTAATTTTTTTAAAATAAAATATGCTATTGAACAATTTAAGATTATATTACTCGTATGAGTAATCATTTCTTAATATTAAATTCATACTCCGTATATGTTTTCAGTAGAAAATTGAGACTTTGAAAGTATGAGAATAACATCCTCTATTAACTAAAAGAATAACAACTTACTAAAAAGATTCATCCAAAATGCATCATGCCTAATATAGAAATAAATAATGATACTTCATATAATAAATAGAAAAAATCAATTAAATTTCATAGAAGATAAAAAAAAGTAAAAATAATTTGAACAAACTTATAATAAAAAAATCATCAAAGAAAAAAATATATAATCACTTCATTTTTTGAAATAATATTTTTGTTTTTCGAAGTTAATCTCTCGTCAATTTTTAAAAAAACATAGAATTAATCCAATTTTTTTTTTAAAAATGTGCTATTTAACAATTTAAGATTACATTACTCATATGAGTAATCAATTCTTAATATTAAATTTATATTCCGTATATATTTTAGTAGAAAATTGAGAATTTGAAAGTATGAGAATAACATATAATAAAAAAAAATATGCATAATATCCTTACTAAAATATACATGTATGGGCTTACTAATTTTACTTGACAATTTGTAATTATTCTCTTAAATCTAAATTACAAAGTTGTGTAATGTAAAATTTAATATGTATATTTTAGAATATTTATAAAATAAATTTGTATATATACCGTGCACTGATTAGAACTTGTATTTCAATAAATTTTTTAATTATAATTGTAGAAGTGACAATTTGCTTTATTTGTTTTATTTATTACCTGAAGTATCATTATTAATTGAAATATTAGGCATGATGCATTTTAGAGGGAACATTTTAGTAAGTTGTTATTCTCATAGTTAATAGGGGATGGTTTATAATGTATAATAATGTAGATATGGATTATAATATGGATTATAATATGTTCTACAATTTTATGGATTATATATGGATGATAATTATAATATCTTCTACAATTTTATATTATTACCCTTTAATTATTATTACCCTCTAATGGAGCTAAATAATACCTTCGAAACCAAAATGTCACTTCTAGTATATTATTACCCTCTAAATATTATACTGTCAAAGATACTCAGAAATACAATTATCGGTATTACATGAAACTTGATATAGAATGAAATATAATGTGATATAATAATTATGGCATATAATGGATTATATGGCATAATATACGGAAAATAATATAGATGCATATTATAAGGAATGTATGCATTCTATATGTAATTTAAGGCATAATAATTATATTATATACACGGTATTCTTATTGAATTGATTATTATCATATATTTAGCGTATATTTTTAATGATGCACGGCCGTTAAATATATGATAATATATAAAAAATTGGATTGTACTGTCAATTAATTAATCAATTAATTAGTATGATATATAGACAAAGATTTATACTATTTTATGGTATAACAAAAATGGTAGCATCTACTCTATTAATTATACTATTTTATGGTAGTATCTTTTAAACATATATCTATTGATTGCAGTTAAAACGGGTAATTTAGATATAAGTCCAACCAATACATATTAAATAATCCAAAAGTAGGCTCATATGTTAGTAGGTGGGAAAATTTGGAGATTTGTTATTTGGTTAGTGGAAAGGGGGGTGGTGAACTTATTTGATCTCTTCTCTCTCTATATACACATACATACATATTAAAAATTCCCTACACATATATACATAGATATTATTATGTGTTATTATATATATATAAATATAAATATATATATATATAGAGAGAGAGAGAGACTCTTATGAGTCCTTATCTATATATAAGTCTCCAAGTTCTCATCTCATTCATTGAATGAGATGAGAATGGATGGACAAGATGTATACTAATATTTGCATTAAAAAATAAAAATAAAAGGGAGATACTGCTTCCTAAAACAACTCTCATAATTTTAGGAAACAATAACATCACATTCATTCACTCATTTATTCATTCACGTTCACGTTCATCAAAACCTAAAAAAAATGCTTCCAATATCACGTTCATTCATTCATTCATTCAAATTTGTGCTCGAAATCCCGTTACTATGTATTCATTGATCGCGACATCTTCATCAACTGTTGATAATCAATTCATCAACTATAACAATGGTGAGTTCCGTTATTGCTTTCATGTTTTGCGTCAATTTTTATTCATCATCTTGACTAATTTGCGTCAATTTGCTTTCATGTTTTTCGTCGATTTTCATGTCGATATTGCTTTCATGGTCATTTCATTCATCATAGATTCATATCTGGTTCATTGCTCTCTTATTAGTATAGATTCCAAATTTTTATATTTGTTAAAGGTGGAATTTTATTCATTTGATTATTCATAGATTCATATCAATGGTCCATTACTCTCGTGTTATTGTTTTGTTTATTCTTTAGGTTTTTCTTAAGCTTCAATGATACTATTGTTTTGTTTTCTATTGAAGCAGACACGGCGTTGAAGTAACATACGTTCTGAGTTACAGTAACACTTAATTTTAATTAGAGTAACACAAATATGTAACACAAAAAGGTCTAAGCATTATATGAATTTTACGCACGAACAAATATATGGAGTTATTGTAATGCACATATTGTGTTACTTTAATATACACAATCTGTTATTTTAATGGCTAACCACTGTTATTTTAATGCACATAATGTTAACTGAATCTCGTGTTACTTTAACGCACTTCATCTGTTACTTTAGTTCTTTTCATCTGTTACTGTAATGCATTGGAGTGACAAATTGGATTTAGAATACCGCCATATAAAAAAATAAAAAATAAAAAAGAAAGATACTGCTTCCTATAATTATGGGGACATGATTGACTTCAAAATAGGAAACAATATCAAAGAATATCGCCCTCATTCAAAGAAAGATATTGCGTCATACTCTCATTTCTGGTCATTATATGAATTTTTTGCACTAACCTATGAACATTATCTGTTACTTTAATTCACACTATCTGTTACTTTAATGTCTAATCCCTGTTACTTTATACCTGGTGTATAAGCATCCTCCGTTAATTGAATCCAGTGTTACTTCAATGCACTTCATCTGTTACTTTAATTCTTATCATCTGTTACTTTAATTCATATTTCAAGTTCTGATTGTTTCTTTTTCGCCACGTTTATTGGCACTGTTATTGTTTTTCAGTAGACGCAAAAGCACATGAATGGTGTAGGGATGTGGGTGAGAGTTTCCTCCATACATAGGGCAGATCTTCAAGGACGTGGATGAGTCAGTAAACTTTTATAAAATCTACGTATTGGCTTATGGATTCGATATGTGAGGAGCTACACAACGAAAAGATTACGCGGTGGCTAGATAAAATCAAAGCTTCTTTCGATGATGATGATGATGATGATGATGATGATGATGAAGAAGAAGAAGAAGAAGAAGAGGACGAGGAGGATGAAGAAGCAGAATTCTAAGTAGGATAGTATATTGTTAGAGTAACATACATTATTCGTTAGAGTAACATACTTAATGAGTTACAGTAACACAGATTATGAGTAACAGGTGTGAAATATTGGAATTGTAATGAAGTTGATTCAGTTGGAACTTCTGTACCAATTTAGTGATGTAAAATGAGTTAGAATAACACACATTATGCGTTAGAATAACACACATTATGCGTTACAGTAACACAATCTGTGGGTATAATTTGATTACCAATATCAAGTTCTTAGAGTAACAGGTGTAAAAAATTGGAATTATAATGGAGTTTTATAATTTTTGTTTTGGAGTATTCTTAATAAAGAAACATACATTTTGCAATGTACTGTTTTTGTAAGACACTATTATGCAACGTAACAGATTTTATGAGTTAAAGTAACACAATTCTTGAATTAGAGTAACACATTGTATGAGTTAGAGTAACATGGCAGTAGCGAAATGATGATTTTTTTTGGTGTAAATGAAGATGAAACGACGCACTTGTTGTGTGATAGAAAGATGCAGTTAAAAATTTGATGAGAGAAAGAAGATTTGCATTAAGATAATTAAGAAGGAGAGAGAAAAAAATAAAATATTTACCAAGATTTAGTTTGTTATTTCCTTAATTGACAAAACAATCTTAACCATTAATCTATCACTAATTTAAGGGTTGAGATGAGGACTCACGGACTCAATTATGATAAGTGGACTCACTTGATCCTTATATATATATATATATATATATATATATATATATATATATATATATATATATATATATATATATATATATATATATATATATATATATATATATATATATATATATATATATATATTAACGTATTATTAGCTACATATATATCAACGTCTTATATGTATATCAACTGTTATATATTAACTACATATGTAATTTACATATTACTGTATTATAAATTACGTGTTGCATATACATATCAACATGTTTTATATTATCTACAAATATAATTTACGTATTATTATTAATTACGCGTTATTAATATATTATTTAAACATGTATAGATATAAATATTTGAAAATGTATATAAATATTTATATAGGTCTATAATATTTGACGTATTGCTATATATGACATATTAATAATACATCTATATTATACCTCTGTAATATTTAAACGTCTATAATATCTGACGTCTTATACATATTAATCGCTTATTTGAAATCCGACCGAAATCTTTATACAATTCTTTAACATTATCTCAACCAATTTCAGTATTTTGCTGTTCATTAAATATTGAATTCCTTTGTCGACCTAAAACTAAAGATATTATTATTATGATAATATCTTTTGTAACTTAAATTTGTCCTAGATAATCGTAAATATTATGATTATAATAACTCAACCAAATTTATTATTTTGCAATTATATAATCGTTAATATTATGATGAATGTCGACCTAAATTTGCCCTAAATAATCGTACATATTAAGATGAAAATTCTACAATCAATATATCAATATATATATATATAAAGGAGGAACTTTTCGAGCGATGTGATTGGTCCGTTCTATCAAAACTCAATTTAGGAAAGTATTATTAATAGTAAAAACAATCAAGTAGAGAATCTTTTAATTATTACAATAATTTATTTAATCTATTATATCAATGTGATGTTTATAATTTTCATTCAAAAACCTTTAAATTTCATTTAACAAAAAATTATCGTAAAAAAATTATAAAAATGAAATAATTAGATTCATGGTAGAAAATGCTTTCATTTGAGTATAAATTTCATATTATTTGTTTCGTATTATTTGATCGAAAAAGTGATGAACTTATTACATATTAAGATAATAAAGTTATCCCACATCGACAAATTATAATAAGATGATGAAATTCTATATTATATATAAGAGTAATCATCCGTTCTTAGATATCCACCAAAAATCTTTTGATTCATAAAAAACATTTAAGATTATAACATTAAGTAATATCCCACATCGAAAAATTATGATGAGATTTTGGAATTCTATAATATAAATAAGAGTAATCATTATTTTTGAATATCGACCAAAAAAGCTTTTGAGTCTTAAAAACTCTTAATAAGCCTACAAACTAAAAATTGTTCCACATCGAAACAATTATCCCACATCGAAAAATAATTACCCCGTAAGAACTCTTAATATTATAACCTTTAATTATCCCACATCGAAAAATTATGATGAGGCTTTGGAATTTTATAATATAAATAAGAGTAATCATTGTTTTTGAATATCGACCAAAAAACTTTTGAGTCTTAGAAAAACTTTTAATAAGACTACAAACTAAAAATTGTTCCACATCGAAACAATTAAAATAAGATGATATTCTATATTATAAATAAGAGTAATCATGTGTTCTTTTGGGTCTAAAAATGAACTCTTAAGATAGTAAATTATCCCACATCAAAAAAATTATGATAATGGAATTTTATATTATAAATAAAACTAATCAATCCTTCTTAAATATTAATAAAAAAAACTTTTGAGCCTTAGAAAATATTTTAATAAGACTACAAACTTGAATAACATAATTTCACATCGAAAAATTATACTCCCTTCGTTCCATTTGATTCTTTGCATTTGCTTTTTGAACACTATTCATAGGTGAGTGAAAACGTCAATGTAACTAATTAAGTGTAATCATTCCTCCAAATTATAATGAGGTGATGAAATTTTATGTTGTAAATAAGTGTAATCTTTCGTCCTGGAATATGACTAATCATTCGTTATTAGATATCTTCCAAAACTTAATCGAGTCTTAAAACCTCTTAAGACTATAAACTCAAGTAAAATTATTATAAGAGTTCTTAAGACTATATCTAAACTTAAGTCAAATTTATTCTATATCGAAAAATTATGAGGTGATGAATTTGATATTATAAATAAGATTAATAATTCGTTCTGAAATATAAAAAATAAAATAAAATTGAGTCTCACAAAAGTAGTTGAGACTATAAGATTATCCACATCGAAAAATTATAGTAAGGTGATCGAATTTAATTACTTCATATAAATAAGAGTAATCGCTCATTCTTAAGTAAGTTAGATATAATAACAAACTCTTTTACTTCGAAAATTTATCCTAACGTTGTCTCACATCAAAAAATTATGATGAGGAGGTGAAATTCTATATTATAAATAATAATCATTGTTCCTTGGATATCACCTAAAAAAAGAGAAATCATTTGTGTAACACTAGTAGAAAACTACCCTTTGGAACCGGTTGTAAACTACCCTTTGGAACCTTTTTTCATAGGTTCTACTGCCACAGATTCCTTTGGTCCGGAGCTTTGGAACCGGTTGTAGGAAGGTTCCAAAGATCATCTTTGGAACCGGTTGTTGGTGGAACCGGTTCCAAAGGGTATACCATTGGAACCTAATGTAAATCACAACCGGTTCCAAAGGTATCTCATTGGAACCTATTGTAGTTCACAACCGGTTCCATAGGGTATCCCATTAGAACCTACTGTATTTGACAACCGGTTTCATAGGTGTCTCATTGGAACCTATTGTGATTTACAACCGGTTCAATAGAGTATACCATTGGAACCTGCTGTAGTTTATAACCGGTTCCAAAGGTGGTAATTTTTTTTTAAAAAAAAATGCATATTCAAATCCACAACAATAGTATATAAAAGATATTCAACACATGTCAACAATATATACATATTTGATAAATAAAATGATTAAAACTGAAAATGCAATATTTTTATTGATATAAAACTGAAAAATACACCGTACATCGTCGTCCAACACATCATACATAGTGCAATATTCTTACTTATTCGTGGTAATATATCGTCCACAATCAATCCATGCCCATCTTTATAGATATGCTCAGCTTCATCTTCAATTGCAAAGCTTTATCAACCTTAATAAACAGTCTAGTGATAAGAAAAAGATATAAGCAATTATCATTTTAACTAAGCATAAATGGTACCTTAAACATGATCACGCTAGCCAGTATCGTAAATGAAGTGAACATGACATAGTAGATTAGAGAAGCTACAACTGTGTTGAATGTGTTATGGGCCTGCATGACTTACAAAGAAAACAAGCAACATGAATTATTAAATTCAGCAGAGGCGAGAGAAAACAAGCATTTGCTCAATAATAAGTAGTCGGTCAAACATAATGAACTCATAAATTGAGGTAACAGATTACCATTCACTCTGAATTTATCAAAGTAGGATGACTCTAAATTTATCAAAGCAGGATGACAGGATGCATTGACCAATTACCAACCACAAGCCCTTAGATTCATTGTATCCCCAACACAATATTGTCCTAATGCCACATCCTGAAGCCTCTTTTACAATTCCATGTACAAGAGGTGACCTACCTGCATTTAAACTTTAAATAATAAGCTAGTGGTATATCCAAAACTTTCTTAGAGAACAGATTTAATTTGTCCTTTTACTTATAAGAAGATGTAGCCTCTGTACATATTTAAACATAAACATAAACACAAAATGAGGAGGAAGGGGAAGAAAAAAATCTAGTGGTATATCTGAGCAACTTTAATGGAATTTAGAGTATCACCAGGAAATACCTTGAATCGTCCAAAACCTACTCGCACTAAACATAATAGTTTCCACATTTCAAAAAATAATTTAGTATAAAAAATGAGAGTGTAGCTGCTTACAGATACCTCCAAAGTACTTCATAACACGTATACATTTTCAAGTTAAAGATATTCCAGGAGGTATATAAAGTTATTTAGGGGAGAGAAGCAAGTGACATTCAATTAGAAACTTAATGCAGCTAAGAGGATAAAAAATGTGATCATGAGTTTGGCATATAGTGTAAGACGGTCTCTTGAGAGACTTGCTCTAAACGAATTACATTTATAACCTCGATTTTAGTCAAATAGTTCTCAACCATAACGAATAACAACAATCTTATCCAAACAATCTCAATCCCAAATAGAAGCACCATTCAAAGAATGCCATTAGATAGTATGAGAAAGATGAAGATGACTCAGCCCATGTCAAAACCATGCGGTACCTTCTTCCTTGCAATCACGTCAATTTTCCATGAAAACTCCAAAAAAAAAGACAAATACATGACAAGTATCAAAATATGGTGGCATGGATAAGGTAGTGTAAAACAGATGATGAAAGAGGCTAGGAATCCCGTGTTAGGAGCAGCCTAAAGAAGTATGTGGTAGCTCAAACGACCAAGACGGTGGCGAGAACATGTCCTACGATGGGGACAAGAGAATATGAAAGGAAGGAGGAAAAAGAGGAAATGAGGGTGGTGGTAATGGGGGAGTGGGGAAGTTGCCAGTTTGGAGTTGACAAAGTATTAGACATAGATCAGAATGCATTCAGTGAGTCAGTGACATTTATCCAATTAAGGAACCGTGAAAACTAAACGACAGTAGCTACACAAAATACTAAACCGTTCATGGTTAATCCAACTTAAGAGTTTCTACACTCCAAATCAACTGTTTGCATAACGTAACACTGAGAAAAAAAAGTTCTACAAACATTCACCACTCATTTCATTTTACCATCACATCAGCATATATTTATAATGAAACAAAGTTCTACAACAACATTAATGCGAAAAAAAGAAGTTACACAACAAATCGTACGAATACACATAAATTCTGGAAAGGGTACACAAAAATTCTCGTCGATAAATAAAGTTATCACGCAGTGGAAGAGGTTATTATACAACATACAACAATCTACACACAACTAGAGAAACAAAATACGATTCAAAATGCACAGAAACGCCTACAAGAGATAATTTCAGGAAAAAAATATTTTCTCAAAACAAACCTCTTGTCAAAAAAATGCGAATACGAGAAACCTATAGTACTAAATATCACAATTTTAGTTTCTCTCAAAACAAACCTCTTCTCAAGAGGCCTCCTTAATCTCTTGGTCTCTATTATGACATTTTCTTTATGACAGATCACATATTTTCACTTATCGATTAGTTTAATTAAACGATTTAGATACTAAATATCACCAAGGGGAAGATCCGAAGCACACTTAAGATCCACTCAAATGATAAACTATATTAACAATAATAATATAATAACATTGATATATGTCTAATGCATCTGGAACTTGAAATAGACCACTCACCTGCTATTGCCAGTACTACATGATTATGTCTAATGCAATAGCTACTGAAAAATGAAAATGAAGATGAAGATGAAAGGATTGATTAGTGTGTAAAATGTGTATCATACTACATCTCAAATTATCAGCAATAATTTTGGTGGCACATGTCATAAAGAATAGATCTAAGGGTGGCAAATGATACAACAGCCACTCAATTAAGTAGTACGTACTCCACCGGGAATAAAACATGAAGGAATATAGTGACCCGACCCGACCCGACCCAACTCAACGCAAATAGAGTAGTCCATATATACTCCATCATCCAACTTATATGAACACATTAATAACAAATATCTAAAAGGTCAATTTGCCTCATCCGCTTCATCTTCCTCCGTCCTATTCATACTACATCCATATTTGTTATATATAAATTTGGGTTGAGGAATCGTGCATGGGTGTGGATGATATAATGTGTGAAGCAACCGTAATAATAGTAGGAGCAGGACCGGCCGGTCTGGCAACAATAACATGCCTAAAAAGACAGTCGATACAATACACCATACTTGAAAGGGAAGATTGTTATGCTTCACTTTGTAAGAAGAAAACGTACGATCGTCTTCACTTTCCCCTACCCAAAATATACACTCAATTCCCACACCTCAACCTACCTCCCGACTCCCAAACTTACATCTCCAAGAATGAATTCATCGATTATATCGATGATTACGTTCATCTTTCCGAGATCAAACCCTTGTTGTTATTATCATGCCAGGTATTATTATTGTTAATACAACTACTGATGTTGCAGGTATTCTTCTTGATATCTACATTATATGTGAACTACACTTGAACCCCTTTTTTATTACTTTACTAGATAATGAACACTAGTATGTACTTGCAAAATAAAAATGATAGCATTTGAAGCTACATGATAAAGTCTGTTCACCTTGGTACTATTGGTTATTTGAAGCTACATGATAAAATCTATTTCTAAATAAGAGTGCAGAGTTGTTGTTCGGGAGGTAAGTAAAGGGATTTCTTGTATACTATTATGAACTAAAAGATTTTGTGTCGTCAAACAGTTTTGAATCATTTGACTAGAGTTTGCTTAAGCGGCTCAAGGAAGCTCTTACCAAAAGGCCTCGGAGAGCCTGAGTGGTGCCGTGTACAGAGTTCTACATATGACTGAATATAACAAGAAAGCGATGTCCACTACGATGCAAACTCAATAATTCTTAATTTCTTTCTGATTCTATATCTTACGAACTACTTTGAACTTCTTAGATTCTTATCAAATGATTCACAACAATCCAACTCCCACAAGCCAAAAAAACTGATTCGCAAAAGATTATGCATCAAAACAGAAGTGAAAGATTACCTTAAATTGAATTAGGGTTTCAGTAATTAGGGAGGATCGGTTCGTGGTTTTTTGTACTTCGTGTCTTCGTCGTCCTTGAACTCCCTGACTCGATCCGACGTTGGTTCTGTTTTGTCGAGCTCTTCATGCCTACCTCTTCGTGTCTTTGTGTCTACAAACTGCAGAACCATACAGAACTTCAATTCATTTAGGTAATTGCACAACATAAATCCGTACCTTAAATCGAATTTCAAAACTTGAATCGAATTGTTGTGTCTTCCTCATGTTCTTCGAATTCGGATTAGGGTAAGGTCTTCGTCGTGTTCTTCAATTCGTCTTCTCTTCGTGTTGCTCACTTCGTTTCATTCATAGAAATATTAGGGTTTCATTTCGTGGGTTTTGACAGTGGTTTGCAATTTTATGATTTCTTTCGTTTATTTTCTATTTTACTTCTTTTCAGGAATGATTTTGTAGGTTTCTTATTTCTAAATTTTCCTAGTCTTTGGAACCTTTTGCAGTAAAAAGAGGTTTTATTGATGGGATCTTTGGAACCGGTTTAACTTACAACAGGTGCAGAAATAGTTTAATAGGGTCTGAATATTTTACTCAATACCTTTGGCACCTCTTGTTAGTTAACAACAGGTTTCATTGGTATAGGATATTTTTATTTGGGGTCTAAGGCACCTCTTATTTTTACAACCGGTTCCTTTTAACAGGTTCCAATGGCATTAATTCTACTAGTGTAAGTCTTTTTAAGACTATAAACCTGAGTAGAATCATCGCATAGATTTCATTTGTGTCTAGATATTAACCAAAAATTTAAGACTATAAACCTGAGTAGAATCATCGCATATCGAAAAATTATGATGAGGTGATGAAATTCTGTATCACAAATAAGAGACATCATTCGTTTTTAGATATTAAGAAAAAAAATAGTCTTATAAAAGCTCTTAAAGTTATAAATTTAATTAAAATTATCCCACATCGAGAAATTATAATAAAAATGATGAAATTCTACAATATAAATACGGAGTAAAAACAATCCTTCGTCTTTAGATATCAACAAGAAATCTTTGGAGTCCTAAAAGAACTTTGTAAGACTATAAACTTAAGTAAAATTATCTCACATCGAAAAATTATGATGAGGTGATGAAATTCTACATCATCAATAAGAAAAAATTATTCGTTTTTAGATATTAATCAAAAATCTTTTGAATCTTATAATACTCCTCTTAAAGCTATACATTGAAGTTAAAATTATTTCACATCGAAAAATTACAAAAAAGTGATGAAATTCTATTATATAAATAAAAGTAATCATCGTCTTTACATATCAATCAGAAATCTTTTGATCGAGTCCTAATTAAAAAGAGTTCTTAAAACTATAAATTTAAGTAGAATTATCACACATCAAAAAATTATGATAAGATATCATAAATAAAAGAAACCATTCGTTTTAGATAATCATTTGTCCAAAATGTACTCCGTAATAAGGTGATCGAATTCTACTATATAAATAAAAGTATTCGTCCGTCCTTAATAACTTAGATGAAAAACAAACTCTTTTGGGTCTTAAAAAAAATTCTTAAAACCATAAACTTAATTAAATAAAATTATCCCACACTTTTGAGTCTTAACAAACTTTAAGACTATAAACTTGAGTAAAATTTCTCTCATCGAAAAATTATTACAAAAACCAAACATCTTTTGAGTTTTAGAAAAGCTCTTAGAACTATAATAAACTTAAGTAAAATTTCTGTTTTGAATCTTAATAAAGCTCTTAAGACTATAAATGTGTATGAAATTTTCCCACATAGAAAAATTATTATAAAGTTATGAATTTCATATTATTTGCTCGAAAAAGTAAAGAATCTATCACACATCAAAAAATTATATTAAGGTGATAAATTTCTATATTATAAGTTAGAATAATCATCCGTTCTTAGATATCAACAAAAAAATCTTTTGGTCCTTAATCTCTTAAGACATAAAATTAAGTAAAATTATCCCACATTGAAAAATTATGATGAGCTGATTAAATTCTATATTATAAATAAGAGTAATTATTCATCAATAGATATTGACCAAACATCTTTTGAGTCATATAAAAAACTCTATCTCACAACGAAAAATTATATAATAGGGTGATGAATTTTCATTATATAATTTGTCCTTAAATATCGACAAAAATTAAAGAGCTTTAAGAGTAAAATTAAGTAAAAACTATCTCACATTGAAAGAATAATGTCATTGAAAGAATAACGTCTTATGTATAAATTAAATAGTTTTCATTTCTATAATTGTAGTTATAAGTAAAAAGTGAGGTTAATATAGTAAAAATGTTGGACCAAATAAAAAATATTCCGTATATGCGATGGAATGAAGATAGAAAGACAGACAAAAATAGAATATGGAAGAAGATAGAAGAAAGAACGAAGTACTCCGTAGTATAATTGTACCACATTGAAGATTATCATAAGGGGATGATCATATGATTGTAAATTGAAGTCATTATTGGTTCTTAGATATCAACTATCAACCCAAATATTTATCGAATTGTCTTAAAGAGATATATTACGAGTTTTAAATACAACGCACGCGGATAATTTTATTTGACATTTACCGCATGTATGACCTCCCAAATAACACATTCACGTATGTGAATAATATTCCTTTACTATTAAACTTACTCTTACCTTCTACTTACTTTCTACTGTTGTGTAGTCTCAAAATTTTATGCAATCCTCTGACTTGGTGTCATTATCATTATCACTAAAAATCGGCCCGTGCATCGCACGGGCTTTCCATCTAGTATTTTATATTATACGGAGTATTAAGTAATTAACGAAAATATATTAGAACATATTCCTTTACACAAGTATCCGTAATTTTTATATCGCACGGGCTTTCCAACTAGTACTTTTCTAATTAGGTTCATATATCGTAATTAATTGATTATAATGAAAGTATGTCTGCCACTTATAATGCATATTTTTGGCATATTCCGTAATTACTCCTTCCCATTCTTATAATTAGATATTGTGATGTCATATCGAAATAATCCGTAATATGTTAACAACTCGAAATTGACTACTACACTAATATCTCACACCCATAATATCTCGCACCCATAATATCTCGCACCCATAATATCTCACACTTCCTATTTATATTCACACTTCCAATAAAAAAAGCCCATATTACGGAATATTACGGATATTACGGAATATATACAAAAAAACGGAATATTACGATTTATATACACACACTTTTATTAAAAAATAATGTGGGAACGGAATATTCCGATATATTCTTTCATAACAGTCTTTGCGTTCACATTCTCACATCCATTTATAAATACTGTACCGTATTCTTATTCCATTGTTTAATATCATAAGCAATATAGTCTCTAAACTGTTGATAAAGAAATTCTTATCCACACCATGTCGACCAACGATTTAACTAACATATCAAAACTCGAGGAATGGAAGAGGCTTAAAGACTACCCCGCTGGACACGACTGGTCATGAAAGACAGGAAAAAAATCGAATCTGTGAGCTTTTAATGATTTGACTTCGAGGTACCGGCATATTATTATTAAATTTTGTCTCTGTTAATTTTTTTACCAATTTCAATCGTCTTTGTTTTTATAAAATTCACGTTAATATTCACTTTCAAGCATAAAAATATTTTATTAGTTTTCGTTTTTTGTATATTACTCATGAATTCTTATACATTTCACGTTGGATCAATTGTTATTCGTTTTTTATATACTGTTTAATATTCTACGTTTTTTATATATTTCACGTTGCATCAATTCATATTCATTTTTCATATATTACTTATACATCTCACGTTGCATCAATTGTATACAATGTTATTGTATAAATTATTGCTTATATTTTTATCGAAATTCAAATTAACATTCAGTTTCGAGCATCCCAATTTATATTATTTTTCGTATTTTAAATAATATTTTTGAATTCTTAGTTATTTATTTACGTTGACAATGATATTATCCACAACAGCCTCTTTTTTTTTTACTAATGTACGTATCAAGCGCAACAGTTCCATTCTTTAATTCAGTTTGGGTTCGATTATTTATCAATCACGATCGTTATTTTTCAATTTAATTCGCATTAATATTAACAATGGTATGTTTGATATATTACCTTTCTTCCGTTGCAGTTTCTTCAGGAAAAATCGAACACCATATTTATCGAACAGTTTGCATACATACGTGTAGTCCACATATGATTCGGAGCATATTTTGATTGTTGGGTGTAATTTCTCATCGGCGAATGAATTTGAAACCAAGAATATTTATTATTACGTAAAATTGATTTTTGTCGATAAGATCGCCAAATATTGTAGACTAACTTTAGAATTTGATATATTTCACGTTTGCCATTTGTCATTCATAACTACACCGTATTAGGATGAACTACGTTATTCATAACTTTAGTCGATAATAACTACGTCATTTCATATATTTCACGTTTGTCATTAGTCATTCATAACTTCAGTTGATAATAACTACGTCAATCACTAAGATTGATTTGTGTGACATTTCTACTTTGTGTAATACGATCAAAAACAAATCCTCTGGTAGTCCTACTTACTCAACCCCGTGATTTTATCACGGGTTTTAAACTAGTTAGTAGTATATCATTTTCTCATGATTATATCATTGTTAATTTTTCCAAAGTTAACTTATTAACGTCTGCCCAGTGAATATATTTTGAAAAACAAAAAAAAAGACAAGTACATTGTTTCCATACTCTCTCCGTCCCTGTCAATTATTGTCCTTTAGTTTGGCACAAAGATAAAGAAAATTGGAGGGAGCCAATTAGTGAATGACAAGTGGACTAAATTAGATGTGAAAGATCAAATTGGTCATCAATTTCATTACTTAAATAAAAAGGACAACAATTGACCGAGACATCCAAAGTGGAATAGGACAACAAATGACCGGGATGGAGGGAGTATTTAAGATAAACATGCTTTTATCACTTGACTCGTGGAGGGTCTGTTGCAACATTAAGTTAATGTATTATTTTGCGTCATATTAATCAGGTCGTATGGTAAGATATACGAATAAACCTTGAAAATTAAGTCAAATAGAGTACGACAAGTTTACTACTCCTTCCGGACACTATTTTTGTTCCATTTCATTAAAAAACATCTCACAAATATTGAGGTAATGAGGCAAAAAAAGTGTCCGGAGTGAGTACTTTTCAAGGTTAATTTAAATGAGTTAACACAATATTATACTCCTTCTTATTACCAGTATTTTTCCCCTTTATTTTTTGAGAGGAAATCCTTAACTCTTTAAAAACCAAATTTGAGGATAATATTCCCTTAGGAACAGTATCTCCCCTTAGGAATAGTAACTGAGCATTCTTCAGCCATTGATCACTCAATTCCTGTCCGTGAGATCTGCTATATTTTGCCTCTTCTTTTCCTTTAATTTTCTTCATTTGGCTGATATTCCCACTCTTCTCCTCTTTCCTCCAGTCTGTGTCGCTCTTTTCTTCTCATCAACACATCTACCTCTTCCGCCTCCCCTTCTAGTTCCTAATCTAAATCATCTCAATGCCGCTTTCGTCTAACGCAATCCCATCTCCGCCCTCGCCGATGGCCGCCCCTTGGCACGATTCGCCAGGTTTTGGTTTTGTTCCCTTTTACGATCCTTCTATTATTGATAGGGTTCTTCAAGATAAACATAACTTAGATGGTAGATCCTTCTGGTAAGATTATTCACTATTTTTATTTAGCTTTCAATTCACGTTATTTACTTCATCTCTTTGTAACGCTGTGTATTTGTATGGTGGTGTGGATGTCATTGTTTTTTTTTTATTATTATTATTCTTATTGATTATTGTTGATTTCCCCAAATTTCTTCATTTTCCGACACATATTATCCTACTTCTTACCTTTTTGTTAAGGAGAGGAGGCGCGAAATGAAAGTGGAAGATCATTAAGAATAGGACGAGAATACATGATTATTGAAGTACTTCATACATTGGTAATGGGGATTCAGATTTGTGTCACTGTTCAGATATAAGATATGGTGGATGATACCGGGATTCGGAACGTCAGCAAGTGAGGTACCAATGGAGACACAAATTTTATTTTTGGAAGTTAATAAAGAGGAATTTGTGATACTAGATGATGCTGTTGCTGAACCGTAGTGAAGGACCGTTTAGAGCGAGCTTTCAGGGAACTTCCTCAAATGAACTCTAATCTTGTGTTGAAAGTGGTCAGTTTCATCTGTCAAGCTGATAGTTCCTGCATCACGAATTGAAACTTTAGCAAGCCTGAATTTTGAGGAATTTGAATCTTTTACTCTATTGATGCAGTAGATCATGATGTTCAGACAACTCAAGTATCCAAGTTAGTATTTATCAACTCAGGAGAGAATTCGTTCGAGCTAATCAAGAATTCTATAAGGTATGAGTTTCTCCAAGTTACAGATCGTAAAATGGTACCTTTACGCATATACTGTATGTATCTGATGTTTATTGTCATAGGATATTGGTAGCTCATAAAGGTACATTTTAATCACGTTGAGAATAAGAAGGTAAAATTTGGGTCGCGGTTTTGTCATTTAATGTTTATATTTGATGAGATGTACTTTTGACCAAATCTGATGCAACGTCTTCAACTGACACTGATAGATGCTTGTGCGTTTAGACTGGTTTGGGTGGTGCACTTGGGATGTCTTCTATCAAGATGTCACTCCAGAAGGAATCATTGAGGGCCTTGAAAGTTACTAAAAACCTGAGATGGTGTATACATAAGGCTACATACTTTCGGTTTTGAGGGATTTTGTGGCTATCAGGTTCCTTTTATAATTGAGCATTTTGCTGTATAAAATGTAGTTTCTCAGAAGGAGGATGTGTTCCAAGGTTATTGATTGTTGATGATGGATGGCAGGATACAATTAATGAATTTTGGAAGGAAGGCGAAGAGCACGGTGAAGGAACACAGTAAGCTATTCTTCTATTACAAACGTTGTTGCTTCGTGTCTATAATTTTGTGTTGGTTACATAATTGTCTGGTTTCCCGTACCTTAGATTTGCGACAAGGTTGAGGAGCATAAAGGAAAACGACAAGTTCCAACACCTGACCTCTAACAACTACTCCCCCCTCCTTGAATTCATCAAATTTATCAAAGAGAAATATGATTTACAGTAAGTTCTACTCATTTACTTCTTCCTTTTTCTTTAGTTTTGAAATAATGCCACCTTGATAGATTGTAAAAGAAATAATAGCAACATCAAAGAAACTTTACCCAAGTCAGCCGAAGCATCGAAACCTACAAAACCCTCCGTCTTTCTAACAAAACTTAATCTCAATTGGTTGTCTAACAATACTTAATCTCAATTGGTTGTCTTAGCTCCATATATTGTTATTCCCATATACAAACCCTATAATCAAATTCATCACCATTCGATTGGGTATAAAGAAAATACGGAGTAAAAGTACATGGATTGTTGACGTGTGCTAAATTTAGCCCCTTTTTCCAACCATTTAGACTCATTTTTCCTCCGTTTTGCGAGATTAGAGTGTGATTATCCCCTTATTTTTACTCTTTCTCGGATTAGCATCTCTCTTGTTCATTTCACGTGTTTTTGGTAGTTTTTCTATCTATTTTGATAGGATTCGCAACTGAGAGCATGTCTGAGATTCCATGAGCACAAGAGAGTGGAATACCGTCCAAAAGCTACTTACGAAACCAAAAGTCCAAACAATCAAGCGACAAAGAGCAAGACCAGAAAAGAGGTCAAGGAAACTATCGGGTGAAGTTTCACCCGATAAGATACCACCGTACCGGCGAAGTTTCGCTCGACGACATTTCTACCTCTCCGAAGATCTTCAGGAAACTTTCACCGCCGGGCGAAATGACCGGGAGAAACTTTCACCCATCGGGTGAAGTTTCGCCCGATGGTAAAGACGCCCCCAAATGCAAAATATGGAAGGAAGTTCACCGGGTGAAATCACCGGGTGAAGTTTCACCCGGCGGTAATGGCTTGTGAATAACAATTGTTCGCAGTGTGAAGTTTCACCATATGAATATTTATTGGACAAAAGTCTCACTTAAGGAGCAAATATTGGATTTGGGCTTTAATTTAGTGATCCATTAAGTTACTACAGTATATATAGTTAACCTAATTAGATGCACGTATATCTTTCATCTTACATTACATTTTCATTAGAAAGCAATACACTACTTAGCTTAGATAGAAAGTTGTGGACATGACATAGGTCCACCCCGACGCGGCCACGCGCAGGTTTGGAGAGGCGAATGAATTTCCATATGAGATGGGTCGAATTGAAATTTAAATCGAAGTTGGAGTCACCACCGAACTTTATGGGAGTTCGGGCCCGTTCGAACCCACTCTATGTCGTAGTGGGCCTTGCACAAAGTATGCCCCATTCCGATGTCAGAGTTTATCAGGTTCGTCCCTTTACATTTGATACCGATACCGACGTTATCGGATACCGTGTATTGTATGACTCTCGTGTGCCAATGGTTTCGGACATCCAGAAACCACGGTTCTGAGTAAGGGGTGAGGGTACGTGTTGGGAAGTTCACAAAGAACACCCAACCCCGCCCGCACATTAGCGGCCTCTACTAATATATCGCTTGACTTTTGAATACGCGCGTTAGTAATATGATGAATGATATGCAAACATTGTTTTTCCTAAACATGCAAAAATTGAATGGGTTGCTAAGTCGATTTAATGCATCTAAAATTAACGTCAAAGTTGTTTTAGCATGTGAGGTTCGTTTTAGTATAATAAAACAAATGAAAAGAAGTCGCTACAAACATGAACAAACAAGTTAGTAACGGTTTGTAGATAATAATAAAAAAAAGATGAATGATTTTTGAAAAGTTTATGACACGTGATGGATTAAACACGCGTTGACCGAGGTCAAGAAAATAAAAAAAATGCCGAGAAAACTCGTTGTTTTGTTAAAGAAATGATGTTCGAAAAATTAGAACGAACTTGTTTTTTTATGTCGCGTTTCAGGAGTTCGTGCGCCTCACTCGGGAAGGGCGCGACTCGCTCGGGATGCGTGCGGGTCGCGTGACGGGCTGTTTTCGAAATCGTTTTTAAAAAAAATCAATAGCTTTATTAAATCGCGTACAAATATAGCATAATTTATACTCGACTTAATATTTTTGACATTCGTTATATTCGATATTCGATTATGAAATCGATATCAAATATTCGGAATGATTTTTTAGAAAAGATGAAAAAGGTTTTGTAAATCGTTTGGAAATCGAACTAAAAAAAATGTTAATTTTCCCCGCGTCAAAATCGTCGTGTTATGTTTTAAAAACCATGTGACGATTTTTTAGCATCAACGAGATTGAATTAGTTCCTTTTAGATACGATATTCGACTATAGAGCCGATATCGTATTTTAAGAACGTTTGTTTTATAAAAATTATATTGTAGTATTGATATTAGAGAAGGAAAAATAAAACGCGACGATGACACATATAAAACGGACCGACAACGCAAAAATAAGAAAAAGACGAGAGGAAGAGAGAGAGAAAGGAAGAGACGAAGTTTTAATTTACACCCTCAACCTACATGCTTTATATTCTCGGAACGAGGCTCTTCTGGCTGTGGCTTAGGCACGGGAGCGTCGAGATGATATAGGAAGAGTTATGGTGGTTTATGATTGGGAACGGATTTGACGAGTTTTTCTCTCGGGTTTGTATATGGTTTTCCTAAAATTGCGTAGAATTTCGGGGATGAATTGTATGGGATTGTATCGCCTAGGATGTTGATTGTTGTAGATGTGTTATGAATTGTTGTTGTGATTGTTGATCGATGTGTGAGAGGGTCCTATTTATAGGAGAGGTCCTCGATTGAAGCTAGGAAAGGTAGCTTGACTTGGGTGTTAAGAAACACCGCTTTTGATAGGAAAAGTAAGCAATTTGAGAGGAACGAGAACTCCGTTCCTTGGTGAGGAAGCCACGGAATTTGGCTGGAATTGGGATGCTCGGCCGAGTGTTTCATGCTCGGTCAAGTGTTTGATCGGGTGTTCGAATAGGATTCCTACTGAAGATCGAATTATACCCTTAACGGAATTGTTTAATATTTTTTGTAACTAATTTTTTTGTAGTGTTCGAGCTCAAGCCGGATTGGCGGGATGACACGAAATATTTTATGCCTCGGAAAATATCTTTGACCGGTGTAGACACCCGCATTTTGCCTGCTAGTGTCTATAGCAGTTCCCAACAAGCACCCGATGATGATCGGACGCAAACGTGACTTAGTATACTCGGATATGCACTCGAAATCAATAATATCTGACATGGACTTTTAGCGGAGTACAAATCTCTCAAAGCAGACCTCAAATTCAGGCCCAGTGGGTCGCTCCGAGCAAAATAAGACTAATTTGGGCCAAAACCGACACCAAAAATAAAACCTGTCTTTTGGCGACCGGGTCAAAACCCGGTCAAAGACGAACCCGTCACAAAAATCAGCCTAGAGGGACCTTCTAGAAACTGGCGCCCAAATCAAATTCAAAAAAGGCAAACAAATCAACAAGGTCAACACCTTCCTAATTTACCTCGATTCACTTGATCCACTCGATCGAGTGGATTGACCCACTCGGTCGAGTGGAGCGTCAAAAACCGGATCAGGCCCATTTTCTAGGGCACTCGATCGAGTGCACTAGGGCCACTCGATCGAGTGACCCTAGGTCGTGGGGTAAAAATCTATAAATACCCCCTCAAACCCTTTGCATTTTCATAGTTTTTTTTACCTACATTTACCCTACATTTTCAACCCTAATCTACCAAAACTCTCCACACTACAACCCTAAAAAAAGCTATACAAAAAACCGAGCCATTTGCTCTTCAAAAACCGACAAACACACACATACACACACACACCATAACTCGCGTACATCCTCGATACTCCGGCGTCCCGTCGCTATTTACGAGTCCATTTCCGAGGTCCTTACTAAGCATGTATGTTGAGGGTGTCCTAAACCCCATTTCGATCCTTACTACTTCGTTTTTTTATTTACATTTCCGCATTGTTTATATAATAACTATACTAGTATCCTAACGCTAACTTTAACATTAACTCTAACATTTCATTTCTTGTATACTAACTTTTACCTTTTTTTCGCTACTAACATTATCATACCGTGTATATATATGTACTAGTATAAAAATCCGGTTTTAAATACGTTTGACTATAATTATCGCCTAAAGTCAGTCTAATCCCTTTACGAGGAACGACGGAGGTGGAGCCCTTTCGATGAGCCCCGCCCCAATGTACTCAAGGGCGTGACGCGATCGCGATTAATAATAGTTGAACGCATTTGATCCCATTTTTATTAGTACGGAACCCGTTGACACGAAAACCGACATCACATAATCCGAGAGGGTTAGTTTCGATGTCGTGACGTAGAGGGATGCAATTTCGTCACTAATACAAATTTCTAATCTAGCACAAACATTTTCATAAATCTCCGATAACGGTATTATAATCGCATGCATACGCGATTATAGCGCCGGAAGCCAAGTTAAATACAAATCGTGTGACATTTGTATTTGATTTGGCCGACCATCGATTTTAAACCCAAAAATGACACGAGTTGGTACTCGTACAGGGGCTACTCGACCGAGTACGTAGGCTACTCGATCGAGTAGCGTCCATAAACCTGGGCAGAATCCTTTTCGAGGACACACTCGACCGAGTGGGTCCTGCAGTCCAGTAATCCGAGAGCTTTAATGCAACATTTAAGCCTCGTCTTTTTTTACGACCTTTAGTCGACACGTGTAAAGTCAATCACGTGAACCTATTTTTCAAAACCCATTCATATCACGACACTTTAGCAACTTTGATCGATTTTTCGACGTGATAAGTCGGGACAAGGCATCGAGGCATAGGATCGGGCTAGCATCACGCTTAGGTCCTATGTCTCCGTCCTTCGTTTAATACACAACGCAATGTGTATTTAATCGGGGTTTGTCCATTTACACAACGTACGGTCTAGTTTATATTATACGGGTCCGTTTCTAGTTAACATTTGCCGCTTATAATTCAATTATTCTATTTTATTGCTCGTTGTATTGTGAATTCCGGGTTGTATTCCGCCCGTGTAATTTGTAATTTATTTACGAGTTTTCTATTATTTGATGTTTGCCATTTATTTATTTAAATGAACATCGCATGCTAAATCACTTTGACGTGAATCAAGATGCATTAAATGACGTAGTTAATCAACAACTCGCATGCTTAGCCCGAAAACGCTGTTTGCATATCATTTAATCGTTTTACTAGCGCGCGCACACGAACACGAACGATGTCTTAGTAGAGGCCGCCATGTGCGGGCGGGGTTGGGTGTCCTTAGTGGGCTTCCCAACACGTACCCTCACCCCTTACTCAGAACCTTGGTTTTCGGATGCCCGAAACCATTGGCGCACGAGAGTCATTCTATATACGAAAGCCGGTTTAAACGGTATCGATATTGCAATGCAAAGGGACGAGCCCAATAAACTCTGAAATCGAAGTGGGCCGTACTTTGTGTATAGCCCATGACGACATAGAGTGGGCTCCTATGGTTCCGAATAACCATAAAATTCGGTGGCGACTCCATTTTGACTTAAATTTCGAACCCGAGAACAATCTCACCACGAGATTCATTCGCCTACCCAAACCCGCGCGTGGCCGCGTCGGGGTGGACCTACGTCATGTCCACAATTTGGCGACTCCGCTGGGGATACCTGATGTACCACATGTCATCGGGGTTGCTAGGGTGAGACTCTAAGAGAAATCGTTCGTATGTTAGTGTGCGCGCATTAGTTTAATGATTCATGCATAACCCAATTTTGCCCGGGCCGGTTACTTGTGACCGACGTCCCACTATACCACGGTGCATTCCTACATTGGTGCGCTAAAGACTTCGATGGCGGAACTCGACTGGGTTTTGCGGCATGTCCTAAGACCAATTCGGCTTAGGGAGTCCGTCCCGATGCACGAGAATGCTATCGTTGTTGGTGTAGACCCTATTTTGACCGAACGAGACTTAGTATAAAGCATACATAAGCGTCGTTATAATGCTTGCTTGACTACGTGCTACTTGGTTTCCATGTCATTTTTTTCAAAAACCGTCATTTCAAAAAATGCATCTTTCCAAAATACCAAATTTTGAAAAACCCGAAATACTGTCCGTTTCGGGACCCATCTTTCAAAAATATCCAACTTTCAAAAATTCGGAATGCTGCCGAAACTTAGGATCAACGATTTGACTCAAAATATCCTTTTTCTCTAGTTGGCATGCTGCCCATTTTAATTCTTGGATTTCCAACACCATTCCGATTTTCTGAATTTTCAAAATTCTAATCTTGGTTTTCGAAATCCCGTTTTGAATTTTCGAACTTTTGAAAACTCGCTCATTTTATATTCGAAATTCAAACATCCAACTTTCCTAGTAAACCTTCCTTATTATAGGACCTACCGTCTAGCTGTGTGTCGGGTCTTTGCATAGTATGTCGAGGGTCTATAGCGTCGAAACTCCGCTGATCCTATATTGCGAGTTTCCCCCCTTTCCCAAGTCCGCCTTATTCGTCAAGGCACGACCAACCCGCGTAGGGCATACCCCTACAACGGAAGGTCCGTCCATACACTCGAGTCAAAAGTCTGGGGAAAAGTCTCACGTGGACCTTCCTTCGAACGGGATTAGGCCCACAAAGCCAAAGTCCTAAGGAAGTTATACCACCCTTTGAGTCATCCGTCTAGATGTCTTTCTCGAGTCTTTGGTCTTCCTTCTTAGTGTCGCTCGGGATGTACTTTTCCTTCTTTTTCCAAGATCTGGGTTCGGTTTCTGATTACGCGGTGTTCTTACAGACAGGCCACCGGCAACCAGACACGCCCGCAGGATGGCTACTTTGAACAGTCTGCAAACCTCTCTGGATGCCATGATCGAGAAGCAAACCGACATCGAAGCCCAACTAACTGAAATGAGGGCTGGTCAAGTGGCCATCGTTGCTCGCCTAGCTACAGTGGAGCAAAGGACTCCTAATGCCGAGGCCACTGAGCCTCTAGCTGAACTAGTCAGCGCAGTACGCCGACTAGAAGAACAAGTCCATTTGGTTGGGAGTAACAACATTCATCGGGAGAATAGCCGAGAGTACAACCCGCTGAGTGACAAGCTGCCCGCAAACCTGAATCTTACGAGGTTGCCCATGTTTGAGGGAACTGAGGACCCGTTACTATATGTACGGGCCTTCAAGGAATTCATGGCCATCAAGGGAGTGGATTCGTCCATGTTCAAGAACCTCTTTGCTGCATCTCTTGAGAAGCACCCACGGGCCTGGTACTATAGGCTAGACCCGAAAAAATACCCTACATGGGATGATGTGGCTACCGAGTTTGCTCGGAACTATGCTGACAACACCGAGATCCAAACCACAATGCGATCTCTGGAGGTTATGGCCCAAGAGCCGAAGGAAGGTTTTACTAAATACCTTCAACGCTGGAGGGCCGAGAGCGTGAAACTGGTTGATAAGCCCAATGAGAAGACTTTGGTGGAGGCTTTTGTCAAGAACCTCCTCCCCTCCTACCGGGTTCACCTTCGGTATGCTGTCATACCCAATTTCACCACCCTTACTGAAATGGGTATGAGGATCGAAGATGATCTGAGACTGGAAGGCCTCACTAAGGCCACTAGCAAAGGGTATCAAGGGGCTTCTTCCTCCACCACTAAGCCCCAGGCTGCAACTCGCAGCATTTTTGACGCGGTTAATCTACTAGATGCCCCGTCCAAGAAAAACACCCCACCTCGGGTTTTCACTGATATAGGTACCACCTATACCTATGCCTTACAAGGGCTGTCCTCCAAAGGCCTAATCCAACCGATAGACCCAACTCCTGAAGTTCCGGTCGAGCGACACTCCAAGAACTACAATGCTCAGGCCTATTGCCAATACCACCGGGGCAATGGGCATGATACCGAAAAATGTTGGAAGCTGAAACACTTGATTCAGGACCTGATCGAGAGCGGTAAAATCCCGCTACCCGGAGATAAACCAAGCAACAAAGAGAACCCTTTCAGCTCCCATGCCATCTTTGCCGGGGAGGTGATTGATTGCTCTCACCTTATCTCTCCATTTATCCCGCAAGTGAACGGGATCTGGTTTGACGACGAGGATGATGTCTACCTCGCTAAAGGGGAAACCGTTCCCATCACCCCCGAACAGATTCGCGAGGCCAAGACCCGAGTCCTAGCTAGCAACCACCTTGGTCGTCCCTATCTAGCCACAAGCTCTAGGGACACCCCCATCCCGACAACCATCACCGATCCACTCGGGATGGAAGTCGCCCTTGAGGAGCCGACCGCTGAAACGGCTATTGTGAAGCAACTGAAGAAGACCCGAGTTGACCTCACTATATGGCAACTCTTGGTTAGCTCGCAAGAACATCGAGAAGCACTCACTAAGGCTCTCGATCAAGTTAAGATCGACTCTTTGGCTACCCCTGCTGAAATGGTAACCACAGTCCTGCCCCACTTGAAGGGCAAAAGCAAGGAAGGAAGCCCAATGATCACTTTCTCAGAAGCGACCTGCCACCGTTTGGGGCCTCTCATAATCTAGCCCTCTACATTACAGTGATCTGCCGAGGAAAATACCTCCCGATGACCCTAGTCGATGACGGGTCAGCCGTGAACGTCCTTCCCTTAAGGACCACCAAAGCCCTCCGTATCACCGAGGCCGATTATGTCCCGACGGCTCAAACCATCCAAGCCTTTGATGGGAGATCAAAGACGGTATATGGGGCCGTGAAGCTGACCATTATAACAGGCCCAATAGAAAAGGAGCTTGAATTTCAGGTGATTGATGTCACCTCATCATTCAACTTGCTCCTAGGAAGGCCATGGATTCACGCAGTCAAAGCCGTGTCCTCCACCCTCCACCGTAAGATCAAGATGCCTTTGCTCGACAATGTTATTACTTTGGAGGTAACCCCAATGACCGTGGCTAGCTGTAAC
Source organism: Agrostemma githago (assembly GCA_958450325.1). Lineage (NCBI taxonomy): Eukaryota > Viridiplantae > Streptophyta > Magnoliopsida > Caryophyllales > Caryophyllaceae > Agrostemma > Agrostemma githago. The sequence continues at coordinate 15,161,155 of OY288248.1, forward strand.
GCCACGGGCCGCACGGACCTCTGGGGGTTCGACTTTGTGGGGATGATCGAGGAAGAGTACCTTTTTAGACCTTACTTCACCATGAGCATTGACACGATGCTCCAAAACCTAGGGTACCTTCCGGGGGCTACCTCTCGACCCGACCTTCCAGCTGGGAAGATCATCGAGGTCCTTAAGAACGAAGACTCTCACTTCGGCCTTGGCTATGACGCCACTCCGGGCAACGTTGTCCGAGCAGGAATCGAAAAGGCCTGCAACATCATGAAGGGTATCCACTTGAGCCCTTACAGCCCACGGTTGTCTGACTACTTTGTCACACCGGTATCCGGGGCTATCCAGGTTGGTCTGTACCAACCCAATGCTGCGCACCTCGGGACCCAATTGGCCCAGGACAGCAACTACATCCCGGATGAGGTGTTCGCCCTCATCCCGTCTGATGAAGCTGATGATGCTGAGCCCGCGCTGGGGCTGCTCTTCGGGGAAGACACCATAGCCCCGACTCCAAAAGAAGACCAGGTCAACCTGATTCTCCGCAGCAACAGGTTTGACCCGACCAAGCTGATCTCGGATGTTGGTTCCGAGACGGGAAACAGGGCCTGGAGGAAGACTGTCAAGTGGACTGACAGCCAGGGGAAGATCTACAAGCTGGTCACCGGAGAGGGAGACATGCCTGAGTCTGAGTCCGAGTCTGAGTCGGAGTCTGAGTCTGAGTCTGAGGTCGAGTCTAGAGAAGTCGGTGCTAGAGTCACTCCTGTAACCCCTCTCCCTTCTATCATTCCTGCTGCTAGCACTTCGGGGTCTGTCCCGAGTGCTTTACCAATTCCGCCACTGACCAATGATCAGATGGCTGCTCTCTTTGAGCTATTTTCCAAATTTTCAATTAATAATAACAACCGTTCTGCTTACGACTTGTCTCTTTTAAGTTCTGCTTTCAAAAATGTTTTATGCTATGACATTGAGAAATCCGACGAACAGGTACCCTTACCTCCACATCTGATCGAGCAACTAGAGCAAAGGGAATCCCGGAATCCGGTAATCGAAGAGACCGAGTCCATAAACGTGGGAACAACCTTAGAGCCTCAGATACTTAAGATAGGGTTATCCTTAGATCCCGAGGAGAAACAACAGTTCATAAACCTCCTCCAAGAATTCAAGGATGTCTTTGCATGGTCCTACAAGGACATGCCGGGGATAGACCGGGAAATAACCGAGCACCGCATACCTATCAGAGACGGGTGCAAACCGGTCAAGCAGAAGCTTCGTCGAATGAGGCCCGAGTGGTCTCTCAAAGTAAAAGAAGAAGTCGACAAACAGTTCAAAGCCGGCTTCATACAAGTGTCCGAGTATCCGGACTGGGTTGCAAACATCGTACCGGTTCCTAAAAAGGACGGTAAGGTGCGGGTATGCGTAGATTTTTGGGATCTTAACAAAGCAAGCCCGAAGGATGATTTTCCGTTACCACACATCGACATACTGGTGGATAATACGGCCGATCATGCCCTTCTATCATTCATGGACGGGTATGTCGGGTGTAATCAAATCAAGATGGCGGAAGAAGACATGAGTAAGACTACCTTCACCACACCTTGGGGTACTTACTGCTACACCGTCATGTCGTTTGGTCTCATTAATGCCGGGGCCACATACCAAAGGACCACTACCACTTTACTACACGACATGATGCATAAAGAGGTAGAGGTTTATGTGGACGACATGATCGTCAAATCCAAAGAACGGGACGGTTACTGGGTCACAACATGAGACTAAACCCTCAAAAGTGCAGTTTCGGGGTAACGTCAGGCAAATTACTGGGTCATATCGTTAGCCAACGAGGTATCGAGGTCGACCCAGCTAAAATCAAAGCCATTACCGAGATGCAAGCTCCTAAAACCGAAAAAGAAATAAGGGGATTTCTCGGAAAAGTCCAGTATATTAGTCGATTCATCTCCAAACTAACAATGGTGTGTGAACCAATTTTCAAGAAACTGAAAATAGGGGAATGGATACTATGGGATGACAAGTGCCAAGCTGCTTTCGACAAGATCAAGGAAATTATGTCTGCTCCGCCAGTTTTGATGCCACCTCAACCCGGTTTGCCTCTGTCGTTATACCTAACAACGAGCGAGACAGCCATGGGGGCTATGCTGGCTCAGACGGTCGACTCCGAAGAACGAGCCATTTATTATATCAGCAAGAAGTTTTTAGAGTATGAGTACAAATATACCATGCTCGAAAAGATGTGCTTGGCTCTAGTCTGGGCCACTAAGAAGCTACGACACTATATGCTCAGCTACGAGGTCCATGTTCCATCAAAGATGGATCTGATCAAATACCTCTTCGAAAAGCCCATTCTCAATGGCCGGATTTCAAGATAGACTCTAATGCTGGCAGAGTTCGACCTGAAATTTGTACCGTTAAAGGTTATTAAGGGGCGAATAGTAGCTGAATTCCTCGCCGACAGCCCGGTGACCGAAGAAGGACACACCGACACCTGGTCCTTCCCAAACGAAGATATTTTCCATACCGATGCTGAAACATGGGATTTATACTTCGATGGAGCATCTAATTTTCAAGGGTTTGGAGTCGGGATCCTTCTAATCTCGCCAAGAGAGGAGCATACTCCCGTCTCCATCAAACTGGACTTTGATGTTACCAATAATGCAGCAGAGTACGAAGCATGCATTTACGGGCTACAAGCCGCCGCCAACCTAGGGATCACAAATCTCCGGGTACATGGCGACTCATCCTTGGTCATTAACCAAGCACTCCAAAAATGGAAGACTCGAAATGCTAATCTCGTGGCCTACCAGGCGCGAGTAAGGGATTTCGAGAAACAATTCCAAAAGGTGGAGTATATATACCTACCTCGGGAAGAAAATCAGTTTGCAGATGCACTCTCAAAATTGGCATCTTTACTGAATATTCCCGATCACGTGACCAGTATGCCAATTTGCGTCGAAAGACGGTCCGAGCCGGCATACATCCATGACATCGAAGACATCGAGATAACTGACCTCGAACCTTGGTACCAGGCTGTATTAACGTACCTGACAAACGGAGAATATCCTCCCGGGACTGAGGGTCGAGCCAAGAAAGCCTTACGGAGGCTAGCCACCCAGTTCATCCGTACTGATGACGGGCAACTGTACAAAAAGACGGCACAGGGGGCTCTTCTCCTTTGTGTTGATAAATATAAGGCCAAGAAAGTAATGGCCAAAGTACATGATGGTGAAAACGGCCCACATATGAATGCTCACATGTTGGTCCGAAAAATCATGAGGCTCGGGTATTACTGGAATACCATGGAAGCTGACTGCCAGTTATACGTCAAACGATGTCACAACTGTCAAATCTTCGGCAATGTGCAACATATGCCGTCATCCCTGCTTTATACCATGACGTCGCCTTGGCCGTTCTCGACATGGGGTATCGACATAATCGGGAAGGTAAATCCCTCCGGTACTGGCGGACACTGTTTCATTTTAGTAGCTATCGACTATTTCACCAAATGGGTCGAAGCTGAATCATATCGCATTCTCAGCGCTAAACATGTCGCCAAATTTATCCAGAACAAGATAATATGTCGATATGGAATCCCGCATGAATTCATCAGTGATCACGGGACTCATTTCCAAGCTGAGACCGCAGCCCTGGTGACTAAATACAAAATTCAAAGGCACACGTCCTCGCCCTACCGTCCCCAAACGAATGGAGCAGTAGAGGCAGCTAATAAAACAATTGTCACCATACTCAAAAAGATGGCTGATAATTACCGGGATTGGCCCGACAAAATACCTTTTGCCCTATGGGGATACCGGACGTCAATTCGCACCGCAACCGGAGCAACGCCGTATTACCTAACTTATGGGATGGAAGCAGTCCAACCAGTTGAGTTAGAGGTACCATCCCTCAGGATTCTGTTAGAAAGTCAAGTACCTGAAGCTGACTGGGTTCGAGCACGGTATGATTCGTTGGTTCTACTAGATGAACGACGGTCCCGCGCCCTCAACAACATCCAAATCTACCAGAAACGGATCCAACGGGCCTTCAACAAAAGGGTAAGGCCCAGAAACATTAAAGAAGGGGATCTAGTCCTTAAGTCTGTTCGAGCTTTACTACCAGTTGACCCAAGGGGAAAGTTCAAACCCAACTGGGCTGGGCCATATTTGGTAAAGAAGATCCTATCAGGAGGAGCAGTTATGCTGACGGACCTGGACGGGAATGAGTTCGTCAACCCAACCAACCTGGACCAGCAGAAGCGTTACTACCCTTAGCCATTTCTCAATGTCATTAGCAAATTTTATCAAAATCATTTATTTTACCAAAAAGCAAGTCAATGAGCTAGAATTATTTATTCCACTGTCACAAAACATCTTGAACCAATAGTCTTGGTGTAATTCGAGATTGCAAATTTACTGAGCTTGAACTACGTTTGGTTTGATTCTGCTAATTGCGGATACGTAGGCAGCCCCTCAAAAGGGCACAACCAGTGCAATCAAGAAAAGACAGGAACGGTTAAATAATAAACTTCTTTTATTAATTATCACAAAAAAAAACCCGGTAAACTCGGGAAAAATACAAAATGCAGGAATTCAAAAAAATTACAAAAACAAAAAAAAGCACACGACACTCCAAAATCAATTATAATAATATTTAAATAATAATAAAAAACTAAGGACTCAGTATTTAGGGCATCTTGCCCTTCCCCTTGTCCTTGGCCTCCTTGGCCGTCCACTGACGTCGACGTGGAGGAGAGCGTTCCCGAATCACCACAGGAAGCTCTTTCGCCCGGACTCGTTTCTTGGAACTCGAGTCCTCACCCACATCAATAGGCCCGAGTCGGGTCACGAGCTCAGGAAGCCGGTCACGCGAACCTAGTCGGTCCCGGGCCGCCAGCCTTGGCCCAAGTCGCCGTTCCAAATCAGTCTGGGGGCTTAGCCGCCCCCGCGTGCCACTAGCACCGGCATCTTTAGCTCGAGTCTTAGTATGTGACTTAAGACCCGATTCTAATCGGACTAAGGTAGCAGGGGTCTCTCCCTCATCGAAGAATCCCCTATTATCCTTCGCCGTCTCCCGACGGACCAGTTCGAAGGCCTCATCGATCTTCAGAGCTTTACGAGCTTCCTCGGATTCCTCGGAAGTCCACTTCTCGTAAGCCCGTGAAACCCAAGCGGATTGGCAAGGGCTGGGAATAGTCCATGTAGGACGAGTAAACCATCTCTGCAACCAAGTGTCGCGCATAGCGTCTGTCAGTTGGAGCGAGACGCTGATAATGGCTTCAGTCTCAGGAATGCGCTGAAACGAACCGAACTACCTCAGGATACGGTCCGGGTAAATGTGAACTGTCCAGTCAAGGGACAGGATCACCAAGTAACGGGCTTGGTCCCTCTTGGCCAGCCCCGTCAGCTTAGAAAGGAACCACCAAGCGACCATCCACCTGATTAAAGGCCCACCGTGGAACACCAACTCCTCATCCCAGTAAGCTCAATTTATATGGTGACTTGAGCTTATCCGGCGCCCTCTTGAACTGATTTGGCTGCTACGGTAGTTGGAAACGCTCGGAGGGGGCTCAATAATCGACAGACGTTCCGATAACCAAACCTGCAAAAATATATATATATATATATATATATATATATACAAAATCCGTGAGCAACGGAGTGGTCCGCTACAGCCCACTCGATCGAGTAAGGCTCTCTAAAGGCAAGCAGAATCTCGTTAAGTGTGCCACTCGATCGAGTAAAGCATCTGACTCGATCGAGTAAGCCCTCCACAGATGAGCAGAAGCCCTTTAAAAGATGTCACTCGATCGAGTGACAGGTCCACTCGATCGAGTGACTTACGGACCTCAAGAAATCGCGCGAAACACAAAAAAATGAAAACCGTGAGACATATACCTGCAGAATAAGGGTACTCCCCGTCAGTTGCCGGGTCGGGTCCAGTCGCCTAGCATCCAGACCCATGATGATTTCTCCAGTGGCTAGCCAAGCAGGGCTATGACCAGTCTCCATCTGGTCAACCACTCCGATCAGCCTGATTTGACTCAGGCATGAGTCAACATCCATCATCCCCTCAAAAACGTAGCGGTGCAGCATGCAGAAGACGAAAGCCCTACGCCGGTGAGAAGGGGTAGCCCTTACATCTTGACTGTTCATAAACTTGTTAGCCAAGTCGAAGAGGGAAACAGTATTTCCCCGCACCATTCGATCTGTCTCAGCATGAGACAGACCCAGGAAATCCCTCAACTTTCTCCTCGGGTCCGGGTAGAACGGAGGGATGGCAGGGCGAGCGACATGGCTCCAACCCCCAATAGCTGCAATCTCCTCGGGAAGAGGGCATATCTCTCCCCGCGGGAACGCGAAGACGTGATGGGTAGTATCCCAAAACGACAGGCAGGCGTCCAAAAAGTGTGAATCAGTTATTAGACGTCGAAGAGGAAACAGGCTGACAATCCCCATTTGGGTCAGCTGAATTTTGTCCTCGTCCCGAAAGTGCTGGGACCAGGCAAAAAGCATCGAAGTAAGATGATCGATACCCATGGCAGGAATTTGAATCTTCTCGAAAGACTAAGAGATTTTGAGGAGAAGTAGGAGTTTTTGATTTGAGATACAGTAAACTGAAGCAAGGAAACCTATATTTATAACAGGAAACCCTAACTGTAACCCTAACTACCTTGCCTCCTCAGCAAACCTGGGCCCCAGCATGCGCAGGCCTGACTTCAGACGAGAACCTAGAATAGGAATCAAGTTGTCCTGAGCTTTCCTAGAAATTTCTAAAATTCTGTGATAAAAAAAAATCTCTTTCAAAAAATTTCGACTATTCAAAATCCAGTTTTTCCCCAGCACGAGTCGGTGTTTTGCCCATGTGTTACATGCAATTTGTTATGTGTCAGCATACAGGTACACCCCAGACTTCAGAAGCAAGTCTCCACGCAATTACTTCGCTCCCCAACGTGAGTCAATATTTATCCCAGAATGCTACAATCAGAGCAATGATGTATCAGCATACGGGTACACCTACACCTTCAGAAGCAAGTTTCACTCCCCACGGAGCTATCATCAGCAGGACAGGTATGACCCTCTGCTTATGGCTGGCGAGCCCTTCACGCTAGTCTACTGAACTATAAACGACCCGACCGGAAGGCTGTCAGGTCGTAATCTGCGATTGGCCTGGTAGCTACTCTGACTTTCGTCTTGTCCAAGCCTCAGTCAGAGTGGGGGCTCTGTAGACACCCGCATTTTGCCTGCTAGTGTCTATATAGCAGTTCCCGACAAGCACCCGATGATGATCAGACGCAAACGTGACTTAGTATACTCGGATATGGACTCGAAATCAATAATATCCGACATGGACTTTTAGCGGAGTACAAATCTCTCAAAGCAGACCTCAAATTCAGGCCCAGTGGGTCGCTCCGAGCAAAATAAGACTAATTTATGCCAAAACCGACACCAAAAATAAAACCCGTCTTTTGGCGACCGGGTCAAAACCCGGTCAAAGACGAACCCGTCACAAAAATCAGCCTAGAGGGACCTTCTAGAAACTGGCGCCCAAATCAAATTCAAAAAAGGCAAACAAATCAACAAGGTCAACACCTTCCTAATTTACCTCGATTCACTTGATCCACTCGATCGAGTGGATTGACCCACTCGGTCGAGTGGAGCGTCAAAAACCGGATCAGGCCCATTTTCTAGGGCACTCGATCGAGTGCACTAGGGCCACTCGATCGAGTGACCTTAGGTCGTGGGGTAAAAATCTATAAATACCCCCTCAAACCCTTTGCATTTTCATAGTTTTTTTTACCTACATTTACCCTACATTTTCAACCCTAATCTACAAAAACTCTCCACACTACAACCCTAAAAAAAGCTATACAAAAAACCAAGCCATTTGCTCCTCAAAAACCGACAAACACACACATACACACACACACCATAACTCGCGTACATCCTCGATACTCCGGCGTCCCGTCGCTATTTACGAGTCCATTTCCGAGGTCCTTACTAAGCATGTATGTTGAGGGTGTCCTAAACCCCATTTCGATCCTTACTACTTCATTTTTTTTATTTACATTTCCGCATTGTTTATATAATAACTATACTAGTATCCTAACGCTAACTTTAACATTAACTCTAACATTTCATTTCTTGTATACTAACTTTTACCTTTTTTTCGTTAATAACATTATCATACCGTGTATATATATGTACTAGTATTAAAATCCGGTTTTAAATACGTTTGACTATAATTATCGCCTAAAGTCCGTCTAATCCCTTTACGAGCAACGACAGAGGTGGAGCCCTTTCGAGGAGCCCCGCCCCAATGTACTCAAGGGCGTGACGCGATCGCGATTAATAATAGTTGAACGCATTTGATCCCATTTTTATTAGTACGGAACCCGTTGACACGAAAACCGACATCACATAATCCGAGAGGGTTAGTTTTGATGTCGTGACGTAGAGGGATGCAATTTCGTCACTAATACAAAATTTCTAATCTAGCACAAGCATTTTCATAAATCTCCGATAACGGTATTATAATCGCATGCATACGCGATTATAGCGCCGGAAGCCAAGTTAAATACAAATCGTGCGACATTTGTATTTGATTTGGCCGACCATCGATTTTAAACCCAAAAAAGACACGAGTTGGTACTCGTACAGGGGCTACTCGACCGAGTATGTAGGCTACTCGATCGAGTAGCGTCCATAAACCTGGGCAAAATCCTTTTCGAGGACACACTCGACCGAGTCAGACCATGACTCGACCGAGTGGGTCCTGCAGTCCAGTAATCCAAGAGCTTTAATGCAACATTTAAGCCTCGTCTTTTTTTACGACCTTTAGTCGACACGTGTAAAGTCAATCACGTGAACCTATTTTTCAAAACCCATTCATATCACGACACTTTAGCAACTTTGATCGATTTTTCGACGTGATAAGTCGGGACAAGGCATCGAGGCATAGGATCGGGCTAGCATCACGCTTAGGTCCTATGTCTCTGTCCTTCGTTTAATACACAACGCAATGTGTATTTAATCGGGGTTCGTCCATTTACACAATTTACGGTCTAGTTTATATTATACGGGTCCGTTTCTAGTTAACATTTGCCGCTTATAATTCAATTATTCTATTTTATTGCTCGTTGTATTGTGAATTCCGGGTTGTATTCCGCCCGTGTAATTTGTAATTTATTTACGAGTTTTCTATTATTTGATGTTTGCCATTTATTTATTTAAATGAACATCGCATGCTAAATCACTTTGACGTGAATCAAGATGCATTAAATGACGTAGTTAATCAACAACTCGCATGCTTAGCCCGAAAACGTTGTTTGCATATCATTTAATCGTTTTACTAGCGCGCGCACACGAACACGAACGATGTCTTAGTAGAGGCCGCCATGTGCGGGCGAGGTTGGGTGTCCTTAGTGGGCTTCCCAACACGTACCCTCACCCCTTACTCAGAATCTTGGTTTCCGGATGCCCGAAACCATTGGCGCACGAGAGTCATTCTATATACGAAAGCCGGTTTAAACGGTATCGATATTGCAATGCAAAGGGACGAGCCCAATAAACTCTGAAATCGAAGTGGGCCGTACTTTGTGTATAGCCCATGACGACATAGAGTGGGCTCGTATGATTCCGAATAACCATAAAGTTCGGTGGCGACTCCATTTTGACTTAAATTTCGAACCCGAGAACAATCTCACCACGAGATTCATTCGTCTACCCAAACCCGCACGTGGCCGCATCGGGGTGGACCTACGTCATGTCCACAACCGGGTTTTGACTTGGTCGCTAAAAGACGGTTTTGCCCCTGGTGTCGGATTTGACCCAAATTAGTCTTATTTAACTCGAAATGACCCACTGGGCCTGAATTTGAGGTCAGTTTTGTGAGATTTGTACTCCGTAAAAAGCCCAAACCAAATGCCCATGATTTCGAGCCCATATTCGAGTACGTTAAAGCATGTTTGCGTCCGATCATCATCGGGTGTTTGTCGGAAACTACTATAGACACCTGGCGGTCAAAATGTGGGTGTCTACAGAACCCCCACTCTGACTGAGGCTTGGACAAGGCGAAAGTCAGAGTAGCTACCAGGCCAATCGAGGATTAAGACCTGGCAGACTTCCGGTCGGGTCGTTTATAGTCCATTAGACTTGCATGAAGGGCTCGTCAGCCATAAGATAGAAGTCATACCTGAGCTGATGATAATAACTCCGTGGGGAATCGGACTTGTCGTATAAGTCCCAGGTGTGCCTATATGTGGGCCCATCCCGTGAAAAATGCCGCCTTGGGCTTTCCGCTGGGGAGATATATGAGCTGTGCGGGCTTGTTTCGGAAGCCTTGAATCGTACATGTACAAGTTACCTAAAATTTTGCATGTAACACGTAGGTAAAAATATGACTCGCGCTGGGGAAAGTGATCTTTTGCTTCATTTTGAAATCGAAGTCCTGAAAGCAACTCACGTGCTAGGAGATAGGTTTTCAAAACTGAATTTTGACCTTGTCGAAAAGGATTTTCTAAAATGGTTAAGTTTTGCAAATCGAAACAAGAATTTGAAAAGAGAGGCCTACCGACAGACTCGACTCTGGACATGACCGAACGAGTTGACAGACATGACTGGACTCTCGAGGGGTTGGACCGTGACTCGGTAGAGGAGTGGGTCACCTAAGATGACAAGGCTCTTAAGTTGCGCTATTCCGTAGCCTAGGCGAGTGGCAACATGGTCGAATCCTCGGAATGGGGAAGATGTGCTATAGGGGGATTGCAGTAGTCTGTGATGAGACTGTTGTAGTCTAATGCTCTTCTTGATTTTTGATTTTAGGGTGCATTCCCAAAATGGGTATTGCTTCGAGTCCTGACAGATTCTCGTTTTCGACTGAGCCGAGTACTAGAACACACTATAGAAAGGAGGCTAGATTTTGAAAGTATTTGGATTATGTGAGTGGATGGAGAACTTCTGCCTAGGAGAAGCCCCCAGGATGACAAAGCTAGCTGCTGAGAACATGACTGTGTCGTGACCGGAATGATGGTGCTTTTTGAATGTGTGTCAATGTGGGTGGTTGTGCCTCTGTTAACAGGCTGCCTACGTATTCACGTGTAGTGAAATCAAACCAAGTCGTAGTTCAGTGTTGAAAGATATGTTATGGTGCCTAGTTTATTAGGGCTTCGTATGTAACTAGCCAGAGCGATGGTGTAGGCTAGGTGCATTCCCAATGATATCTTGATCAAAGGGCTAGAACAGTTATGATGTAGATCCCGTGACTGTGAGCGTTCTGCGGGGTAGCTCCCAGAGGTGGTGTGAACTATTTGGGCATGTTCTATGATGACTGCAAGTTGAGTTCCCGTGTTTGGGGTTGGTAACTGGTTTGGATGTTTTTGGATATGTGGAGCTAGGCTGTAAGTGGCTTTGATGTTTTGACATCTGGAGCTTGATTTTGTGAAGCTAAGGCTTTGAGGGTAAGGTATTGTAATATGGTAGGAAAGGGGGAAGTCGAGTAAAAATGACTCGAACTTCGATCTAGCTAGTTTGATAATGCGGGATCTGGTTTCCATGTCTGGCCCTAATGGTTAGGGGTATCCTATGGAGCTTGAATCCTCAAAATTCCGGGCTGTCTCTTAGCCTAGGTCTAGAGAAGGTCTTGAGGGTTGTAATGTAGGAAGGCTAGATGTGGTGTTATCTGACCAGCTTGATTATTGCTCCCCTATTGGATGGCATGAGTATTGATAATTTTGAATTGACCGTTTTCACTACGGTCATGGGTTTTTGAATATTTTTTTGTTGACCTCTTAGCCCCGGTCATGGGTTTTGACCGTATCTGGTCGGGGGATGCTGAGAATTCTTTTTGATCATGGCCAGCTCTCTTATTTTGGCCTTTTGCTTTTTCCCTGAACTTTTCATTTTTTTGTCCAGTTTTTTTTTTCTTTTTTCTGTTGGTCAGACTAACATCTAAGGTAGGGATTGGTTGATCTTATTGGATGGGTGTTTATTGTGGGAAATGGGCTTGCCTCCCGTCTTGAACTCAAACTAGGAGACTACCTAGATTTGTAGTAGGATTCGATACCGCTCCTGCTAGGGGTAGTTAAGTGGCTTTCTATGTCAGACATGGAACAGGTAAGGGAAAACACGGGTCTCAGTTCCCTGCAGTCATTATAGATGTGCCTATAATAGTCACGTGCATGTGCTCACAGTGTATGATCATGTTCATCATGTTCTCGGAAACACACAAGGAAAGTATATATGAGAAAGAAAAAGCTGATTTTATTGAATTTTGAAAAAGAGGACAGAATACAACTGACTCTGACTCTGACTTTGACTTTGGAAGAAACAGTATATCCTAGACTCGGACTCAGACTCGGACTTAAATCAAATCCGGACTCTCGGATGATGCTGTCATTAGTCGTCGGCTTCTAAGGACTCGAGTTGATGTCCAGTATAGCCTTCAGTAGAAGCTTCACCCAGATCTTCATTATGTCGAAGATAAGTCTACCAACTTCACACTTTCGGCCCTCCAGCGTTAGAGGTATTTGGTGAAGCCTTCTTTGGGCTCCTGGGCCATGACTTCTAGGGTCTGCATGGTAGTCTGAAGTTCAGTATTATCAGAATAGTTTTTAGCGAACTCGGTAGCCACATCTTCCCAAGTTGGGAATCTTTTTGCATTAAGCCTATAGAACCAGGCTTTTGGATATTTCCCGAGGGATGCGCCGAACAAATTGATGAACATGTCAGCTTTGACTCCTTTGACCGCCATGAATTGTTTGAAAGCTCGAAGGTGTAATAATGGATCCTCCGTTCCTTCGAATATGGGTAAACCTTCTAAGTTGAGATCCTTTGGTAGTTTCTCACTAATGGGTGTATAGTCTCGGGCATTTTCCGTGTGAATGGTGTTGTTAGTTGACAAGTGGACCTGTTCTTCCAGTTTCCGGACTGCGCTGACCAGCTCAGCAAAAGGCCCAGTAGTTTCAGCCCCATCATTAGGAGTCCCTTGTTCTATGGCGCTCAACTGGGTAGCAATAGCTGTCTGGTCGGACTTGATAGCTGTTAGTTGAGCCTCAACCTTAGCCAGTAAGTCTGTCAAATTGTCCAAAGCTTCTTGCACCTTGTGCTTATGTCTGGTTACCGGTGGCCTATCTGTAAGAATACCGTGTAATCAGGAAAGTTTCTTCGGAACTTAAATACGCCAAGACATAGGAAATAGCGCGGAAGGAGAGACGACTCCAGTTTGACTCGGGTTAGACTCTCCTAAGACAAATGTGTAGGGTGTGATTCTCGGAGTGGCTGTGTGATTAACCGCTCCGTCGAAGAATAGCCCCCGGGTGAGACTAAGGACTCTGATAGGACTCAGAGGGTGTGACATCTAAGTGAATCAAAAGTGGGGTACGTGGGATGACACGTGTAAGACCTGACCCTTAGAGCAATCGTGATTGATCGCTCCGCTGAAGGGTAGCCCCCGAGCGGGATCAAAGACTTTGTTAAAACTTGAGTGTCAGACGAGTGACCCTTAGACGTAAGGGTTGCGGACCTTTTGTTGTAGGGCTACGCCTTGAAAAAGGTTGACTCAGAAAAGACACTTAGATGAGTGACTTGTGAAAGGTGGGCCTCCTAGGATTCGACATGTGGGCCGAGTCCTGTTTGAAGGGAGGTTCCCGTGAGACATTCCCCGGACTTTGGACTCAATTGTGTAAACGGGCCATCCTCTGTTGGAGTATGTCCTACGTAGGTGGGCCTTGCCTTAGTCAAGTAAGGCCGACTGTGATAGGGGGGAAACCCGCGATATAGGATCGATGCAGTTTCGACGCTAAAGACCTTGATGACTTATGACGCGACCCGACACTGCTAAATGCGGGAAGTCCTAAGAAGAGGAAGTTTTTTAAATGGATTTTTGAAAGCCCGAAAGATTCAAGGGAGAGGCCCGGTTTTTTTTTCGAAAAAAGAAACGGAAATCGAACCGGGCGACGGTTTTGAAAGTTCAAAAATATTTTCAAGTTTTGAATTGGGCAGAATACCGGCTAGAAAAAGGCTATTTTGAGTAAAATCGTAAATCCTATATTCGATATATGTCCCGGGTTTTGAAATTGGATGTTTTGAAAAGGATGCAAATTTTTGAAAGCGATGGTTTTTGAAAAAGATGTAGATCAAGTAGCATGTAGTCATGGAAGCAGTATAACGACACCATGTATGCTCTAGACTAAGACTCGATCGGTCTATAAAGGGTCTATACCAGTGTACATAGCCTATTCGAGAATCGGGGCGGATTTCCTAAGTCGAATTGAGCTTAGAACATGCCGTAAAACCCATACGAATCGACTATGAACACCTTTTGACATATCCAATTTGGACTACATCAAGGATATAGTGGGACGTTGGTCACCAGTACCGGCCCGGGAAAATATGGGGTTATGCATGAACCGTAAAACTAAAACGCGTATTGTACTAGTCAAACGATTTCTATTCGAGTCTCACCCTGAGGATGCCGATGGTAAGTCACGCATCAGTTAGTCCCCAGCGGAGTCGCCAAATTGTGGACATGACATAGGTCCACCCCGACGCGGCCACGCACGGGTTTGGGGAGGCGAATGAATCTCCATATGAGATGGGTCGAATTGAAATTTAAATCGAAGTTGGAGTTATCACCGAACTTTATGGGAGTTCGGACCCGTTCGAACCCACTCTATGTCGTAGTGGGCCATGCACAAAGTATGGCCCATTCCGATGTCAGAGTTTATCGGGTTCGTCCCTTTGCATTTGATACCGATACCGACGTTATCGGATACCGTTTATTGAACGACTCTCGTGTGCTAATGGTTTCGGACATCCGGAAACCACGGTTCTGAGTAAGGGGTGAGGGTACGTGTTGGAAAGTTCACAAAGAACACCCAACCCCGCCCGCACATTAGCGGCCTCTACTAAGATATCGCTTGACTTTTGAATATGCGCGTTAGTAATACGATGAATGATATGCAAACATTGTTTTTCCTAAACATGCGAAAATTGAATGGGTTGCTAAGTCGATTTAATGCATCTAAAATTAACGTCAAAGTTGTTTTAGCATGTGAGGTTCGTTTTAGTATAATAAAACAAATAAAAAGAAGTCGCTACAAACATGAACAAACAAGTTAGTAACGGTTTGTAGATAATAATAAAGAAAAGATGAATGATTTTTGAAAAGTTTATGACACGTGATGGATTAAACACGCGTTGACCGAGGTCAAGAAAATAAAAAAAATGCCGAGAAAACCCGCTGTTTCGTTAAAGAAACGATGTTCGAAAAATTAGAACGAAATTGTTTTTTTATGTCGCGTTTCAGGAGTTCGCGCGCCTCGCTCGGGAAGGGCGCGACTCGCGCGGGTCAGGCGACTCGCGCGGGATGCGTGCGGGTCGCGTGACGGGCTGTTTTCGAAATCGTTTTTCAAAAAAAAATCGGTAGCTTTATTAAATCGCGTACAAATATAGCATAATTTATACTCGACTTAATATTTTTGACATTCGTTATATTCGATATTCGATTATGAAATCGATATCAAATATTCGGAATGATTTTTTAGAAAAGATGAAAAAGGTTTTGGAAATCGTTTAGAAATCGAACTAAAAAAAATGTTAATTTTCTCCGCGACAAAATCGTCGTGTTATGTTTTAAAAACCATGTGACGATTTTTTAGCATCAACGAGATTGCTTTAGTTCCTTTTAGATACGATATTCGACTATAGAGTCGATATCGTATTTTAAGAACGTTTGTTTTATAAAAATTATATTGTAGTATCGATATTAGAGAAGGAAAAATAAAACGTGACGATGACACATATAAAACGGACCGACGACGCAAAAATAAGAAAAAGGCGAGAGAAAGAGAGAGAGAAAGGAAGAGACGAGGTTTTAATTTACACCTTCAACCTACATGCTTTATATTCTCGGAACGAGGCTCGTGTGGCTGTGGCTTAGGCACGGGAGCCTCGAGATGATATAGGAAGAGTTATGGTGGTTTATGATTGGGAAGGAATTTGACGAGTTTTGCTCTCGGGTTTGTATATGGTTTTCCTAAAATTGCGTAGAATTTCGGGGATGAATTGTATGGGATTGTATCACCTAAGATGTTGATTGTTGTAGATATGTTATGAATTTTTGTTGTGATTGTTGATCGATGTGTGAGAGGGTCCTATTTATAGGAGAGGTCCTCGATTGAAGCTAGGAAAGGTAGCTTGACTTGGGAGTTAAGAAACACCGGTTTGGATAGGAAAAGTAAGCAATTTGAGAGGAACGAGAACTCCATTCCTTGGTGAGGAAGCCACGGATTCGGATGGAATTATGATGCTCGGCCGAGTATTTCATGCTCGGTCGAGTGTTTGATCGGGTGTTCGAATAGGATTCCTACTGGAGATCGAATTATACCCTTAACGGAATTCTTTAATATTTTTTGTAGCTGATTTTTTTGTAGTGTTCGAGCTCAAGCCGGATTGGCGGGATGACACGGCAGATTTTATGCCTCGGAAAATATCTTTGACCGGGTTTTGACTCGGTTGCTAAAAGACAGTTTTGCCCCTGGTGTAAGATTTGACCCAAATTAGTCTTATTTGACTCGAAATGACCCACTGGGTCAGAATTTGATGTCAGTTTTGTGAGATTTGTACTCCGTAAAAAGCCCAAGCCAAATGCCCATGATTTCGAGCCCATATTCGAGTACGTTAAAGCATGTTTGCGTCCGATCATCATCGGGTGTTTGTCGGAAACTACTATAGACACTTGGCGGTCAAAATGTGGGTGTCTACAAAAGCCATTAGATATTCATAGAAGTTTTAATAGTTTTTATCAATCTTTATCTATTAGATTCAAACTTTTGTAAAGAAATATAGTTTTATTCAAGAAGTTCTTTGGAGATTATCAAGGGATTAGTGACAAATCCATTGTCATCTTCACCAAGGCTTCTATTTATTTTTACGCAATCTTCATCTTCCTTATTGTTATCTTCTTCCATTGTTGGTATAATTCTTTTCCTCTCTCTTTTCTCTAGATTAGATTTTATTCTTGTTCTTTCGTTATCGCATCATTTTTATTGATTTTTCTTTCACTGTTTTTAGATCGCTTTTTAGTTTCATTTGTTGATCGTAATTTCTTTCGTTGTTCTAGTTTTATTTCTTCTAGTTTTCTTCTTTATGCATGTTTTTGGTATTGTGGACATGACATAGGTCCACCCCGACGCAGCCACGCGCGGGTTTGGGTAGGCGAATGATTCTCCATATGAGAATGGATCGAATTGAAATTTAGGTCGAAATGGAGTCGCCACCGAATTTTGTGGTTATTCGGAACCATTCGAGCCCACTCTATGTCGTAGTGGTCCGTATACAAAATACGGCCCATTTCCGATGTCAGAGTTTATTAGGCTCATCCCTTTGCATTTGATACCAATACCGACATTATCGGATATTGTGTATTGAATGACTCTCGTGCGCCAACGGTTTCGGGCATCCGGAAACCGAGGTTCTGAGTAAGGGGTGAGGGTACGTGTTGGGAAGCCCACAAAGGACACCCAACCCCGCCCGCACATTAGCGGCCTCTACTAAGAATTCGAATGACTTTCCAATACGCACATTTGTTAAACGGGAAAATGATATGCAAAGATTATTTTCCCTAAACATGTGAATGAAATTGAAAAGAGGGTTTCTATGTCAATTTAATGCAACTAATTCTAACGTCGAAGTGAAATTTAGCATGTGAGTTCATTTTAGTACAATAAAATAAACAAAAATAAATTAACAAGAAAATAACAAACTTGTTAGTAACGGTATAACGATAATAACAGTTTGCGAATAATGTAGTATGATGCATGGTTTTGAAAAGAATAGTAGGTCACGTGATGGATTAACACGTGTTGACCGAGGTCAAGGAAAAAAAAATATATCGAGATCTAAAAAAAATGTTTTGTCTAAAAAAAATGATGTCCGAAGAATAATAAAAAAGAGCGAAATTGTTTTCTTCGGAAAATTGATGATTTTATTAAATCGCGTACAAATATTGCGTAATTTGCACTCGACTTAATATTTTCGATATTCGTCGTATTCAATATTCGATTATGAAATCGATATTAAATACTTGGAATAATTTATACTCGGTTTTAATTGTGATGCTCGTCATATCCCATATTCGATTATGGAATCGATATGGAATACTAGAGTGAAAAAATAAAGAATATTGATTTGAATCGTTTAAAATAACCAAGACGATATAGATATTCCTCCGCGTTTGTAGTGTCATGATTCGAACGAATTAAATAACATCTACGTTAGCATCAACGAAAAATTGAATTGGCTAAATTGTTTGATTAGATTATTAGCCTCGACATCCAATTATGGAATTGGCATCGGATCTAACATATCGACACTTTGCTTGAATGAAAACTTGATTCCCTCGGCTTTTCCGACATCAAAATAAATCCCTAAGGATTAGGATGTCAGATCCGCGTCAACGAGTTTCGACCCTTATTAAATATAATGCTTATTTTTTGAAAATTAATGTAAATATGCGACTAATGATAATGATGCAAACAAAATAAATAAAAATATTGTTTAAGTTAACTTATCTCAATAATCAAATAATCGGGGTATTGGAACAAGCGACCGTCAACGCTGTGTGCAGTACATTTGTATATTCGTGTTTCCTTATTCCGATACCCCTCTTATTCGACACAAATCGATAAGTATTTTAATGTTTTGTATTAGTTATTATCGATATTATGATGCATTAAAGAAAAAAATAAAAAAAATAAAAAAGTAAGAAAAAGCGAAGAAGATGACGAGAGGAAGAGAAGAAGGAGAGAACGGGGTTTTGACACCCTCAACCTACATGTTCTTGTCTCGGATCGAACTCGTAACCGTGGCTTTAACACAAGAGTCTTCGAGGTTTTATGGAGGTTAAGTTATGGTGGCTCGGGATTGATTCCTAAAACTAGGTTTAGGGTTTTTTTGCTAGTGTAGAATTGCTAGGGTTTGATTAGGGTTGCATGTATAAGATTAGGGTTCTTTTTGAAGTGGTAAAAGTTGAATTAGGGTTGAATTTTATGTGTAAAAGATGTGTAATTGTGTGTGCATGGGGTTGCTTTTATAGGCATTGCCCGTGTACTTTGGTGTCTAGGGTTTTTGCTCTGACGGACTTGACCTGATGGCCCGTCTGAAGGTGGACTGTTGGTTTTGCTTCTTGAGTTGGACTTTTTGTATTTGAGTGGCTGCTTTAATGTGTCTCGGAAACGACTTTGACCAGGGTTGACCCAATCGCTAAAAGTCAGTTTTAATTCCGGTGTCGGTTTCGGCCCAAATTAGCCTTATTTGATTGGAAACGGCCCACTGGACCTGGATTTGAGGTTGATTTTGTGAGATTTGTACTCTGTAAGTGTGTTAGCCAGCGATTAATGGATTTGAGCCCGTATTTGAGCGCATAGAAGCATGTTAGCGTCCGATCATCATCGTGTTTTTTGGAAACTGCTATAGACACCTGGCAGTCAAAATGTGGGTGTCTACAGGTATTACTTCCATTGTTATTGCTTTTGTAGTTTCCTTCATGGATCGTGAGTAGTTTACTTGTTAGAGGATTGAGGGAGGAAGATCTTGGGTAATTTGAATTGTGGAATTGTGGTTTGGTTGCATGCTTGTTGATTTATCATGTTTGAGGTTGTTGTGTCCTTGTTGACTTAGTCCGGCCAACTAATTCGATCTTGACTCACTTCTATCAATTTGGGGATAACTGGGGTAAGAGACACCTTGATTTTGAGACTTATTACCATTGTTCGGAAAACCCGGGGGTAGGAGTTGCCTTGACTTGTGACTTACCCCTTTCTCCGCGAAAGTCGGATCTAGATAAGTTGGGGTGAAGTAATCGAAAGGTGGTATTCTCCCTCTATCGACTTTATGAGCGACCCATAATCCCTCGACTCATGGAACCCGATTTTCGAGTCCCGACTCCCCCTAACACCTTTTCCTTATTGATTATCCTTCGTCATTTACCGCATTATTAGTATAGACTCGACTCCAAACCCTCCATTAAAACCCGAAATACATAGCTCTCACTCGTTTATCTCACCGCCTTCCCTGTGGACCGACTCTGACTTACCAGGACTACATTTGTTTGTTTTTATGTTATTTGCAAGTCTTATAAATATTGTTTGACCCCCCCCCCCATCAATCGTTAACGACCGAGCCTAGATGGGGGGTGCTCAATTGTCTACCAGGAGTAGGACTGCCGCTTCTGGCATACAACTCTTAGAGTTTTGCAGATCGTTTATATTCCTCTTCCTTGAAAACCATACTGTATTTCATGCTTTTGAAAAATGATTTGATTGGGTGCAGTTGTTAGCTTATCACCTAATGGTATTGCGAGGCAGGCTTCAATGTTGACCAGCCGCGGAATTTGTCAAAGACTGTGACGGAGTTTTGAGGGTTGTTGGAGGAGTTTGATGGAGTTTTGAGGATTGAGGCGTTGATTTAGGTTGTTATTAGGGTTTGATCTAGGTTTACCAAAACTAATAAAGATGTAGGATATGAGTATCCGATGGTGAACAAATACACAACAATTTCCGCTGGTAGTGATCATTGATCAAGTCATGCGGTAGAGAATTGAGGAGACTAACAAGCAATAGGTACATTCTGCCTAATTATCTTTGATTACTGAATTGATCACGTCTAATTGCCATTGACTTTCATATACCATTGATTTATTATCATGTTTACTTGATCATATTGTGAAGATGAAGGAGGAAGAAAGAGAGTGGCGAGTGTGGAAAATAGAGGGTAAGTATTGATCTTGTTAAAGCTGTTAAGAAACATCAGTTGAGGTTCTTGGCTGTCGTAGACCAGAATCGTTTTTTGTATGAAGATCTTATTCTTCTTCAGATAGACAACGTATCATTATTCTAATAATAATTCTAATATAAACCAGGGAAATGAGGAAGTCGATTTTAAACTTGCGGAACTCTTCAACTATCAATTCAATTCCAGGATTGAACTTGTAAATGCCTCACGAACCCATTGATCACCAGTATCTAAACACTTACCAGGCCAAAAAGGTTGCTTCTTTTCCTTTCTTTCTCCACCATTTCTTTCTTAATTTTTGTAAATAGAATTTAAATTATTGTCTGGTTGCTTGTTTGTTCAAGTTGTTTCTTACATGACATTATATAGATCGTGTCCTCACAGCAGTTCAATTTTGTCTCCCCAGCAAAAAAGCTGTTTCTTATGATTGCTCGCTCATTGCAAAAGATAGTGGACGATGAGTATAATTAGGGGAGGGTATGAGAAGTGATTGGGGGATTTATAATTGGATCGATCGTGTCATGGACTTGACATGTAACTGCCATTCTGACAATTGAATTTATAAAACATGAGAAGGTGTAGAGGATTAGAGTAATTATATTCTTGTGAAAGAAGAGTAATACCCTAGTCATTCTCATCAGTTAAGAGGTTGAGTGTCTTGACTAATCAGGAAGATGGTGGGCAGTAAACGTATCACACATCTTGCTTGATATGCCTCCGTGTACTTTCTGTAGTATTGTGTCTCTTTTTGAGTTAATTGATGTACTCCTAATCATTTTGTGTTTCCCCTTTTGCATCCTTCGCAAATTAAATCGTTCATCGCCAAGTCATTCGGAGCTCCTTGCAAGATATTGCGACTGCTCCTACCAAAACTACTGCAGGAATTTTACTTCCTAAATCTTCAGCCAAGCTCCCTTCTTCTGATTTCGATCATTTGTTTACCTTCGATTAAAAAAATACCGTAATTTTTTAATCAAATTTGTGAAAAAGGGTGAATGTTTATGTTACAAAGTTTCTGTGCAGATTTTCAAGGGTTTGAAGTGGAAGACGAGGTCAGTAAGTGGTTGTGTTGGGCGTCATCGGAGACGGACCTGGGCATAAATAAAAGCAATAGACGTATAGTGGTTAACGTGAGATCATATCAAACCACGTGGATCAATTATGGTTAATAGCGTGTATACCAAGAGTCCAAGATTAATCCCAATGCCCCTCTCGAATCCATCCTGATAATGTTTTGACAACAATCTTAACATCGACGGAGTTTGATTCATGTGGAAATAAAATCACCCTTCCCATGTTTCCTTTCAAAATACGGAGTATAATGTAATACGAAGTACAAAGGATAAAATGTATTGTCGTGTAGGAGTATTTTAAATGTCATTAACGGAAGGATAGATGGCACATACCATACAAACCGTTTAAATAGGTATCCGTTGACGAATAACAAACATTGATTATATGAAATACAAACAAAACTGAAAAAC
Organism: Agrostemma githago; assembly: GCA_958450325.1. Taxonomy (NCBI): domain Eukaryota; kingdom Viridiplantae; phylum Streptophyta; class Magnoliopsida; order Caryophyllales; family Caryophyllaceae; genus Agrostemma; species Agrostemma githago. The sequence goes on from OY288248.1 coordinate 15,183,431, forward strand.
AACCGAATAAAGAACAAATTAGACCACCTAATCAATAAATTACGCAATACAAGCTACTAGTTAAGAAAAAGTGTAAAAAGTGGGATATGAAGTGAAAAAGGGTTGGGTTTGGATGTGGAGGAAAAAAATAAAAAATTGAAGGAAGAATGAAGAATTATTAAAAATACACCAAAAAAGGAAAGTGGTAAGAAAATCAAACTAAAACTAAAAGAAAACTGGTAAGAACACTTGTAAAATGTAATACGAGGGAATAAGTATTTTGTAAAATCTTAAACATTAGTTAATTATTTTCTTTTTTTGTTCAACGAAGTGCGTACTTAGTCGCACGGTACCTAGTCTTAACCTATAGTCCACGGTACCTAGTCTTAACCAATAGGCCAAGACATCTTCGATATTAGTTAATTATCTTGATGATATGATACTCCTGTAACCTTCAATATAAAACCAAATTCTTGTTTGTGACGGAACTATCCGTCATAAACCTGTGACAGCTCAAATAATACTTACTTAGGTGAATAAGACAAAGTCATGTGCTTCCACTAGCCTGATCTTTTCTAATTCAATGGTATTATTTAACCCGTTATTCTATTGTGACGAATATAAAATCATGGATCTTGCAAAATCATTTCTTTATGACGTTATATTAGAGCTGACACGTGAATTTCATGGGTTCAAACCAACTAGCACTCGTAGTAAAACTTAGAGGCCGTTTGGTTTAGGGTATTCGAGAAAGGGTTAGAAAATTAAAATTAATGATTCCATCTATATATATATATATATATATATATCAATTGAATGCATCCACTGCTGACATGGCAGCGTGGATGCATCCCTTCGCTGACATGGCGACCTCACATGCATCTATATAAAATCAACCCATATTATATACAGAAAATGCTAATAATCATCCTACTAGATATATATCATCCCCTATGAGTATTTATACGAATACTCTGTATTTATATTATACGAGTACTCATACGAGTATAATTATATAATTATTCATATAAAATTTATGGTAAATTTTTATTAATTTAACATCCTATTTAACATCTTAAAATTATGTCATTTAACATCTTAAAATTATGTAATCTATATTACTAAAAAATATAATTGCTAATTGTTAATCATCCTACATATATACGTTTTCAATTTAATCCATTTTATGTAACATTCACGTCATTTATTTACTTTTATTATTCATATAACATATACTCCAACATTTATGTTAAAGTATCACTATTATTTTAACATTTCAAATTTTACATTATTAGGAATATTAAATATATTTAAAAATAACATAATATTAATATTTTGTTTGATAAATATTTAACATTTAATATATTAATATATTGAAGATTGTAAAAAATAATATTTTAGAGCATCGATATATTTCTCTCTCTTTCTCTCTAAGATGCTATTTATACTCTATACGAAATAATACTCTATAAAAGATGTCATTTATAAATTATACTCTATAAGAAATAATTATCATAAAAGATGCTATTCATATTGATTGTCAGAGTTACTAAAAATAAAATTTTTGATTATCCTACGTACATAAATGATCAACTCAATTCAATTAATGTAACATTTATTTACATAAAAGTTATGTAAAATTATTATTCGTATAACATTATTATAAATATTAAATATATTAAAAAAAATCTGACATTTTCATAAATATATTTAAGATAATTTTTTATTTTTTATTTTTAGAATACAAATAGTTGATATTGCGATATTAATTTTTAATATCGAAATTATCGTCATGCAATAATCGTAATACAAATATAATATATATATATATATATATATATATATATATATATATATATATATATAGGTTGACGTCATCGAACAATAAATGAAAAATAATAAATTATACTGTATGTCTAACTAATCATGTACGTATTCAGTCCTAGAGTTTATATGTCTAAAAACATCAATAATGATTGAAAGATATATTTAAGGGTAAGGGTAAGATTAGCCGCCGAACTTTGTTTTAGTTTCATTTAAGGATCCAAACTCTTTAATTTTACGATTTAGGATTGAAATTAGCACCGACAATTAATGTTACTCGACCTCGCAGAAAATAAAGTGGGAGCATAATATGAAAACATATGAAACGGGTCCAGCTGATCGGGTCATACGGGTCAGATCAAATATAAGTTGGGTTATACGGGTCAAGGGGTTTGGGGTCAGAAATAGTTTCGAACGCATATATTTTTTACCAACTTTTAAAGTCCAACAAAAATAATTTTAATAATAATAATAATAATAATAATAATAATTTTATTATGTTTAATTTTTAAAATTGTTTTTTATTAAATGATACAGTAAAAAAGGTTGTATTAAATTGAATATTTTGTAATTTAAAATACGTATTTATTTTTTAATTATAAATTCAAATATAATATTTAAATTTAAATATTTTTATTAATTTTAATAAATTTCTCACTGACCGAACGGGTTGAATGGGATGGGTCAGGTTTCGATCCTAAATTAACGGGTCATATTGGGATCGGTCAAACGGTTTGCGGGTCGAAAAAATGGGTTCACAACCATAAAAAGAGGATATCACAAACATCAAAACTGTAATTAAATATTTTAACTGATTTAAATAATTAATCAGGTACGTATTCGATCCTATAAAGAGTTTATATGTCTAAAAACAATAGATCAAAACCGATTGAAAGATATTTAAGGGTAATATTAGTACCCGGACTATACTTTTAATTCCGTTTAAGGGTCTGAACTTTGATCTTTAACTTTACGGTTATGGGTTGAAAACTAATACCATCAATTAAAGTTATTCAATCCCTCAAAAATAAAGCGAAACCGTAATAAGTATACCTGTCAAATGGGTCCAGCGGGTCGGGTCCAAATATGGGTCAAATCAAATATAAGTCGGGTTATACGGGTCACGGTTCGGATTAGAGACAAAAATAGTTTCGAACGCCTATATATTTTATAAACTTTTTAAGCCGAACAAAAATATTTTTAATATTAATTTTTTTATTTTAATATTATTATTGTACTCTTTAATAATGTTTATATTTAAAAAATAATAATTAATTCAACTTTTAAAATTATTTTACAATTAAATGATAAAAAAAAGTTGTATTACATTGAATATTTATAATAAAAACATTTATTTTTAATTATAAATCCAAATATAATATTTACGTATAAATATTTTATTTAATTTTAATAAATTCTCACTAACCGAACGGGTCGGGTAAGATATCGACCATAAATTAACGAGTTATTTTGGGTTCAGTCAAACAAGTTGTGGGTCTAAAAAATGGTATTATGACCCTAAAAGGGGAGGGGTAGATTTCTTTTTCTTTTAACTAATTTTTGAGATGGTACGACGATGTTCCTTTCAGTTTTTTTAGTTTATCACACAATTTTTTTTAGTTAATCAGTGTGATAATGCACGTACATAGTACCATGAATACTTTTCTTCTACTCTGTAATACATACTCCGTATCTTATTTGACTTCATATATGTTATATCTCATTCATCATTTTTAGTTTTAATTCAATTTATATATAACATAACTATAAACTGACCCGTGAATCTTCACGGGTGATAAAACTAGTTTATCTATATTTGTTTTGTCAATACAATCATTGCCTTTATCCTTCCTTTTCCTCCAAACTCTTCTCCCTTCCTAACCCCTCACCCCTATCAACTGGGTCACCACTATAACCACCACCACCACCGCCACCACCACTACCACCATCAATATCCACCAACCACTGCTACGACTACCACCACCACCATCAAGGTCCACTTACCATCACTGTGACTAACACCATACTTTCGGGTCAGCTCAAATATGAGTCGGATTCGGGTCAAAATAATTTTTTATGCCTTAATTTATCAATTAAAAGGGAAAAAAAATCATTTTTTTAAAAATTTATCGTATTATAAAAATTATTATAATTACCGTAGTTATAATTAAAAATTGTAAACAAAATATATTATTTCTCAAGTATTTTACTCCCTCCTAATTTTTTTTATCTTCCCTCTTTTCTTTTTGGCACTAGTTCACCAATCTTCTCTCTTTCCATTTTAGGGTTGTACTTTAATCATTTCTTTATTTTTCCTTCAATTATTTATTCTTTCATTTACCCACAAACCCCACTATATTTTTATTTTATACCCCACATTTTCTTACTTTAATCAATTCTTAATATTTGTGCCAAAAAAAAGAGGGAAGATATAAACAACTAGGAGGGAGTATTATTAAAAGATATAAAAGTTACACAAATTTATTTTTTTTATTTTTTTTATAATTTAAAATTAATTTTTTTATTTCAAATATATTGTATAAATATTACGATGTCACACCACTAATGTTAAGGTCTGAGTGAAGGTCGGTTGTAATGCATTCCCTATCAATAATCTCATTTCTTTCCTTCTATTTACTTGGTTGATTTCATTCCCTTCACCTTTGATAAACCAAACGCCGCCTTAGTGAGATCCTATTTTTTCGATAATTTTTCTCGATTTGTGTTTTCAGCGTGACCATTTCTTGTGTCGTTATTTGACCCCGTTCTTACTTTTGTATTTCCGCTGGTTCGTTTTGGCTCCAAATCCCCTGATCTAATTTCTAAACGTATCATTGGGTTCGGATTTACCTGTAGGGGCCGTAGGAATTGGCCAAAAGATTAAATCTTGCGGTAGAAATCCAACCCCAGAAGAAAAATTAAATTAGCAATGGGTCGATCAGTATCAGTATCAGTATACGTGGGAATTGCAGTTTGTGTGGCATTACTGTCTTTTTCATATACATTCTTCCTCAAACCCCATCATCAACTTAAACCCTCTGTAAGTTTTCCCCATTTCCACATCTTAAACAATCATGTTTATGTTTGATTGATTGATGTGAGTAATAATCATATACGGAGTACAACTGTATTATTATGTGTTCAGAGACTGTTCACACCTCAAGAATTAGCTCTTTTTAATGGAACAGATGAGAGATTACCCATCTTCCTCGGAATTCTCGGGTACATCTCTTACTCTATTTGTTTAAAGTTGGTGCCTTTAGGCTTGCATTTCGCATCAGTATGCATGTGATGTGATTGTTTGAATGTTGCCACTTTTCAACTTGTTGACTGATTTCTGGCAATTATTCGTGAATTCGTTGTTGTCGGTTTGATCTTTGATGTAATCGCCTTCTTGAGAGGTATCGGGTCAGGCCGTGGATCTAAAAGGAGAGGGGAGGGGATGTTTAGAGGCATTGGATATTTCATAAGCCGTCAGTGTAGCATGAAGATTATAGCAAAGTTAAGGGTATTTCTTAGTTTTTGATGTCTCATTTGTTGTGATGCAAAGTAGTTTTCGATAGGAAAGTGGAATGTAACCTACTAACCTGGTGAAATTACAGTATGTTGAGCTGAGCCTTGCATCACACCCCTTCACATCGAAGGGAGCAAAAGGAGAATGTAAGAAGAGATTCTGTAGTCGTGTAGAAATCTTGTTTTCACTGATGTTGGTCGCAGATGCTGAGTCTTGTGACATATTAGAAGTTTATTTTAATGTAATGGAACTATCGTTTTATGTCATATCGTGTTGTTCGTTTAATAGAGATTTTACATACATTAAATTCTACTTATTAATCTGTTTGTTTCATAATTCCCATGGGTTAGCTCTGTATTTGATGTGACGAATGGAAAATCTCACTATGGCACTGGAGGTTCATACAATCACTTTGCTGGAAGGTTAATATTCTGCCTCTTTTATTTTTTTTATTTTTTTTTGTTTCTTGTTATTATCCTTTAAAAGAGTCATTTATCTAAAAAAACATGTATTTTACTGCAAGAATGCTGGCAATGCTAGATATGGCAAAACTGACCTAACCCAAAAGCAATCTTCCAGAACCAAAAATTAACACCCCAAGACCTGAACCAAGATGACACATCCCTGAAATGACTCCTCCTCCACCCTCTTCTAATAATTGGTAAGTTTCACCTAGGTAACCTTGTAGGGGCTGAAAATGTCTCATCCGGGTACCTACTCGAAGGCAAGGTCTCACCTTTTACCATTGGGGTTTAGGGTTTAACCTTGTTATCCTGAAATGACTGATTTGAAAATTGAAACAATACCTTTTTAGTTATGAACCAAATTGACCCAAAGATTTGCTAGATATAAGCCACGTCCCCTTCTTTTTGTGCAATTGAGAGGTGTGCTTTTGATTATTTGTTTGATCAAGACCATAATATCAGACTCTTCTCGTCATACTGGGTGTGTTGGGATAAATTCGTCGTGCCACAAAGCATATGACTGATGGATGGCAATGAAAGGCTATTGTTGTGACATTTGTTTTTACCATGGCAGATTGTTTTGCAATGTTTACATATATAACCTAGTTTTTTTGTTTTTGTGCTGGGGTCTCCACTAGAAAGTACAGTATATGATATTCATGTCAGTAGTTTTGAAACATTGCTGCAAGGATTTTCTGTGTTTCCTACTCATTGGACGATCAAAAGAATTAGTACTGTAATATTCTCTCTGTCCCAAATTTTATGGTTCCATTTTGACTTTGGTGCTAAACAATCGTCAACTTTGATCATTAATTTTAAGACGTAGAGATACAATGTATTATCATGTCCGATTATCGAAGCAACTTTAAAAAGAAGGTATTGGAGTATTTGGGAATTTCTGTCATTCTAAAGCTAGTGCCCTGCACGGTGGCTGCACATTAGTTGCTTAACGGCTGAACCATACTGATGCTGGTGGAAGGTTAACATTTTCTAAGACTGAAATGTTCCACAGGTGGAAGAAATTTCATTATGTTAGTCTGAAGACGTGTTTTGTTGAGAACTATCTTATCTATTTTTCTAACCTGGTTGTAAATGACTGATGTTTGCTCCTGCTAGGCTAAAATGCTTAATTTTTTGCACCATTAAAGCTAAATTTTCCCATGGCCAATGATTGTGAAATAAATAAGGAATTACTGAAAACCGAGCACAGAACTACTTGTTTAAAGAATTTATGATCTCATTCTTTGAGACAGTATGAGTATAGTGTTATTTTTTCCTCGAAACTGGGAGTTTTGTCTGTTATGCTTATGGTTAGTTAAACTGAATGTATCTATTCTAGACACATAGCTCTGACTTTTGTGTTCTTTCGATTGCAGAGATGCTTCACGTTCATTTGTTTCAGGAAATTTCACAGGTAAGAATTTCAGATGTTAAAAAGTTATTTTCTTGAAATTTCCCTGGTAAAATATTTCTTTAGAGATGCAGCATTATAATTTTTTGGATAGTCTTTATGTAAAGTCTTATTTCTAATTTGAACCGCGTTAGGTCACATTATTTTGGATAGTCTTTTTAGAGTATTAATATAGTCGCCCCTTCCACATTTTATGCTTTCCTTGTACTTTAACGTACTGACAGAACCGTCACTGGTCCAAAAACCTTCGCATCAAAGGCTAATCAATTTTAAAATGACTACTGATTTTGCTGTTGGAGGTCCTGTAACTCTTACTGTAACGCTTTTGATGAAAACCTGGTGCTTCAGTGTCTGAACAAATGACTATGAGTGACTTGTCTATCAATTGTTTACTTGCATAATTTGCATTCTGGTTATGTGTTTGCGGCTACTCCTAAATGCAGGAGATGGACTCACGGACACTCTACATGGACTATCCAGCAGTGAGGTAATTGATCTTCCTCTGGTTGTCGACATGAATTTGTATAAGATGCTTAAAGTTTTGGAGTTACATTTCATTCCTTTGTGTGTATTGGGATAGCAATGTTGATAGAACTTTCATACACAAAATGGAAGTGGAGCTTTTTGTACAAGATTAGCATTTGATGATGGGCATACTCTCTTATCCTTTTGTTTTGAACAGATTAATTTCAGAGAGTTTCCAAACAGCCTGCTTACAAGTCTAGGAATTATAAACTATTTCACTTGCTTTTGCAGGTCAAAAGTGTAGTAGAATGGCGTGATTTCTACATCAGAACGTACAAGTGAGTTGCTTGAACTGTTTTGATTAATTTTTTTGACGATTATGTTAATCATATTTAGAATCCTGCACAAGAATCGTAAGCTTACCAAATAATTTATCATCTAAGTGTTGAAAAAGATTCAGCAAATGGTAGCAAAACCATCATCAGTTTTATGTCGACCAATATGTCGGGTCTTGGACTAACTCCTAACAATGTAACTCATGTGTTACTTCAACGTGTCATGTTCGAGGAGTGTTGCATCTCGACACAACACATGAAACCTCCTGGACACGACGCTGACATGGTATGACAGGCATGAATGTGACAGAGAATGAAGAGGAGGGAGGGCCGAGGGGGAAAGTAAAAGTGCAGAACTTATAGGAGTTACTTGGGGGGGGGGGGGGTGCTTTATTTAATGGTCTCCCTCTCTTCCTAGTACTAGAAAGTGTTTTAACAGGGATTATTTATACTATACGGAATGCGTAAGGTCTTCTGAGAATTTTAATTCATGTGATTCTGCACTCTGCAGATATTAAATCCCGTCCTGGGTTATTTTACAGATTTGTCGGTAGGCTAGTGGGTCGGTACTATGATGATCAAGGGAAGCCTACAAAACATTTGAAGGGTGCGGAAGCAAAGGCAGCGAGAGGTGCACAGCTCTTGGTGAAGCAGAAAACCGATGAAGACAAGGTTCCAAGTTGCAATTCCAAGTGGAGTCAGGATGAGGGTGGAGAGGTAAGATTTTGTTGAGTGCACCGCACCAGTTATGACTGTTTCTCGAACTCTCTTATGGTTGTATCATTTTTAGATGATTTCCTATGTGAAAGTTCTCATGCAAAAATGCTGTTGTGCGAATCTTCCATAACAGTGGTTTCAAAAATATTTGTCACAATGGTGTCCATGCAGAATTGGATAAATCCAACTCTAACACGTCACCCAACACCCATCTCCTGCAATCCAACAAACACCACACCCCAAGTCCCAACCTCAACCACCATCCCAAACCCACCCACGACCTCTGGCAACAACCTCGGAACCCTAATCCTAATCCCTACATGAACACCATTGTGGCAAATATTGTTTTATTCCTCCCCAAAACGATAACTTATCCTGAGACATGATCTTAAAAGAAAATTCAGCTTTTAGTGCCTTCATGATAAGATGGAATTCGTCAAATGCTTGCTATGTTCAATCCTTGACTTCTTAATTAAACTGAGTCCAATGTCAGGTATGGTGTGACAGCGGATATCCAAGGCTGATCCAGAGACCAGTTGAGATCGCATTGACGGGAAAAGCGAGCAAGCGATGTGTATGTTTGAAAGAGGAGGAACTGCAAAATCCTGGTTTACAAGTTTATGAAGGATGTGATGATCTCGCCAAAGCATGCAAAGTATAGGTATACTTCACAAAGTTACGTTTATACGGACTCATATTCTAGCTACGTTAAAAAGTTCGTAATTGTCGACATAGCAAAATATCAGTGAAAAATGCTCTAATTTGTTTAATTTGACATGCCGATCCGCCTTTTTCTTGTTGCCCATTATGTAACTTTGACTAGTCTGCAAGTATCGGAGACGATACAAAGCGTTGAATATGGTTGTTTTGTGCAAATTTTCCAAATTTTTGGTCCAAAATGAAGTGTTGAACCGTGTACGCAAAACGATAGCTGTGTGAAATATCAAAGTAACAACATTTTGAATTGAAATAAAGTGCCAAAAGTGTCGTATCAAACACATTGGATACGCATCACGACCACTTGCGGGAAGTATCGTGGTACAGGTTGTCCAACAATCCTATGGTTGACTCTCCCACCTCTAAAAATAACTCACCCGCTTCTCTCTACTTTTAAGCACCCGCCTCCCTCTTGCTTACCACCTCTCAACCCTATGTTCCACCTTCTGGTCGGAGATAAGGTCGTTTCTTAACCTCCATCCCAACTATGCAAACCTTCATCCCCGTCCGTCGCTTGTTGCTGGTGTTCCAGTAGGTCTAATCTGTTTGCTCCATCTCCTCTCGTGCTTCCCCACATTCTGTCAGTTGATGCAAGTTTATTTTGGATTTGATGGTCCTTTGTTTTGCTTCCGATGTCGTCCCCTGTCTAATGGGTTTGTTTTCCTATATCCCTTCATCCTCTATTTGGTTGTCGATGCTAGTCGGAGAGTTTTCCCCTTCCCCTTCCCCTCCCCAACTCTCTGATCGCTGGCTTAGTATTGGTCTAAGCCTGTTTTGACCCTCCCTTGATGGGTTCGGACGGTTTCCCCCCTCCCCTGACCCTCTTCCTCACCTTCTGGAACCGTCTTTTCCAGTTTTTCGAGTCTTTTGTCTTCTCTCCGCTAGATAGCTTATGCTTCTGGTTTTTTTTTGGCATCGGTCTAAAAAACCCACCTTACCACTTACACATAACAGCTTTCGCCAGATTATGTGCATTTGTGTTAAGGTTTCGCGATACATAATTGAAAGAGAAACAATGAAAAGAAATGACTTCTTCATGAATCAACCGAATCAAGTCCTTGATCCCGTGATGAATTTCTTCAGCTTCAGCCAGTTGATTCACTAATTGTAAGCAGTCAGTCTGAAGAGTCGTGTGAAGAACCCCAAAGCTTCTTCTAGCCCATGGGATTGCCAAAAAAGCTGATTCTGCAAGGAATTTATCATAACCCTCCGAGGGGAAACCAGGAACGGGAACATTGATGATCCATCCGGCTGCAGCTTCTCCCGACTCCTTCCAGCTTGCATCCACATTAATAACTATAGTAGTCCAACAAGGATTTCCTTGAGGTCCCGAAATCAACAAGAACTTTTGAGAATTCCTCAGCCTTCTCCTAAGAGTCTTTGTCAGAGTGTCCTTCAGAGGTCCTCACCTCGGTCTTTATCTCTTTCTTCTTCTTCATTTCTTCCCAAATGTCGTTAAGAAAGGGGAAGGATTCCCTGTATCTTGAGATAAGTCCATCTGCTTGGTTCTGGGATCCTCTGATAATGATATCATTCCTAAAGAGCCAGATCTTATATAAGATGTTAATGAACTGGAATAAACCTTGCCAATTGTTATTGCAGTCAAACAAAAGTGAAGTATATTAATATTCCATTAACCACTCTTGGAACGATCGATCATCCCTTTCCTGAGTCCACTCTGCGAATTCAGTTGACCTTATGCTTCTGGTTAGGAGGGCTTTCTTTGTTTTCCTTGTCTTTGGTGGTGTAGAGTTTGTTTGGTGGGTTACACCAACGTGTTGGCTGTCTTGCGGGCTTGCTTGTGGGTTCTCTCTAGGTTTGATGGGTTGATTCGGTTAGTGCGCTTGTGGTCTTGGGAGTTGAGAGTGGTTGACTCAACGATGGTTTTCTTTCAAAAATGAACCCCATGTTTCTTATTCTCTCTTTTTCCGTAGCTTTTTACTACGGAGTACAGTAGTTTTTCTTTTATTACTCTCCTCGTCTCTTTGATTAGGGTCTCTTGTAAGGTTGCTATGTTTAGACGATTGGTGGAGGGCTACAGTTGTTCTCCTTTATCACTCAAATGAACGACTCAAACGATTGGAATTATGTTAGAGGGTTTCATCTGATCACCCAAGTGCAGGAGATTTATCTCCATAGATGGAAGACTTCATTGTCTTACCATTACTCTTTTCTTTCTACGTTCTTTTCGCAAGAACGTAAGTACACTTGGTACTCGTAACTCCATCTTTCGTAAGCTTCAAGAGAACTTGGTGGTTAGCAACAACGATAACATTAGATTAAGCGCTCGTGTCCAATCGTTTGCATTCAATCATCATGCCAGTCAGAGAAATTTACTTACGCTTTTAGATATGTGTTGTCGTGTAGATGTTCCCTTGTGTACTTCCTTTTACCGTATTACTAGATGGATGCCCGTGCGTTGTACGGTTACTAAAACAATTAATGATAAATGTGTAAATTTTAATGGAGGTCACCCCGTACTAATTTGATTGCGTATGCAAATAATATTGTACTGTATTAATTAAATTAACTATTTGAAAATTTAATGTCTTTTGAGATATTGATGACCATAGTTTAATGATTAGGATATAAAATAAATGTAATACTACATAAGTACATATACGGATATACCGATCCATTTTTTATACCCGATCAATGATTAGGAGTATTTCATTAGACCGTCTCATATGAGAATTTGTGATTTATTTTTGTTTCTACTTGTCACTACTTATTTTGTCAGTATTCGATAAAGAAAGTTTTCTTATTTATTTTTGTCCCTCATAAACTACATTATTTATTACTCCGTCTTTCTTCTGTTCCGATCATTTGTTTGCCTATTCCATTTTAAGGCGTCTCGGTCATATGTTTGCCTTTCTATTTTTGGAAGATTTCTGATGTGTAATTGACCATCCACCTATAATTACCTCCACATGTCACTCTCTAATTAGACTTCTCCTCACTTCTTGGTCTTTGTGCCAAAAGGAACGGTAAACAAATAATAGGGACGGAGGGAGTATTTGTTTATGATAGAAAAATGGAATATTATTTGACAATATAATACTATGGATTAATTATCCATTCCAAATAATTATGGTGTCTCATGATCATATTTTTCAATAATATGTGAATTTTGATTGTTGTAAAAAAAATTATCCAAATATTTTTGTGTGTTACTCCATGCCTTATATGACATGTCGCATCATGCTACATTAAGTTTAATTGTTAAATCGATGACTCAATATCACAAGTTCCATTTCTCCAGAAATAATATGTTTCATTATTTTTCCAATATAACCGCGAAAACAATATGTTTCTGGGCCGTCCCTGATCCCAAGATTACATCACGTTGAATTAGTTAATAGTTTAATCAAATTTTAATGTTTAAATTTTCTACACTTAAATATGATACTCCTTAAATAATTAAGTTTGTATTTAAGAATTCTAAAACAATTGTAAACTAGCATATCGGTCGAAAAAATTCTCTCTTATTTTTCAATGTGTGAAAATTCACGTGATGCAAAAAAATACATCGTCTTTTTGGAGCAAATACTTAAGATTTTTTAATTATCCAATGACCAATGAGTATTCTTATTTATAAATATAAAATCTCATCATGTATTATAATTTTTCAAAGTGAGAAAGTTTTTACGGTTTACTTATTCTCCCCGTCCCGCTGAATTGTTTGTCTTTCATTTGGGTACAAAACTACAAATACCAAGAAAATCCTAAAAAGGACCAAGAAGCATGGTGTAAATGCTTGGGTATGGAAAACTAATGAGGAGAAATATGATCTATTATCTTTTAAAATATATCCTAAATTAGAAAGACAAACAAATGACTGAGACGTTCAAATAAGGAATAGACAAACAATTTACTGGGACGGAGAAAGTATATATGTACTGTAATACACCGTCTAAAAAAATGATATGAAAATTATACTCTAAGAATAGCATTTTCACCACAAATCTTATTATATTATTTTTATACGGAGTAAATGTTTTTACGATACTATTTTTGTTAAACGAAACGTAAATGTTTTTACATAAAAAGTGAAATTTCTCGTAAATTGTTAAAAGTTTTAAAAAGTTATTAACTATAAGATAATAATAATAATTTAATTTTATTAAAAAATAGATATAATTCTATTAGAATAAAATTAAAAATAGATGTAATTCTATTAGGATAAAAACATTACTTTTTATATTTACGATATTTAAACTTTAATGTTTTAAAAAAGTTGGATTATCTCACGTCGCTCGAAAAAAGCTTCAATTATATATTTATATATGATACTTCCTCCGATCCATTTGATTGTTTGCATTTGATTTTTGGACACTATTCATAGGTGAATGAAATTGTCAATTTAATTTCTAATATATAAGATAAAATATAGTCATGTGATATCTTGTTTAAATTGTCTAATCGAGTACTTTATAAATATCAAATTTTTATAATTTTTAGAAATACGTAACTAAAGATGACAAAAGAAAACGTGCATTCACAAGTGTGAAAAAGCAAATGCAAACAATCAAATGGAACAGAAGGACTATATGATTAGAAGGATATGTAATGTAGTATACAAACTCGATGATGTATACCTTATACTCCATCTGTATCTATATGTTCATCCACTTTGTTTAATATATATATATGAGTGAAATATTATATTGAAAGTGGACGAACATATAGGTAACGAGGAAATATTATATTATAAATAAATCGAGTACCTCTTGCAAAAAAAAAAGCAATCATATGGTTTTAACCATCCACAACCATTTCATCTTCTTCTTTTTCTTCTTTACCTTCTCTCCTCATTTCAATCATCCACTTCATCTTTCCACTCATCATCTTCTTATTTTTCATCTTACCAAAAAATACCCCACATTTATTTCATCTTCTACTTTCATTCTCTCTCCTATTTTATTATACCCCACATATTTACACATCAAATTTACCTTAGCCCAATCATTTATTTTCATACTATTATACTCCCTCGCATTCTCTAGGATCCTACCAAGTGTAAAAGGCACAAAGTTTAATGCAAATTGGTTAGAGACTTTGCAAGTGGAAAAAACATTTAATTAAAATTCTACTAGTAATTACCTAGACTTAGTAGAGTACTTAATGTCAACCATCCTACTATCCTACTTTATATCACTTCATTTCATTTCTCATTTGTGCGTGACTATCTATTCTACTCATATTTGTTTTCAATTTGTATCTATACATTCACTATAAATACACCAAATATTTGGCACACAAATTTCCCCTCCAAATTAAAATTTCAACCCATGTTTCTCCAAAAAAATTTCCTCCAATTAGATTTTACAATGCCATTAAGTCTTCTTATAAAAGGGATAGAATATTCTAATTAGGCATTTAAACCCTTACACCACAAAAAAACATTCAATGCTTACAAAACATGTTCACTAGAATCTCCTTACACCACTTAACTTACAATATTTAAATAAAAATATGTCAAGTTTACATTTACAAAATGACACTGCCACAATTCCAGAGACAGTAGAGCCGCTTTTTTCATCGAGAAATCAAATTCCGCCTTTGCCACACGCTCTTTTTGTGCGCCAACAATCAAGCATGTTTAATCCAAGGCTGACTGAAGAGGAAAAGAAGAAATTTCACAAATTATGTACCTCAATTATAAAGGTGGAAAGCTAAAACATGGGATAATAGGTGAGATATCAAGGCAATATAAAGTAGAACGACATGCAATTACTAACATTTGGAAGGTGGTTAAGGAGGCCATACAAGCAAATGACACACCAAATTTGAAGCCAAAGTATAAAGGTTCGGTCAAGTTTCTTGAAATAGACTTAAATAAGGTAAGTGAAATTCCACTTCACAAACGAATGAATATGTATAGGTTAGCTAAGGCGATGGGGTGCTCAGAAAGTACCATTCAAAGGTTAGTTAAGAAGGGGAAAATTAGAAAACATTCAAATTCCATTAAACCCTTTTTGACTAATGATAACATGAAAGCTAGAATAACATTTGTGTTATCAAAAATTATGCCTGAAAGTATACCTATTAATCCTACATTTGAATGCATGTATAATTATGTTCACATTGATGAAAATTTTTTCTTCATGACAAGTGTTTCACAAAATCCACTACATTTGCAAGCGTTTTATAAATAAAATCATGTTCATGGCGGCTTTAGCAAGACCTAGATATGGGGCTGATGGTGAGTGTTTATTTGACGGGAAAATTGGGGTGTTTCCGTTCATTCAAGCGGTACCAGCTCAAAGAGCTAGCAAAAATAGGGCGAGAGGAGTCCTAGAAACTAAAGCCATAGAGAATGTGACAAAATTGGTTATCAAAGAGTGCATAATCACACAAATTCTTCCGGCCATCAAGCAGAAATGGCCACCGAATAGCGACAAACACATAATCATCCAACAAGATAATGCAACACCCCATATATCGAATGAGGATCAAGATTTCCAAGCAGCTGCAAATTCTGATGGGCTCAATATCAAGCTACAATATCAGCCACCAAACAGTCCAGATTTAAACATTAATGATTTGGGTTTCTTTAGGGTCATACAAACTCTACAACATGAGGAAGCACCTACCACCATTGATGAGTTAGTGGCTGCGGTGCACAAAGCTTTTAATGAAACTAGTCACCGAACCTTAAATTATGTATGGTTGTCACTAATGTATTGTATGAATGAGATTTTGATTGACAGGGGAAACAACAAGTACAAACTACCACATGTTGGAAAGAAGAAACTCGAAAGGTTGGGAATACTACCTCAACATGTGAGCCCTAACAAAGAAGTTGTTCTAGCAAGGATGGAGGAGCAAATAGCTGGAAATTGGAATGTAGATAGTGGTTTTCCATAAGCAACAAATCAGATAGAAGAATTAACGAATTGAATATGGGTGACTTAACTATATGGTGCATATTGTGTTTGAATGATGTTCAATTAATTAAAAGGAGACATATTTTGATGGTGAAAATTTAAAGATAACCATTGAACATCATTCAACCATGTACTGACTTTTGTCTTTTGCATTAAATATTTTAGGTTTATGTATTCCAACTGTCTTTTGGATAAGATAATTAAATGATGCATCTTAACTTAATTTTCACTTTCTGTATAATTTAATTTAATTTGTATAAAATCATACTCAAATCAAACTTGAATCACTAAAAAGAAGATAAAAAAAAACAACCCAAATAACACTCAAATCATAATAACATGCATGGTATTAGAATAAAAAACAATAAGCAAATCAAAACAAGACGATATTTTAAATTAAAATCTAAACATACATAGTAACTGAACGGCAAATATATTTTCATCATAGCCTGCACCGGATCATCTTCTTTAAAAACAAGTTGACGTCTTGTATTTCGCACCCAAATTGTCTCCATAAACTCGAGTGGAAAAGGCGGCTCTTCGACAATCCCAAGTCGAACTGGCGTGTCTTCAACAATCTCATACTCGTCATCTACACATTGATTTTTAGGGGTCTTAGGAGAATCACATAAATGACCCGTTGTGGGGGGCAAACCATGAGATTTAGATGAAAATTCTTCAAATTCCACGACTATTAAAATATGAGGATATGTAAGTAAGTGGAAATTAAAAAAATGGGCGTATTGTGATAAGAGGAAGAAAGAAGAGTCATAAAAAAATTTGATTTCATTTGATATGAAGGAAATGGCGTGATGGTGTGGAAAAATTGAGAGGAGGGATGTGATGTGAGATGTGATTTGAGAGTTATAGCTTTGCAGGTCTATGCATGTGATAAATGGTAGGTAAGTCAGTAATTAGGCTTATTTGTTAGAAATGTGAGTAACTATGGATGGTTAAGATTATTAATGAGGTGTATAAATGACTTTATCTTATTTATTAATTTATCATTTATGGAAATGGTATGAATTGATTGAATAGGCCGAAAAAGGAAAGTGGTAGGATTCTAAAGAATGGGAGGGAGTAATTTTTAGTCTTAATTTACTTACATTTTTTTAATATTATTGTTTCTAAAAAAATGAAAGTAAGAAACGGAAATAAAACACACGGATGTAATCGCTTAAAGTTAAATAAATTAAAATGAAAATAGGCGAAAACTTAATACTTAATACATTGTAGCCTAATTTAATTAAGACTTACTAAATATAAACAAACAGCAAATAAATAAAAAGGGAGGATGACAACGACAGTACTTAAAGATTCTTACAAACAGAAAGACTCGACGGTTAATATTGGACAAGGTCCATTATTTTCTAATAGGCTCATGGTCCCCATCATAATCGTAATATGAATTGTCCATCCAACCGTCTGAGTTTTCGTCTCTCAGAAGTTCAATTTCATGGAGTCAGTCCTCCTCCGTTGTAATTTTGTCATAAATAGTCCAGTAGTAAACCTCTTCACGCTGAACAAATGTTCGTCCACTACCAGACAAAATATCACTTAAAACATCTTTATCAACTATTTTCAACAGTCTACGAATCATCGAAACAACTTCACTTTCTAAGGATGTAAGTTCTTCGTTTTTAGCCATCCATGTCTCTGAAATATTAGAGATAATATAATCAAAATCTGCATATATCATAGAGTTTCATATATAGTAATAGTAAGAATCATACCATAAGTATTATTGACTGCCATTGGAGGACTAAGTACAACTTCTGCATTTCCAGTAATTATACCATAGAGTTTGGTTAGGGCCGGTGGACTATGTAATAGTAACATATACATGCTTTCTATTACGACTAAGTTAACACGAGTAAAACAATTGGGAGCTTCATCCCTAATCTTATTGATTTTTCTCCCAACTTCCTCATCATAGTGGACAAACATGTTATATATTTTAGTTAATTATATGTAGAAGAGAAAGAGATGTAAAATGAAGTCGTAACTTATATAGAGCTATTTCTTTTTCATCATAGTGTTTCTTTTTCTTTTTTCTTACTTTGTATTTTCTTATCAGCACAATAATGTCGGAATGAGTAGCGTTTAGTCACTCCAATTTTGGTATCTTATTAATTAAAGCATCCGTCAAAAAATACAAATGAGTTGTCAATTTTTTTCTTTTCTTTTTCTGACTTTGTATTGTCTTATCAGCACAGTAATGTCGGTATGGAGTAGTGTGTAGTCACTTCAATTTTGGTATCTTATTAATTAAAGCATCCGTCAAAAAATACAATTGAGTTGCCAATTTTTTTCTTTTCTTTTTCTGACTTTGTATTGTCTTATCAGCACAGTAATGTCGGAATGGAGTAGTGTGTAGTCACTTCAATTTTGGTATCTTATTAATTAAAGCATCCGCCAGAAAATACAATTGAGTTGTCAATTTTTTTCTTTTCTTTTTCTGACTTTGTATTGTCTTATCAGCACAGTAATGACGGGATGGAGTAGTGTGTAGTCACTTCAATTTTGGTATCTTATTAGTTAAAGCATCCGTCAGAAAATACAATTGAGTTGTCAATTTTTTTCTTTTCTTTTTCTTACTTTGTATTTTCATATCAGCACAATAATGTCAGAATGGGGTAGTGTGTAGTCACTTCAATTTTGGTATCTTATTAATCAAAGAATCCGTCAGAAAATACAATTGAGTTGTCAATTTTATTTTTTTCTGATCACTTTGTATTGTCTTATCATCACAGTAATGTCGGAATGAAGTAGTGTGTAGTCACTTCAATTTTGGTATCTTATTAATTAAAGCGTCCGTCAGAAAATACAATTGAGTTGTCAATTTTTTTCTTTTCTTTTTCTTACTTTGTATTGTCTTCTTAGCACAGTAATGTCAGAATGAGTAGTGTTTAGTTATTTCAATTTTGGTATCTTTTTCTGACTTTGTAGAAAATAAAAAACTAGTAGATTGGAAGTAAAGTGCATAAAACTTAATCAGACATAAGTTTACAAGTACGTAGAAAGAAACTTAAGATCTAATTAAACATAACACGTTACGAATACATTGAGTAAAACTTAACCTAAGTGGCGAAACCTTTGCCAAAGATTCTCAATAAGATCATTTCTAAGAGATAAATGTCGAGCTGAATCTTCCATACGATCTCGATTAGACACAAATTGATGTATATCAAGAATGTATCCTACATCGTACTCAGGTTGTTGAACACTAGTAGATGCTTTCTCATTGTCTTCTTCCATATACTCATTTGCAATGTAGTATCCAGCATATGTATCACGTTCATCTTCCACAATCATGTTATGTAATATTATGTTGTCATAACCTTTCGCAAAGTTATTGTATCCCACGATAGTGCTGGTCTACGAATTACCGCAAACCTAGCTTGTAGGACACCAAACGCACGCTCCACGTCCTTTCTTACACTCTCTTGTCTTTTTGAAAAGCACCTATCCTTAGGTGTTTGTGGATGTCCTATAAACGAGATAAAAGTAGACCACCTTGGGTATATCCCATTTGTTAAGTAATAAGCAGTATTGTGGTGATTACCGTTTACCCAATAACTAACACGTAGAGCTCGCCCGTTCAATAGATCATCAAAGACGGGGGAACGATGAAGCACGTTTATATCGTTAGCTGATCCGGGCGTGCCAAAATAAGAATGTCATATCCACAAATCTTGAGATGCTACAGCCTCAAGAATTATCGACGGTTTTGTTGATCGTCCTTGATATTGGCTTTGCCAAGCCACTGGACAATTTTTCCAAGTCCAGTGCATGCAATCAATATTCCCCAACATACCTGGAAATCCTCGTGTTTCATTGATTTGAAGTAGCCTTTGAAGATCTGCAGCTGTTGGAGTTCTGAGATACTGTTCACCAAATTGAGCAATGATAACTTCGACGAACATTAAAAGACATTTCTGTGTTATTGATTCACCAAGTCTTAAGTATTCGTCGACCCTATCAGCGGCCTCTCCGTATGCTAACATACGAATAGCGGCAGTACATTTTTGCAAAGCTGATAAACCTAGTCTTTCGATAGCATCACGTCTTTGTCGAAAAAATTCGTGAGTGGACTCAGCAGCATGTACCAAACGTAGAAACAGATGTCTTCGCATCCTAAATCTACGTCGAAACATCCTATCATCGCACACAGGTTCATCAGCGAAATAGTCACTGTAGAGTCTACGATGACCATCTTCTCGGTTTCTTTCAATGAATTTCCTTCGTTTCCGAAGTGGTGGTTGGTTTTGATGGGGAGTATTTTGTGTTTGTATTTGTAACAGTCGAGTACTCAGTAAATTTCTTAATTAAATCCTTTGAGCTCGATGTCTATTGTAGCCTTCTAAGGATGAGGAAGAATGTGTTGAAGATGGTGGGGATGAAGAATTAGACATGATGTGTGAATGATTGAATTTGGTGTGGATTATTTTGAAGTAGAATCATCCATATATATATATAGAGTCATTTTTTATAAGGATATGGATAAGAAGATGAAATCTATATGGATATTCTTTAGATAAGGATAAGGATATTCACACACTGCAGATACTCTAACGACTTTAATACAGATAAGGAAAATCCAGTAACGACTCTATTTTTCAAATACAAATCATCCAACAACTCAAATTCAAATACTCACACGACTACATTCAATTGAAAGCACAACTTAAAAACTAATATAAATTAAACACACAACTTGAATACAAATAAGTAAAAACTTGAGTACATAACCACTACTACAAATTTAAAAAAATAAAAAAGTAACATTCCAAGACTGCCAAACTTATTAAGCAAATTAATCTTCGAAATTTCTAGCTGTGGTGGTAGCGATGGAGTTTGCAGCAATTGTTGAAGCATTTGCCAGTCTTGGTTCTTTCTCTTTCTTTCTTCTCTTTTGTTATATAATGCCAATTGTTGCAAAGCAACCTCCGCATTTGTCTTCTTAAATTGCAATTCGTCCCTCTCCAAAGCTATATCAATTGCAGTTGATTTATTCATCGCTGCAAACTGCAAGTTTATTTCATCCAACTCAACATTACTGACTTTTTTTTTACCTTTATTTCTCTTTGCCTATTGTCGACTGACGTTGAGTGCTTGCACTCTAAATATCATTAGAGGTAGGATTTGACTGCTCATCATCAAGTCGTACTGTTTTACCACTACTGGTGTTGTCTTCATTTACACCGCCGGTAGATGTCCCTCCAACGACACCCGTTTTGGAAGTGTTGGCAGCGAAGGGAGCTAAATAAACTTTGCATTTCTGATGCCCTTTCATCATATCCCAAGCATGATCCAAGTTGAATCTGGTTTTAAATAAAGCTCTGGTCTCTGCTAAGACGCTTTCTTCATTCCACCCACTAGCCCTTCTTCTACAAGCCGTCTCATAACACGAACTCAATTTCATGATTATGGTAGATATTCTTCTAAATCGTTTATCGAGCATTCCAATAGAGCGTTGTTGTAGTGCACGATTGTAAGCTCTTACCAATTCATATTTTTCAAATACACGCTTCCAGAAAACATTCTTGTTTTGATTAGTACCAATAACACCATCTTTAGAAATAGTAATAAAAGAAGAAATTAGTGCCTCATCCTCCTTTACGGAGAAAGTATCCCTGTTCGAATTTCATGATGTTGGGGTCGATAAATTTTCAACTACATCGTCATCAACATGATATTGACTCTGAAAATTTGCAGGAGTTTGGTTAGAGAATATAGGAAAAGGTTAGTATTATCATATGTTGATTGACTTGAATTTTGTGTAGGTAATATTTTATTATCTGGAAATTGTTGTGTGTCTTGATATTCATCTAAATATTCTGAATTGATATCAAAATTGTAATGATAATTTGATGAATTGTTATTATTATTATTATAACTCATAATTATAAATTATATTTAAATAATATTATATAATTGTGAGAATGAGTAGGGAAGAGTTGTGTGAAAAGAGGTAAATAATGGAGTATAATTATAGAGGTGGAAATAGGGTCAGTCGGGTCGGGTTGGGGCCGAGTATACTCGGGTTGGGTAATATTGTGTTCGGGCCGTAAGCTTCGGGTGATTTAGGTTCGAATGAATATGAAAATAAAAGTACGGCTCGGGAAATGATAAATTTTTAATAAAAAAAAAGTTACAACACAAACGTAGTGAGTTCAGAAATATAGTACGACACACTTTGAAAAAAAAAACTTAACCAACACAAAACGCTAGTAATTTATTTTACGAACAATAATTTCTAAATAGTGTCGTATCAATTAATTTTTTTTAATCCGTGCCACGATTATATTTTGTTTACCAATTCGTCACTTTGGTACAACTTTTTTACCTATTTGGCACCGACGACATTTTTAAAATATCGGTCACTAGGTCGGGTTCGGGTCATTTTGCAAAAGGTTTGGGTAGGATCGGTTTAGAGTTACAAAATGTTCGGGTTAAATTGTAAATGTTCTACTGAAAATATACGTACGGTCCGGGTTAATGATAATTTTTTAATATAAAAAAGTTACAAAATAAATTATAAGGTCGGAAATATAGGCGTCGAGAAAGAATAAATTACAAGGTCGGAAATATAATCGTCGAGAAAGAACAAATACGGACGTTGGATCCGAAAGAAATAAAAAAAGCACAACAAAAAAAGAAGGCTCATATGTATCATCACGTTCTTTTTTCTGCAAAAGTAGGCCTTTTCCTGCAACTCCTCCCTCTCTCTCTCTCTTCTATTTCAACATTTCATCTACATGAAATCTCAAAAAAAAAATTCATCTTCATCTTCATCAATTTCAACCATTACACCACCGTTTTCATCTTTTATTTCATCCTTCCATCAACATCAACCATTTCATCTTCTAATATTTCATTCAATGTGGATGGTCTTAGAAGGCGAAGCTGGTGATTTTCTTATAAGTCCAAAGTAATGTTTAGATTCGTCTTCGTCCTACACAAATTACTCATATCACCCGCGCTTTTTATGCCCTTTTACTGTTTTCCCCTTCCTAATTATTACTACTTCCGAAATTATATTTTAACTTAAATGACTAAAATCAATTATATATTTAAGGAACCTAATTTTTTCCGAAACGTGAATATTGAAAAATTATTACAGGAAATAAAAAAACGGTTTCCAAGCAAGAAATAGTTCTCAAAATTCTATATAAACTTACCGGTCCTCCTGAATTCATTTAACTTCTACTCATCTCCTCAAAAATCTCAATATACCCGTTTTCTAAGTCTGGACAAAAAACTAAGAACTCCACATTCAAAAATCTCGATCCACAAAAAAATACTCGCTCTCATTCCTTCGACCCTTTATATAAGTATTTTCACAATTTTTAAGAAAGGTGGTAAAAGTAAATGGATTATTGGTCAGGTAGTGTTATTGGTCCATCAAACTTTAAAGTAAGGAAAAAAGGAGTGTCATTTTGTGTAAATATAGGAAAGATATGAAGATTATAAGGTAAATTTTTTTACCAAAAAGGGAAGGTAAAGAATTAAATGAATTGTCCATTTATAGTAAGTATAAAGAATTAAATGGATGAAAGAATTTTTTTTTTCCATCAATTCCAATAATTACTCCGTATTATTTTGCAAACTAGTCTCCCCCATTAGGACTTGCTCTATATTCTACGTAGAACGATTTAGGATAAGATTTTTAGGTAGTTAGTTTGAGGTTTTAGGTGGTTGGTTTACGGTTATAAGTAGTCGCTTTTACGTAGATTTACGATTAAAATAGTCGAAAAAATATTTTTTATTTTAAAAATAAGCCCCGGTTTTATTCCTAGCTCATGGGCCAGACATTTGTAATTTTTTTTGTTAAAAGAAATGTGATGTAAAATCGTCTTATTTCGTAATTACTTTTAGTAATTTTAACTTTTCATGTATGAATAAAAAGAGTTAATTAACGTTTATTTGATTTGTTTTTACATACATATTACGGTAATTAGAAATTCAGTGTTTAATGTTACGTAGTAATATGTATCACCTTGGGGGCTAATATATGTATCTATGTAGTTTAACAATTGTTTAGATTAATAAATATGCGTGTATAACCTATCGTTAATTTATAGTTAAATGGACGGTCGATAAAGGAAATTGTTTCGTTGGTCAAATTCGAGTTGACGACAGAGTGGTTACAACATCTGAGCATGTTGGGGCTCATTTTCCTCCTTTTGAGCTTGTTCAGTTTCTTGTTTGTGAACCCATTCAATCTCTCGATCGCGCACTTACATTCCAGACACAGAGCACACCAGCTTCGCATACTCAGTCAGAGAAGGCTCGCCAACGTATTATCTTTACTGGCCCCCGTCAATCTGCCGATGCTATCACTTCTGTCGTTTCCACCCCATGTCGCTCGTTTGAGAGTAACGATCTAAATGACGAGTTTTTCCCGATGACAATGATTATGCAATTAGAGGATTACAACTGATTTTAAAATTTCGAGCTTTATCACAAAGATTTCGAGTTTTGTTGTAAACATTTTGAGCTTTAGTGTAAAGTTGTTGATTTAAATCACATAAATGTTTAAACTCAAAAACTTACAACTGAAGGAGTTATGTCTACTGTCCTACGGATTTACTCGCTTAAGTCTATGTATCCGATATGCCTTGCTAGAGGTCGATGTCGGGTTGACATATAAATGGGTTATATGTCTGGTAGTCTTAAGTGGGCCCATTGGGTCACACACAATATGTACGGGATATTATTAATATATCGGTATATTAATATATCGAGTCAGTAGTAATACGACTCAGCTGTGTTGTCGGGTTATGATAATTAGAGTTATAGTAATAATCTAGTTATGGTAACTAGAGTTATTGTGATAATCTAATTATACCAATTAGAGTTGTGGAATAACTTTTATATGGTAACTAGAATTATTCTGATAATCTAATTATACCAATTTGAGTTATGGAATAACTTCTAGGTTAAGTAACCTAGCTCTCTAGCTCTCCTATATAAGGAGGTTCATATGATGAACCAAAACATACAATTCAGAGTATTATTTTATACTCCCTCCGATTTTTTATTATCTTCCCTTTTGGTTTTGGGGAAGAAAATAAAGGTGTAGGAATGTGTGATTCAAAATAAAAGAAAGAAGAGAGAGAGACGTAAGGGTGATTCTAGACCACATGTTGATGACCCAAAATAGAAATAGGGAAGAAAGGGTGTTTCAGCTAAATAAGGAAATAGGGAAGATAGATAAAAATCGGAGGGAGTATATTATTAGAGAGAGAATTTTGTGAGACCGTCTCACAAAACCCTTATACTAGCATATACACCGCAGTTCCGTACCTGTGTGGATACTAACGGAGGCATCACATCTGGGTTGCTTTATTCTGTCCGTGGGGAATTATATATACTTCTGGGTTATTATATTTCTTATTATTCTTATTAATACGCTCTTCCGCTGCCAATAAGGTATATTCGTTATCCCTCTATTGTTTGTCTTTTCGGTTAATACTTGTAACATGTCCTTGGCTTTAAGGGTTGTAACCCTTCAACAACTCACCTCAGAAACTTTTATAAGCTCAATAAATATACACAAAAGCTCAAAAACTTTGCATTGGTTGTACAATGCTATTGTACAACCAGGTGTATAATCCTATTTTCCATGACCATGTTGTACTCCCTCCGATTCTTTTTTTTTCTTCCTACTTCATTATTATATACCTCACATATAATAGGGGAGTAAGAGGAAAAAAGGAATCAGAGAGAGTAGTCGCTATGAGGAACGCGCGTGCACCGCGCCTTATTGACCTGATTTGAGTTGTATAGGTCTTACGCATAACCAAGGTCAAGAAGGTCGGTTTGAGGGTTGCATTGGTTGTTCGAGTACATGTTGGATAATTATCCCACATCGCCATTTTAGTGGCTTGGTTATATGCTTCAAAAGAAGCTTCTTTGCTTGTTGTCCCACACTGAGAAAATAAGAAATTAAGATTTATCACATAATGACAAAGTTTGTTTGTTTTTATCTTCCATTGTGGATGTTATCCCACATTGAAAAAATAGGAGAGAGACTTAATGTTTGTAAGCTTCCTCCTTCCTAGTGTTATCACTTGTGGTAAAGTGGGTCTTCTATGGAGGTGTGTGGGTTTGGCCTTGAACCACATGCGCACACTCGCTCGACTTGCCTCGTCTCGACACGGGTCAGGTTTGGGCTTTGGTAGAGCACCTGTGGTGTGGGCTTTAGCCCACTTTTACGTACAAATCTTATTTTTTGGTCTACAAAAGAATTCATGGCACAAGTCCCAAACAATTCTAGACTCTTCCTGATTCTTCACCTACCATCTCGTTTTTTGTTCTCATCATTAATTGAAGCATTGTTTTCTCCATCAACAATGCTATACATACCAATTACGTAGAATTGAAAGATAAACGATCTAAAAGTATAGCTAACTTTTATCACTTCTTCCTTGTAGATTTGATGGCTCGAATCTCGTCATTGCCCAAAATATAGCTCCATTTGCCTTCATTTGCCTCATTTTTGACAAAACGTAAACAAAATACCCGACATAATAAACAAGGATAAAAAGTTAGAAAAATGAATCCTACGATGCATAAAATGAACCAAAATAAAGGAAAAGTTGGGGTTAAATATATATATATATATACAAAATGAGTTCATCAAATCCTCCCAAACCAAACCTTTGCTTGTCTCCTAAGCAAAGCAATCATCAAAGAATCTGGACAAGACTTAAAACAATGGCTCAGATCGAATTATCAACACGAGTCCCAGCATCGAATACTCCAACAAGCAAATGACACCAAAGCTAAAGAAACAAATTCTAAAACATAAGACGAAGAGCAGAGAATTCCAAAGATCAAGCACCAATCAAAACTCAAATGCCAAACTTTAAATTTTGCACGATCAACTATGTCGAGATTCCTCATGGATCGCTCATCACTCAATCGGGACAATATTGTGAGTTTAGGTAGAATCGGAAAGACAAAACACTCACCTAACTACGACTTACGAGAACATGCATGCAATCTAGCATGATACCAATCTCTACCAACCGTACATACACATTCAATCGGAAGAAGATACATGTTGAGGACTTACATATAGTATAAAGTGAGGCTAATCGGTATGAAGGGGCAAAATTATTTGGATATGTGGAGGTAGAAGTCAAGCTAGTACAGCCGTAACCAACTTTATGCTCATTCCATTCTGAACCATTCTACAATCAAAGGAATCAGACATGGTACCAAGCGCCTATTTTCAACTTTCATCAAAATCGGCTTTACACCAATAACTACGAAAACAGAGAGATCAATTATTTTCTCATAGTAAAAACATACTCTTCTTCTTGTTTTACTTCAATTTTTTGTTTTCAATTATCGATTTTTTTTTCAATTCCCTTCTCCAATCGACATGGCATTGTACCAAGTTTCACCCGAAAAAACAACTTCGTCTAGTTAACCAAACTAACTTGACTAGGGTAGGCAAATATGGCATGTAGTTAATAAATGGGTCGAAACGGGTCAATTTTCGACTATGTGAAGTTCATGGGAATTAGATAAAAGAAAGGGGATTGTCTCTTCTACATGTGTCACAATCACAAACCGAATGCATACAAGTATTTAAGAGACATATGTCATGCTTATGCAATTTGATGTTACATGTAAGGAGCACTACTACTCTCAACTTATAAGAAACTAATCATGAATGTCATCAGTTTAAGGAGGCTCTAAGTCTCACGATATAAGTAGCTTACTCGACAACAAGTCAATTTACTCATTTGGCATTCGAAGCGTAATCGGCGATAAGATCAAAGAAATACTAAACTCATATAATGGAAAACAAGTGTCATTCACAAGAGAATAAAGAATAGGAAAAAATATGCGACAAACGCAATGTCATCATCGCCGACACGACTCTATACTAAAACACACAAAAGGACACGAAAAAAGAAAAATTAAATGAAAAACATTTATTTTATTTAAGAAAAATAAACACGCAACACACAAAACATCCCCTCAAACCAAATTACACAATGTCCTCATTGTGAACCATAGCAATCAAATTAGGACAAAATATAACCAGCAAAAGGAGAAAAAAAACAAGAAAAGGGAAGGTATCGACAAAATACTCCAAAGAAGTTCCCCCCAAACCAGCAACAAACGGTGGGATGGGGGTGGGGTGGGGGGGAGGGGGATCGGACTCATAACCATCAATATCAAACTCGTAGCAGTTTGTACAAGAGAATAATTAGAACTCTCAGAACCAATCAAAACATCAATCTTACTTGCCTCACTTTCTTTAGGATAAGGTTATCCGGATCCGATAAGTCTAAACTCAAACAGATCTGCTTGAAAGAATTATCTCAATCCTCCTCAGAAATCATAAGCTCAAACAAAGGGTCAAGAGAAATCTGATCAAGACAATCAATGGGTGAAAGGGATAATTCATCCTCAATATAAGGGAAAAACTCAAGTTTTTCTTAAATGAGTTTCTCAAATAAATCATCTTCGATATCCCATCTATCTACACATTTTTCTCTCAAGGAATCATCAAAAAGTGTATTCTCCGCTTCCGTCCGATTTTTCCTCTCAAGCTCAAGATTCTCTTTTTTGTTCAATTCTTTCTCCAAAATCTCATAATTGACATCAAATGTCACTCTCTAAAAATCACACAAATCAAAATCCTAAATGTTATCCTCAATTAAAAGAGCAACATTCAGAGCATCCAAACACACATTTTTCTCAAAAAACACACATTACAATTCAGTGTCATTGACATGCACAAAGTCGGGAGAAGGTTGGATTAAAGTGTGTAGGTTTGAAAGAGGATAAGATGGTTCACAAGGATCAAATTCATGGAAATCGACATCT
Organism: Agrostemma githago; assembly: GCA_958450325.1. NCBI lineage: Eukaryota > Viridiplantae > Streptophyta > Magnoliopsida > Caryophyllales > Caryophyllaceae > Agrostemma > Agrostemma githago. Next base: position 15,212,605 of record OY288248.1, read on the forward strand.
TGCATCATATTATCATTCATGGAGGATTGTGGAACTTGGATAGATTGAACAATATATACATCATCATCATCTTCATCATCAATTGTGTTCACAGGAGATGGAGATGGAACACTTACCTGAAGGTTCTATGCTACTTCCATAGGCGAACCCGATTGACTTTGTTGCTTTTCATCTGCTAATTGGACAATTTGATTGTCCAATATTTTACTAAGAGGTAGAAATTGGTCGTTTCGAGTCTCTTGCCTTTGTAGAACTTATGTGAAATGTAGCATCAAAGGCTTGATTTTCGTCATTTCATTATTCCACCTCATCTCTGACTCAACACTGTTTCGGGCTAAATATTTAAAGAGTTCCCATCGCTCCTCATAAGGCATATAATTAAACATCCCTTCGTAGTTTGCCTCTATTTTAGCTCGTGTCTTGTCACCGACACCATCATAAATCGTATGACACAGCTCCCATATATCAACATGATAGTCACTTTGGTAAAAAAGATTCAAGACTATCCCAATAAGTATGTAGTGACTCATGTTCGGATTGTGGGAAGTAAAAATTGACCATAATGGTGACTAATAAATAAAAAATAAAAAAATAAAAAAAATATATATGCAAAATAATCTAGAACCCAAAACAGATAATAAGCAATAATACAAACCGTCTCCCAGGCAACGACGTGAAAATTGATAAGGCTAAAGTCGTATCACCTATATCAAAATAAACCTAACAAACAACAAACAAATAGCTAGCGGCAAGTTAGGGTCAAACCACAGAGAGATGGAGGAATATTGCAAATTATCTATAGTCGATTCTAAACTATTCTAATTTCGTTTGGTTTGGTTTGTTATCTAAACTAATACGAGAATGTAAATTAATGATGTTCTAATAATATTAAAGAGATCTAGGGCTTTCCGGTTCACTATGCAATTAAATTGGGTAAAGTTAATTAATCATTCAATCAATCAATCACAGTTATTTAGGGCAAAGACACAGCCTTTCGGATCTTATGTCAACCGTAGGATAGATTCTGCCGGGCTCTCGCAACTTACCAGATTATCCTACCCACTTACTTGTAAGTCTACCCTTACAAGGCTTTCGATCTTAGGTTTGGTTTCGTAAACATTCAACTAGTTCAACGTCTCAAACTAATCAAACAATGATACAAGACAAGTAGTAAGACAATAACATATGAATGATCAATCAAATAAATAATCAAGCTAACATCTCCAATTCAATAACATATATCCCCTTCAACCCCAGATGAATTATTTAGCTACTCATACCAAAGGTGAAGCAATAAAATAATTAAGCATAATAAAGAATAATATGAAAATAAGAGAATAAGAAAAAGTACCAATTACGTAGAGTCGTAGACCTGAAAGATTAACGATTTAAAAGTATGGTTACAAACTAGAAGAATTCCGATGCTAATAAAAAGTCTAAACTAAACTACTAAATATGAATGCGTAATTAAAAACTAACCCTAAGGATGGTATATATATACTAATAATAAGGAGTCTAACATTTTCTCCTTTCCTAAATAATAAACTAATAAAGTCTAATTGTCTCGAATTGTAATTAAGGTAAGATATGGACTCCTCAATGGATTAGGAAAGTCCGCGCGAGACTTCTAGTGTCACGTAAAATAAAATTTATGGTGAAATACAGACTTTTCTTGACCAAAACCTGAGATCTCGTGAACTGTACCCATCGGTACAAGTTTGTTCCGATCGGTTCGGCTTCTCATCACCGCGCACTGAACTTCAAACGCTTTCCATTTCTTTGTTACTTATCTGAATTGGACGTGTGACCTACCACCGGAAAGCTAAGAGAAAGATCTTTCCAACGCCACCTGAATCACCTCGATCGGACTTGTAGAAATCAAGATATTAATCCTTGTTTTAGCGATCATTCTTTCTCATAAATTTGCATTCGTTCGAGCTTTCCAACTTATTTTTTTGTCGTTTATTATTGTTTCTTCACTTCACGCCCTTCTTCAAGTATTCACTTAGTATCCTATCACTTTGTAGACACCCGCATTTTGCCTGCTAGTGTCTATAGCAGTTCCCGACAAAACACCCGATGATGATCGGACATAAACGTGACTTAATACACTCGAATACGGACTCAGAATCAATAGTATCCGACGTGGGCATTTAGTGGAGTGAAAATCTCTCAAAACCGACCTCAAATCCAGGCCCAGTGGGTCGTTTCCAATAAAATGAGACTAATTTGGGCCAAAACCGACACCGAAAATAAAATCGTCTTTTAGCGACCGGGTCAAAACCCGGTCAAAGACGAATCCGACACATAAAATCAGCCATGTTCGCTTCTAGAAGCTTGTCCAACAACCAAGATCAATTCAAAATAGTCAACAAATCATGTCCTATTTATACTCCCTCCTTCCCGATCCACTCGGTCGAGTAAGGCCATGAACCGGCCAAACCGGGCTTGAAGCGGGCACTCGATCGAGTGCACCCGCGCCACTCAATCGAGTGACCCTGAACCGGGGTGTTTTTTCTATAAATACCCCATCACATCAATTCATTTCACAAGGTTTTTCCAACCCTTTCAATCCTCATTCAACCTTACACATCTTAAACCTTCAAACCTTCATCACCCTTGAGTTCTAGGAACTCATGCACATACACACACATACATATTCAAAATCCCGAGATCAAAACTCGTCAAAGACACACACCATAACTCACCCTACATATCTCGACACTCCCGCGCTCCCGTCGCTATTACGAGTCCGTTGCTCCCGTCGCTATTACGAGACCGTTTCCGAGGCCATTTTAAGCATGTAGGTTGAGGGTGTCATTAAATCCCATCATCTCTTTCTCCTTTCTCTTTTCTTTTCGATTATATGTATATATGTATTATTATTATTATTATTATTATTATTATTATACTAACACTAATACTAACATTTTTAATTCCGTTACTAACTTTTAATTTTATGTATACTAACATTTTATTTTATGTCAACTAACATCTAACATTTACTTATCGTATTCTAACCTCTAACATTTAATTATCGTCATTTACATTTTGTTATAATATTAATACAGCGTATATTTATCATAAAAAAACTATTTTCAAAACAATCCGAGCAACGTCCGTTGAGGCTAAATTAATGATCGTAGGCCTAAAAGGCCAAATTACGATGTTAAAATGCCGAGGATCTAAGTTTGCGACGACGGTCGAATTTTTGGGTCGAATATGTTTAATTATGAATTCCGCCTAAAGTCTATTTAATCCCTTCACAAGTCGTATTGGAGGTGGCGCCCTTCGAGGTGCGCCGCCCTAAACACTTAAGGACGTAATAGATCGTGGAGATTTGTCGTTAAATATGTCCGACCACATTTCTTTCAAAATATTATTCTAAAAGAATCATCGACAAATCGGATTAGGACGAAACCCATTGACGCCGAATTAATCGTCACACGATCCGAAAGGTTTGATTACGACATTATGACGCGGAGGGAATCGATATTTGTTCTAGCCCGATCAAACTCGATTTTGCAAATTCGCTCTAAATACTAGATGTCGGTTCTATAACCGAATGTCGAGTATGACGAGCCATCGAGATTTAAACTAATATAAATTGGACAATATTTATATTTAGCTTAATTGCATCTCGATTCAAAAACATAAAAGCTATAAAATGGATCGTTTTAAAGCACAAATTAAACACCCGTACAGAGGGCACTCGATCGAGTGCACAAGCCCACTCGATCGAGTAACACTACAAAAATCAGGCTGTAGCTTCTCTAAGGGTTCACTCGATCGAGTCCTTGCCATGACTCGATCGAGTGGGTCCCTTTGTTAAAAATAAACCGAGAGCTTCAAGCATCATCCGAGCATCGTCTTTTTTACGACTTAGTTGTCGCGTGCAAAGACAATCACGTGATCCTATTTTCTAAAACTCATGCATTTTAATTCACTTCAACGACTTTGATCGATGTCTTTCACAATTAGTCTTGTGTCGACGACTCTTTAGTCGTATCCGATACATGACTAATTTAGACGCCAATTTTTCGATGTGATAAGTCGGGACAAGGCATCGAGATTCAGGATCGGGCTAGCATCACGTCTAGGTCCCATATCTCCGTCCTTCGTTTAATGCACAATATAATGTGTATTTAATCGAAGTTCGTCCATTTATTCAATTCACGGTCTAGCTTATATTTACTATTTACGGGTCCGTTTATAGTTAATATTTACCGTCTCCTGATTCGATTATTCTATTCTATCGCTCGTTGTATTGTAAATTCCGGGTTGTATTCCGCCCGTGTAATTTGTAATTTATTTACGAGTTTTCTATTTTCGATGTTTGCCATTTATTGCCTTAAATGAACATCACATGCTAAATCACTTTGACGTGAATCAAGATTCATTAAAATGACGTAGTTAACCAATAATTCGCATGCTTAGCCGAAAACGCTGTTTGCATATCATTTAGTCATTTTACTAGCGCGCGTACACGAACACGAACGATGTCTTAGTAGAGGCCGCTAAATGCGGGCGGGGTTGGGTGTCCTTAGTGGGCTTCCCAACACGTACCCTCACCCCTTACTCAGAACCTCGGTTTCCAGATGCCCAAAACCGTTGGCGCACGAGAGTCATTCTTTACACGATAACCTGTAGAGACGGTATCGGTATCGCAATGCAAAGGGACGAGCCCCATAAACTTTGAAAACAAAATGGGTCGTACTTTGTGTACGGCCCACGACGACATAGAGTGGGCTCGAACGGTTCCGAATTCCCATGAAATTCGGTGGCGACTCCAACTTTGACTTAAATTTCGAACCCGAGAACAATCTTACCACGAGATTCGTTCGCCTACCCAAACCCGCACGTGGCCGCGTCGGGGTGGACCTACGTCATGTCCACAATTTGGCGACTCCGCTGGGGATACCTGATGTACCACATGTCATCGGGGTTCCTAGGGTGAGACTCGAAGAGAAATCGTTCGTATATTAATGTACGCGCATTAGTTTGATGATTCATGCATAACCCATTTTGCCCGGGCCGGTTACTTGTGAACGAAGTCCCACTATACCGCGGTGCATTCCTAAATGGGTGCGCTAACGACTTCTATGGCCGAACTCGTATGGGTTTCGCGGCATGTCCTAAGACCAATTCGGCTTAGGGAGTCCGTCCTGATTTACGAGAGAGCCATCGTTGTTGGTATAGACCCTATTTTGACCGACCGAGACTTAGCGTAATGTATACATAAGCGTCGTTATAATACTTGTTTGACTATGTGCTACTTGGTTTCCGTGTCATTTTTTCAAAAACCGTCATTTAAAAAAAAATGCATCTTTCCAAAAATACCAAAATTTTGAAAAACCCGAAATACTGTCCGTTTCGGGACCTGTCTTTTCAAAAAATATCCAATTTCAAAAAACTCGGAATGCTGCCGAAAATTAGACTTACGATTTGACTCAAAACAAGCCTTTTTTTAGCCGGCATGCTATCCATTTCAATTCGAATTTCCGATCCACCATTCGATTTTCGAATTTTCAAAACTCAATTTCAATTTTCAAATCTTCGTGATGCCATTCGCGATTTTCAAATCTTCGAGATTCCATTTTTGATTTTCGAATCTCCGAGATGCCGTTTTCGATTTTCAAATCTTCGGGATCTTAGTTTCGATTCTCAAATTTTTGGAAATTTATTCAAATTTTCAAAATTCCAAATATTCAACTTATAAAAAAAAAACTCGACCTTGTCGGCATGCTGCCAATTTCAAAAGACGGGATCGCCTCCTCAATTTTCAAAACGTGAAATTACTCGCAGCCATTCTAACATTTCAAAATGCCGGTCTTATTGGTCCACTACCAATTTCAGGACATTTTTCTCAATTTTCAAAAATCAATCATGTTTTTCAAAACCTTCCTTATTATAGGACCTACCATAATCCGTGTTTCGGGTCTTTTCGTAATTTGTCGAAGGTCTTTAGCGTCGAAACTCCGTCGATCCTACATCACGGGTTTCTTCCCCATCCTAGTCCGCCCTTTTCTAAAGGCGTAACCGACCAACACGAGTCATACACTCGTAAATTGAAGGTTCGTCTAAACACTCGAGTCCTAACTAGAAAGTCCCACGCGATCTTTCTCTCCGACAGGACGGTCCCCACAACCTTTCCTAAGGGAATTTTGCCCGTCTTTCAATCCGTTAGTCGAGTCATCCCAATTTAAAAATCCTTTAACTTAAGGGTCTACCCTAATTACAGGGTCTATCCTTATTCAAGTCAAGTCAAGGGTCTCTAGCGTCGAAACTCTGCCGATCTTACATCGCAAGTTTCTTCCCTTACCCCGTCTGCCTTTTCTCGAGGCCGAGTCAATCTTTTACAAGGCATAACCCTGTAGCCAAAGGTTCGTGATCCTTACATCTAAGGGTCACTCGTCCGACACTCGATTATTAGCAAAATCTTCGATCCCACTCGGGGGCTACCCTTCAGCAGAGCGATTAATCACGGTTGCTCTAAGGGTCATGTCTTACACGTGTTGTCTCACGTACCCCACTTTTGAGTCACTTAGATGTCACACCATCTGACTCCTACAAGAGTCCTTGGTCTCACTTGGGGGCTATTCTCCGACGGGGCGATTAATCACAGTCACCTCGAGAATCGTACCCTACTTACTTGTCTTAGGAGAGTCTAACCCGAGTCAAACCGGAGTTGTCTTTCCTCCTGCGCTATTTCCTATGCCTTTGCGTATTCGAGTTCTGAAGCAACCTTTCTGATTACGTGGGTATTCTCGCAGAGTATGGCATCCACAACCGGGAATAGGGACATGGAAAACACCATTGATGAACTGAAGGCTTTGCTAGAAACAATGGTTAGTAAGCAGGCCATGTTTGAAACCCAACTAGGGTTCATAAGAGCCGACCAAAAGGCCTTGAATGCTCGTTTAACTGTCGTTGAAGAACAAGACTTCAATTATGGGTCGGTAAATACTGGGCCATTTGCCAAACTGATCAGCACGGTGCGTGAGCTCGAACAACAGTTCCATGCCTCCCAAGAGAACAACATTCGTGCTGAAAACTCCCGAGACTATGCACCCATCAGTGACAAACTACCAAAAGATCTCAATCTAGAAGGGTTGCCCATTTTCGAAGGGACGGAGGATCCATTACTACACCTCCGAGCTTTCAAGGCATTCATGGCAATCAAGAGGGTCAAAACCGACATGTTCATCAATCTGTTCGGCACATCTCTCGGAAAATATCCAAAAGCTTGGTTCTATAGGCTTAATACAAAAAGATTCCCCACTTGGGAAGATGTGGCTACCGAGTTCGCTAAAAACTATTCTGATAATACTGAATTTCAGACTACCATGCGGACTTTAGAAGTCATGGCCCAAGATCCAACAGAGGGTTTCACCAAATACCTTCAACGTTGGCGGGCTGAGAGTGTTAAGCTGGTAGACAAGCCCAGCGAGAAGACACTAGTGGAGGCGCTCATCAACAACCTTCTACCCTCCTACCGCGTCCACCTTAGGTATGTCGGCATTTCAAACTTTGCATTGCTTACCAAAATGGGCACTAGGATTGAAGACGATCTTCGACATAATGAAGATCTGGGTGAAGCTTCTGCCGAGGGCTATACTGGACATCCACTTGAGTCTTTAGAAGCCGAAGATTACTGACGACCTTATCCCAGAGTCAGGATTTGATTTATGTCCGAGTCTGAGTCCGAGTCTAGGATGTTCTATTTCTTTCAATTCCGATGTCAGAGTCAGAGTCAACTGTATTCTGTCCTCTTTTTTTTTCAATCCAATAAAATCAGCTTTTTCAATCTCTCATATATGCTTCCCTTATGTGTTTCCGAGAACATGATGAACACCATCATACACTGTGAGCACATGCACGTGACTATTATAGGCACATCTATAATGACTGCAGGAATTGAGGCCCGTTTTTTCCCTTACCTGTTCCATGTCTGGTATAGAAAGCCACAAAACTACCCTTAACAGGAGCAGTATCAAATTCTATGACAAATCTAGGTAGTCTCCTAGTTTGGGTACAAGACGGGAGGCAAGCCCATTTCCCACGATAAACACCCCTCCAATAAGACCGACCAATCCCTACCTTAGATGTTAGTCTGACCAACAACAAAAAAACAAAAAAGAAAAAAGCTGGACAAAAAAAACAGAAGTCCAAGAAAAAAAAAGCAAAAGGCCAAAACAAAAGAGCTGGCCATGATCAACATCCCTCGACCAGATACGGTCAATCCCTTGACCGGGGTACGGTCAACTCAAATAAAGAATCCCACGACCGGGGCTAAGAGGTCAACCCAAAAAAACAAAAAAATTCAAATACCCATGACCGTGGTCAACGGTTAGCTCAAGTGAAAGTCCCTTGACCGGGGTACGGTCAATTCAAAAATTATCAATGCCCATACCATCAAATAGGGGATAATCAACCAAGCTGGTCAGCTAACACCACATCTAGCCTTCCCACATTACAACCCTCAAGACCTTCTCGAGACCTAGGCTAAGAGACAGCCTAGAATTTTGAGGATTCAAGCTCCATAGGATACCCCTAACCATTAGGGCTAGACATGGAAATCAGAACCCGCATTATCAAACCATCCCGATCAAAGTTCGAGTCATTTTTACTCGACTTTCCCCTTTCCTACCTGTGGACATGACATAGGTCCACCCCGACGCGGTCACGCGCGGGTTTGGGGAGAGGAATGAATCTCCATATGAGATGGTCAAATTAAAATTTAAATCGAAGTTGGAGTCGCCACCGAATGTTATGGTTATTCGGAACCGTTCGAGCCCACTCTATGTTGTAGTGGGCCGTGTACAAAATACGGCCCATTTCCGATGTCAGAGTTTATTGGGCTCGTCCCTTTGCATATTGATATAGATGCCGACTGGAGCGGTTAATCGTATATTGAATGACTCTCGTTGCCAATGGTTTCGGACATCCGGAAACCACGGTTCTGAGTAAGGGGTGAGGGTACGTGTTGGGAAGCTCACTAAGAACACCCAACCCCGCCCGCAAATTAGCGGCCTCTACTAGGATATCGAATGATTTTTGAATACGCGCGTTAGTTGAACGATGAATGATATGCAAACATTGTTTTCCTAAGCATGTGAGGAATTGAACGGGTTGCTAAGTCGGTTTAATGCATGCAAAGTTAACGTCAAAGTTGAATTTTAGCATGTGAGGTTCGTTTTAGTATAATAAAACAAATGATGAAAAGGAATGAATTTGCTACAAGACAAACAAACGAGTTAGTATCGATTTGTAAAATAATATAGCAAGAAATAAATATACGAGATCGAGAAAATAAATATTAATCGAAATCTGAAAAAATATTGCTAGAAAGCTGTTTTGTATAAAAAACGAAGTTCGGAAAATAAAAAAAGAACGAGAAAGGCGCGCCACGGCAGCCGGCCGCGCGGCTCGCCCGGGACGCCGGCGAGTCGCGTGTCGGGCTGGTTCCGAGAGCGGTTTTTTGAAAACCCGATGATTAAGTCGCGTATGAATATTGCATGATCCGTACTCGACTTAATATTTTCGATATTCGTTGTATTCGATAACCGACTACGAAATCAACATCAAATACTTGGAATAGTTTTAGAAAAGATGAATTTTTTAGAAATCGCTTTGTAGAATAAATAATAAAACGAACGAAAAGCTAAAAAAACGATCCGGGTTTTAGGCCCGTGCGCGAGTCGCCTGGGCGTGGCGCGACTCGCGTGCGGGTCTGTCCGGTTTTTATTTTTTGTTCGAAATTGCTAAATTTGATGAATCGTGTACAAAATATGAATTAATTTGTATTCGATTCATGCTTTCGATATTCGTCGTATCCGATACTCGATTATAAAATCGATATCGGATATTTGGAATGGGTTTAAAAAAAAGGTTTTGTAAAATTGTTTTAAAAAAAAAAAGGAATTTGAACGAAAAAAGATGTAACGATTTTTAATATCGTCGAGATCTTAATATAATTCTTTTCGATACGATATTCGATTATAGAAAATCGATATCATATTTTTAAGAATGTTTTTTATGAAAATAGTTTTTTTGTTAATATCGATATTAGAAATAAAAAAAGGACGACGCTTGACCCGTAAAAAGGACACGGATGACGAGGAAGAGAAGAGAAGAAAAGGAGAAATCGGGTTTAGTACACCCTCAACCTACGTGCTTTTGTTAACTCGGATCGGGGCTCGTCGGAATGTGGCTAGGCACGGGAGCGTCGAGGTGATGTCGGTCGGACTAGGGTGGCTCGGTGAAGGTGACGGGTGAAGGGTGTCGGGTATCGGGACCGGTTTCCTTCGGGTTTTGGACGCTCTATCGGTTTCTCGATGCTAAGGAATTATGTATGTGGGAATGACAGAAAGTTGATGTGTATGTTGCTAATGAATGATCATCAAAGTTGTTCTTTATGTTGCTAAAAATTCATGTCTTTGGTGTTGTATGCAAGGGGCTATTTATAGGGAGTTCCCGACCTTGGCTAGGAGGTGTGTTTGAGTTAGAATTACCGCTTGGGTAAGAAGCTGAGAAGAACGAGAATTCCGTTTTCTTGGTGAAGAAGTAAGGAAAACCGGCTGGTTGTGTGCTGCTCGGCCGAGTATTTGCACTCGGTTGGGTGTTTGAATCGGTTTTCGGATAGGATTCCTGCTTGAGATCAAATTCTACCTCAAACGGAATTGTTTAATATTTTGTGTAGCTGATTTTTTGTAGAGTTTGGGTAAGAACTGGACACGTGAGATGCCACGGTCAGTCCACAAGTCTCGGGAAATATCTTTGACCGGGTTTTGACTCGGTCGCTAAAAGACGGTTTTACCCCTGGTGCCGGATTCGACCCAAATTAGTGTTATTTGACTCGAAACGACCCACTGAGCCTGAATTTGAGGTTGGTTTTGTGAAATTTGTACTCCTTAAAAAGCCCAAGCTAAATATCCATGATTTCAAGCCCATTTTCGAGTACGTTAAAGCACGTTTGCGTCCGATCATCATCGGGTGTTTGTCGGAAACTACTATAGACACCTAGGGGCCAAATGTGGGTGTCTACAGAGCCCCCACTCTGACTGAGGCTTGGACAGGGCGAAAGTCAGAGTAGCTACCAGGTCAATCAAGGATTAAAACCCGGTAGCTTCCGGTCGGGTCGTTTAAGGTCCATTAGACCTGCGTGAAGGGCCCGCCGGCCATGGATTAGAAATGTACCTGAACGGATGATGATAACTGTATGTGGGCTTAAAATGGGTCTGTATGTGGGCTCATCTTGTTAAATGCCGTTGGGGAGTTACGCAAATTGCATGGTCCTGTTTGAGTTGTCTTGTACATATTTATGCAAAGTAGCAAAATTTTGCACATAATATTTGTAGGAAAAATGACTCGTGCTGGGGAACAAAATTTTTGAGAAAAGGTTTGAATTTTTGAGTTTGTAGGAGTCTTTGAAAATTAGGGAATTTTGTTGACTCTGAAAAGGAATAGGAATGCTCGGGATGACTTAGCTAAGCCTTAGGATAAGGATTGTATGCTAAATACTCTAGGATTGGGAATCCTAAGGTGAGGAGGAGAACTTGGTTTTATGCTATAAATACCCTCTCCTTGCTTCATAAATTTTCACAATTCCCACAATTCCTTAAAGAAAAGAATAAGCCCTGAATAATTTATTCTTTCTTTTAGTAAATCAATTATGGGGATCGACCGATTAGTGGGAATGCTGCATGAATGGTCCAAGTATTTCAGAGATGCCGATAGGGCTATCCTGAATCAGAACGGTGTTACCCAATTGTCCGTGATCCGTCAGATGCAAGTAGACCGTCACTTCTTGGATGCCTGCCTGTCCTATTGGGACGACACCTATCATGTATTTGGCTTTCCTCGGGGAGAAATTTGCCCTATTCCTGAGGAAATTGCTGCTGCAGAGGGATGGAACCCCATACTTCGCCCTGCTATCCCTTTTTCAGTTCCTGACCCAAGGAGGAAGTTACGGGAATTTTTAGGGCTTTCTCATATGGAGGTATTCCGTATGCTAGAAGGAGATACTGTTTCCTTGATTGACCTAGCTGAAAAATTCATGAATCCAGATGATGTCCGGGTCAGGCCGGTTCACAGCCGTAGGGCCTCTACTTTTTGCATGCTCCATGTCTATGCCTTGGAGGGGCATATGGACTTATTATCTTGCATGGGCCACGTTAGACTTTTCACGGTGGCTGATCTGATGGAGACGGAGCATAACCCGGCTTGGTTGATTAAGGGAGAAATTATCCAGGGTTTGGATAATTGCAAGAGGGATCCGTTAGTCCGGCTGACGGGGAGTACCCGTCTTCTACAGGTATGCTGTTTTTGATTTTTTTTCCGGCTTTTTCCAATTTTTCCGGTTTTTGCGGTTTTTCCCGATTTTCCAGGTTTCTGCGGTTTTCTCGGTTTTCGCGTTTTTCACGTTTTTTTTTGACGCGATTTTGACGATTTTTTGCGATTTTGATTTTTTTGCGAGTCTTTCAACTGTGGCTGTTCGACAGGCTATCAATCTTGGATCCTCCCCTAGACGTGAGCCGGTATCAACCCAGGCAAGTAATGGCGAGGAGACGAGCTATTCCCTTTTCTCGCTTCAACACCCAAAAATACTGGGACGAGGTGTTATCCTTCCATGGAGGCCTATTGATCCGCTGGGCCGTGCCATGGTGGCCGATTTACGTTTGGACCGGCTTGGAGTCCCGAGACAGGGCTAGATATTAGGTAATCCTATCTTTTAGCCAGACAATTCACCTCTTCCCCGATCGCATACTCAGGCAATATGGTCGGGTGCAAAGAATCCCGGAAATTGAGGCAGTCGTGAGTGAATCTACTCAGTTGACGGATGTAATGTGTGACACCTGGATGCAAAGGTGGTATACACGAGCTACTTGGCCCGTTCCTAGAAATCCTCATTCGATCTGGGTAACTGACTCTTATGTAAGATGGACAAGAGCTGATTCAGCTAAAACCCGAGCTGCCTTAAAGACTGACGAGGCCTATGACCTGTTACGCCGAGAGTATGCTAAAGACAATAGAAGCTTCTTTGCCGAAGAAGCTACTTCGACAGGTCAGAAAGGGAGATCTAGGACTCAGACTGAGGGGCCCAGTACTAAGGGTGCATGGGGGAAAGTGAGCCCCCAGACGGATTTAGAAAGGAGACTAGGTCCAAAGCTGGCAGTTAAGGACCGACTTGGTCCTCGAGACAGGCTTCCCGAACCCGTTAGGGCTCGGCTCGGACCGGTGCAAATGGTGGACGACCCAAAATCGAAGAAGCGGGTTCGAACTAAAGAAATTCCCCTTGTGATTAGGGAACGTTCGCCGCCACTCCGTCGGCCTCGGGCTCCACGTGACCCGAAAGATAAGGGGAAAGGAAAAATGTACGAGTAGTCTCCTAAATTTATTATTTAAGTGTTACTACTATTTTTGTGGTGTGATTTTTTTTTTTGTGTGATGTATTTTTGAAATAATAAAAAAAGACATATTAGTGAATACCGTTCCCGTCTTTTCATTATTGCAATGGTTGTACCCTTTTGAGGGGTTGCCTACGTATCCAAAATTAATGGAATCAAACTTTCCGTAGTTCATAAGTATTTTTGCAATTTTTCGAAATACATCAAGATTATTAATTCGAGATGTGCAACGGTAGGATAAATAATCCTAACTTATTGACTTGCTTAAAATTTTTTGAAAACTCATAAAAGAAAATTTTATAAATTATGCAAATGACATTGAGACAGGGTTTATGGGTAGTAACGTTTCAGCTGGTCCAAGTTTGTTGGGTTGACGAACTCGTTTCCGTCCAAATCCGTTAGCATTACTGCTCCTCCCGAAAGAATCTTCTTTACTAGATACGGCCCCGCCCAATTAGGTTTGAACTTCCCCCTTGGGTCAACCGGTAGTAAAGCTCGAACAGATTTTAGGACTAGATCGCCCTCTTTGATATTTCTGGGCCTAACCCTTTTGTTAAAAGCCCGTTGGATCCTTTTCTGATATATCTGGGTATTATTCAGAGCTCGGGACCGCCGTTCGTCAAAGAGGACTAGCGAGTCGTATCGGGCTTGGACCGAATCTGCTTCTGGTAGTTGACTTTCGAGCAGAATCCTAAGGGATGGTATTTCTAGCTCGATTGGCTGGACTGCTTCCATTCCATATGTCAGATAGTATGGATTTGCTTCCGTTGCAGTTCGAATTGATGTCCGATATCCCCATAAGGCAAAAGGTATCTTGTCGGGCCAGTCCCGGTAATTCTCAGCCATCTTTTTAAGAATGGTGACAATTGTTTTATTGGCCGCCTCCACCGCTCCATTTGTTTGAGGACGGTAAGGTGACGATGTATGCCTTTGGATCTTGTACTTTTCCAGCAAAGTGGCAGTTTCAGCTTGGAAATGGGTCCCGTGATCGCTGATGAACTCGTGCAGAATCCCGTATCGACATATAATCTTGTTTTGGATGAACTTAGCCACATGTTTGGCATTCAAGATCCGGTATGACTCGGCTTCGACCCATTTAGTGAAATAGTCAATAGCGACTAGGATGAAGCAGTGACCTCCCGTCCCGGAAGGGTTCACTTTCCCGATTATATCAATTCCCCATGTTGAGAACGGCCATGGTGATGTCATTGTATATAATAGGGATGAAGGCATATGCTGAACATTGGCGAAAATCTGACAGTTATGGCAGTGTTTGACATACAACTGACACTCAGTTTCCATGCTATTCCAGTACTAACCGAGTCTTGCGATTTTCCGGGCCAACATATGGGCGTTCATATGCGGACCGTTTTCACCATCATGTACCTCGGCCATGACTCTTTCGGCTCGAGTTTTGTCAATGCATAGAAGTAAAGCCCCCTGTGCTGTCTTCTTATACAGTTGTCCATCGTCTGTGCGAATGAACTGGGTTGCCCATCTTCGTAGAGCTTTCTTGGCCCGGTTTTCAGCTCCCGGAGGATATTCCCCTGACATTAAGTAGGTTAGAATAGCCTGATACCAAGGTTCTGGATCAGTTATTTCGATATCTTGGATAGCGTGGATGTATGCCGGCTCGGATCGTCTTTCGATGCAAATGGGCATGCTGGTTAGATGCGCTGGGATATTCAGTAAAGATGCTAATTTTGAGAGAGCATCTGCAAAATGGTTTTCTTCCCGAGGCAGATAAATGTACTCGACTTTTTGGAACTGTTTTTCGAGAACCCTTACTCGTGCTTGGTAAGCCACGAGATTTGCGTTCCGAGTCTTCCATTTTTGTAGGGTTTGATTTATGACTAAAGATGAGTCACCGTGGACCCGGAGGTTTGTTACTCCTAAATCAGCGGCGGTTTGCAGTCCGTGAATGCATGCTTCGTACTCGGCTGCGTTGTTAGTCACGTCGAAATCTAGATTGATGGATAATGGGGTGTGTTCCCCTTGTGGTGAGATTAGCAAGCTCCCGACACCAAATCCTCGGAAGTTGGATGCTCCGTCAAAATACAGATCCCATGTGTCGGTGTCGGTATGGAATATGCCTTCATCTGGGAAGGCCCCAGTATCGGTGTGTTCTTCCTCGGATATCGGGCTATCGGCGAGGAATTCCGCTACTACCCGGCCTTTGATGGCTTTTAAAGGTACGAACTTGAGGTCGAACTCAGCTAGCATTAAAGTCCATCTGGATATACGGCCGTTGAGGATGGGCTTCTCGAACAGATACTTGATTGGATCCATTTTGGAGAGCACGTGTACCTCGTGACTAAGCATGTAGTGTCGGAGCTTTTTAGTGGCCCATACTAATTCTAGACACGTCTTCTCGAGCATCGTATACTTGCATTCTTATTCTAAGAACTTTTTACTGATGTAGTAAATAGCCCGTTCTTCGGAATCGACCGTCTGGGCTAGCATAGCGCCCATGGCCGTCTCGGTTGTTGTTAAGTATAGTGACAGAGGCAAACCATGCTGAGGTGGCATTAACACTGGTGGAGAGGATAGAATCTCCTTGATCTTGTCGAAAGCCATTTGACATTTGTCGTCCCATAGTGTTCGTTCTCCTATCTTTAGTTTCTTGAAAATGGGCTCACATTCCATGGTTAGCTTTGAAATGAATCGGCTTATATATTGGACTTTCCCGAGGAACCCCCTTATCTCTTTTTCGGTTTTAGGCGGTTGCATCTCGGTAATGGCCTTGATCTTTGCTGGGTCAACTTCGATGCCACGTTGGCTGACAATGTGGCCCAGTAGCTTGCCCGATGTTACCCCGAAACTGCATTTTTGAGGGTTTAACCTCATGTTGTACTTGCGTAGTCGGGTGAAGAACTTCCTTAGGGCTGCAATGTGCCCGTTTCGGTCCTTGGACTTGACGATCATGTCGTCGACGTAGACCTCCCCTTCCTTATGCATCATGTCATGCAATAAAGTGGTGGCAGTCCGTTGATAAGTGGCACCAGCGTTAATAAGCCCAAATGGCATTACGGTATAGCAGTAAGTCCCCCAAGGTGTGATGAAGGTGGTCTTACTCACGTCTTCTTCCGCCATTTTGATCTGATTATATCCGGCATACCCGTCCATGTAGAAGGGCATGGTCAGCCGTGTTATCTACCAGTATGTCGATGTGTGGCAACGGAAAATCGTCTTTTGGGCTGGCCTTATTAAGGTCCCGAAAATCCACACATACTCGGACTTTGCCATCCTTTTTGGGTACTGGTACTATGTTTGCAACCCAGTCTGGATATTCAGACACTTGGATAAAGCCCGCTTTGAATTGTTTATCAACTTCTTCCTTGACTTTGAGAGACCATTCGGGCCTCATTCTTCGGAGTTTCTGTTTTACCGGCTTGTACCCGTCTTTGATGGGTATTCGGTGTTCAGCTATCTCCCGGTCTATTCCCGGCATGTCCTTGTAGGACCAGGCAAAGACGTCTTTGAATTCCTGGAGGAGATCCGTAAATTGCTGTTTCTCCTCGGGATTTAAAGATAGGCCCAACTTAAGCATCTGAGGTTCTAAAGGGGTCCCTACGTTGATGGAATCGGTTTCTTCGATTACCGGATCTCGGGACTCCCTTTCGAGTTGCTCAATTAGATGCGGAGGCAATGGTACCTGTTCGTCGGGTTTCTCAATGTCATTGCAAGTAAGATTTTTGAATTTTTTTTGAAAATAAGCCAAGTTGTAAGCAGAACGGTTATCGTTATTATTGATAGTAAATTTTGAAAAGAGCTCGAAGAGAGCTGCCATCTGATCATTGGTCAGAGGCGGGATAGGGAGAGCCCTCGGGACAGACTCCGGGGCTCTCGATGGTGTGGCTAAAGAAGGGAGAGGGGTTACAGACTCGATCCTAGTACTGGGCCCTCTAGACTTTGACTCAGACTCCGACTCTGACTCTGACTCGGACTCGGATTCGGCAGCATGCATATCTCCTTCACCAGTAGTTAGCTTGTAGACTCGACCCTGACTGTCGGTCCATTTAGTTGTCTTCCTCCAAGCTCTCTTTCCAGTGTTGGCACCAACTTCAGAGATCAGCTTAGTTGGATCAAACCTGCTGCTGCGGAAGATCAAGCTGACTAACTCCTGTTTAGGGGTCGGGACGACTTTGTCTTCCCCGAAGAGTAGTCCAAGGATGGGCTCAGTATTGTTTGTGCCCTCCTTCGATTCGGCCTGGATAAGGGCGAAGATGTCATCTGGGATGAAATTGCATTCCCGAGCCAGTTTGGTCCCGGGGTATGAGATAGTGGGCTGATAGAGGCCCGTTTGAATAGCTCCGAACACCGGGGTGACGAACAGGACCGCCTTGGTTTGGTCCGTGTATCCGGGCACCATGGTGTAGCCTAGACCGGGGTGGGATTGTCCGTTGTTCAGGGTTTCGATAATTTTCCCGGGTGGAAGATAGGGCCTTGATGTGATTCCTGGTAGACAACCCAGATTCTGTAGCATCGTATCGATGCTAGTAGTGAAGTATGGCCGGAAAAGGTATTCTTCCTCGATCATTCCCACAAAGTTGAAACCTCGTGGGTCAGCTGAGCCTGCCGTGTTGCAACTTGACACGGTTATGGGAGTAACTTCAAGAGTGACGATCCCATCTTGTAAAGGCAGCTTGACCTTCCTGTGAAGAGTGGAAGACACAGCTTTGACCGCGTGAATCCACGGTCTCCCGAGTAGCAGATTGAAAGATGAAGTAACATCGATCACTTGGAATTCTAACTCCTTCTCGATCGGGCCCCTTATGATTGTTAGCTTAACGGCCCCAGCAACTGATTTTGGGCTCCCATCAAAAGCCTGGATAGTTTTTGCAGTCGGAAGGTAGTCTGCCTCGGTAATGCCGAGGGCCTTGGCTGTCCTTAAAGGAAGGACGTTTACTGCGGACCCGTCATCAATCAGGGTCATCGGGAGGTACTTGTTGCGGCAGATCACCGTGATGTATAGGGCCAGGTTATGGGTGGTCCCGAATGGTGGAAGGTCGGACTCGGAGAAAGTGATAAGTGGGCCATCTCCTTTGGACCTGTCCCTGAGGTGCGGCATGATCGTGGCTACCATCTCGGTGGGGGTAACCGATGAGTCGACCTTGATTTCATCAAGGGCCCTAGTAAGTGCCGCCCGATGCTCTTGTGAACTAACCAAAAGCTGCCATATAGTAATATCAGTTCGGACCCTCTTCAATTGTCTGACTAGGGCCGTGTCAGCGTTTGGCTCTTCGGGAGCGAGTTCCGTCCTGGAAGGTTCAGTGACGGTTTCCGGAGTGGTGAGACTGGCCGTGATGGTGTGTGAACCGGCCAGAGCTCTGGCTTTGGCTTTCCGGATTTCTTCGATGGTGACGGGGATAGCTTCCCCCTTAGCCAAGTAAACATCATCTTCATCGTCGTTCAATATCCCATTGATTTGGGAAATGAAAGGGCAAATGAGATGAGAGCAGTCAACTACCTCTCCAGTAAAAATGGCGTGAGTAGCAAGAGGATTATTTTTGTTACTTGGCTTGTCACTGGGTAGTGGTATCTTCCCACTTTCGATCAGATCTTGGATAAGATGCTTCAATTTCCAGCATTTCTCCGTGTCATGCCCATTGCCTTGGTGATAGTGGCAATAGGCCTGAATGTTGTAGCTTTTGGATCGCTTTTCCACGGGAACTTCTGGAATTGGGCCTATCGGTTGGATTAGGCTTTTCGAAGACAGCCTTTGTAAGGCATTAGCATAGGTTGTCCCTATGTCGGTAAATACCCGATTTGGAGTATTCTTTTTGGTCGAGGTGTCCAGTGAGTTAACCTCATCAAAGATGCTTCGGGCCGCCGTTGTGGTGGCGGGCTTGCTGGAGGAGGAACTGGCTCCTTGATACCCTTTGGTAGAGGCCTTAGTAAGGTTCTCTAGCCTTAGATCATCTTCGATCCTAGTACCCATTTCGGTCAAAGTGGCGAACTCGGGTATGATGGCATACCGGAGATGGACTCGGTAAGCGGGGAGGAGGTTTTTGACAAAGGCCTCCACTAGCACTTTTTCGGTGGGCTTGTCCACTAGCTTAACACTTTTGGTCCTCCACCTTTGAAGGTATTTGGTGAAACCCTCCTTAGGTTCTTGGACCATAACTTCCAGAGTACGCATGGTGGTCTGGATTTCAGCATTATCCGCGTAGTTTCGCGCAAATTCCATTGCAACATCGTCCCAAGTTTTGTATTTCTTGGGGTCAAGCCTGTAGTACCAGGCTTTCGGGTGTTTTTCCAGAGAGGAAGCAAAGAGATACTTAAACATGGTCGATTTGACCCCCTTGACAGCCATAAAGTCCTTGAAAGCCCGAATGTGAAGTACCGGGTCTTCAGTCCCATCGAACATTGGCAAGCCCGTTAAGTTGAGGTTAGCGGGCAATTCATCAGTTAAGGGTGAATAGGTACGGGCATTTTCCGTGAGAATGGTGTTTCTGGTGGTCGAATGGACCTGTTCCTGCAGCTTTTGGACCGCGCCGGCCAATGCGGCCTAGAGTCCGTCATCTTCGATCGAAGCATTAGGGGTTCCCTGTTCTACGGCACTAACCCGAGTGACGATGGCAATTTGGTCCTCCCGCATTCTCCTCAATTGGTCCTGAATTTGGGTCAACGAGGCGGTCAAGTCGTCTATGGCTTTTTGCGTCATGGTTCGAGTGAAGGGTGGCATGTCTGTAAGAGCACCGCGTAATTAGCAACTTAACCCGAATCCTAAGAAAAGTACATCCCGAGCAAGGGAAAAGGAAGAAGACTAAAACGGTAATGACTCGGAAAAGACACCTAGACGGGCGACTTGTGAAAAGGTGGGCCTTCCTCAGGATCCAACTTGTAGACACCCGCATTTTGCCTGCTAGTGTCTATAGCAGTTCCCGACAAACACCCGATGATGATCGGACGCAAACGTGACTTAGTATACTCGGATTTGGACCCGAAATCAATAATATCTGACATGGACTTTTAGCGGAGTAATAATCTCACAAAACAGACATCAAATTCAGGCCCAGTGGGTCGTTCCGAGCAAAATAAGACTAATTCGGGCCAAAACCGACACCAAAAAATAAATCCCGTCTTTTGGCGACCGGGTCAAAACCCGGTCGAAGACGAACCCGTCACAAAATCAGCCCAAGTACATCTTCTAGAAGATGGCGCCCAACCACATTTTCAAAAAAGATCACACAATCAAACCAAGTCAACCTTTCCTCTTTTATCTCGGATCACCTGATCCACTCGGTCGAGTGGATTGACCCACTCGGTCGAGTGGAGCGTCAAAAACCGGATCAGGCCCATTTTCTAGGGCACTCGACCGAGTGCACTAGGGCCACTCGATCGAGTGACCCTAGGTCGTGGGGTAAAACTCTATAAATACCCCATGACCTTCATTCATTTGACAAGGGTTTTTTCCAATCCATTTTACCCTACATTTACCTCACATTTCAGTCACACTCTTCTACCCTACAACCCTAAGCCAACATACACAAAAACCGAGTCCCTTGTCCCTCGATAAACCGACAACACACACACACACACACACCATAACTTACATACATCCTCGATACTCCATAGTCCCGTCACTATTCGCGAGCCCATTTCCGAGGTCCTTACTAAGCATGTATGTTGAGGGTGTCCTAAACCCCATTTCGATCTTTATTGCTTTTAGTTACATTTTTTTTCGTATCGTTAATATTACACTTATACTAGTATTGCAATCCTAACACTAACTCTAACATACTAACATTTTACATTTTCGTTACTAACATTACTATACCGCGTATGTATATAATTAGTATCAAATTTCGGTTTCGGATACGTTTGACTATAATTGTCGCCTAAAATCCGTCTAATCCTTTTACGAGCAACGACGGAGGTGGAGCCCTTTCGAGGAGCCCCGCCCCAATGTGCTCAAAGGCGTGACGTGATCGCGACTAATCGTAGTTGAACATATTCGATCCCATTTTAATTAGTACGGAACCCGTTGACACGAAAACCGACATCACATAACCCGAAAGGGTTAGTTTCGATGTCGTGACGTAGAGGGAAGCATTCCGTTACTAATTCAATTTTTCTAACACCAACGTTTTCATAAAGTCCCGACAACGGTATTATAATCGCACTTGCACACGATTATAGTACCGGAGGTCGAGTTAAATTCAAATCATGCGATATTCGTATTTAACTCGACCGACCGTCGTTTTCAACCTCAAAAACGAGGCGAGTTGACACTCGTACAGGGGCTACTCGACCGAGTGCGTAGGCCACTCGATCGAGTAGCGTCCATAACTCTGGACAGAACCCTTTTCGAGGGGCTACTCGACCGAGTGCGTAGGCCACTCGATCGAGTAGCGTCCATAACACTGGGCAGAAACTTTTTTGAGGACGCACTCGACCGAGTCAGACCATGACTCGACCGAGTGGGTCCTGTAACCCAGAAAACCGAGGGCCTTGACACACCTTTCAAGCCTCGTCCTTTTATCGACATTAGTCATCACGTGTAAAGACTATCACGTGACTTTTCCATTTTCAAAACCATGCACAACACGACACGTAGAACGACTTTGACCACCTTTTGACGTGATAAGTCGGGACAAGACTACGGGATATGAGATCGGGCTAGCAATATGCCACAGTCTCGTATTTCCGTCCTTCGTTTAGTACACGATATAATGTGTATTTAATCGGGGTTAGTCCATCTACACATTTCGCGATCTAGCTTACATACGGGTCTGTCCCTATTATTGCATCGTATTTTTTATTACTTTTACGTAATGTTGTATTGTGAATTCCGGGTTGTATTTCCGCCCGTGTAACTTGTACGTTACTTTTCTTATTTATTTTCGAGCTTTGTTTATTTACTTGCTTTTACGCTTTATAAACGAACCTCGCATGCTAAACCATTTTGACCAAGAATAAGATGCATTAAATGACGTAGTTCACATACAATTCATACGCTAGCCCGAAAACGCTGTTTGCATATCATTTAATCGTTTTACTAGCGCGCTCACACGAACACGAACGATGTCTTAGTAGAGGCCGCCATGTGCGGGCGGGGTTGGGTGTCCTTAGTGGGCTTCCCAACACGTACCCTCACCCCTTACTCAGAACCTTCGGTTTCCGGATGTCCGAAACCCTTGGCGCACGAGAGTCATTCTATATACGAAAGCCGGTTTATACGGTATCGATATTGCAATGCAAAGGGACGAGCCCAATGAACTCTGAAATCGAAGTGGGCTTACTTTGTGTAAAGCCCATGACGACATAGAGTGGGCTCGTATGGTTCCGAATAACCACAAAATTCGGTGGCGACTCCATTCTGACTTAAATTTCGAACCCGAGAACAATCTCACCACGAGATCCATTCGCCTACCCAAACCCGCGCGTGGCCGCGTCGGGGTGGACCTACGTCATGTCCACAATTTGGCGACTCCGCTGGGGACACCTGATGTACTACATGGCATCGGGGTTCCTAGGGTGAGACTCGAAGAGAAATCGTTCGAATATTAGTGTGTGCGCATTAGTTTAATGGTTCATGCATAACCCAAATTTTGCCCGGGCCGGTTACTTGTGACCGACGTCCCACTATACCACGGTGCATTCCTACATGGGTGCGCTAAAGACTTCGATAGCGGAACTCACCGGGGTTTTACGGCAGGTCCTAGTTCCAAATCGGCTAGGAAGTCCGTCCCGTTTCGTGAGAATGCGATCGTTGTTGGTATAGACCCTATTGTGACCGACCGAGACCTAGTGTAAAGCATACATAAGCGTCGTTATAATGCTTGTTTGACTACGTGCTACTTGGTTTCCGTGTCATTTTTTTTTCAAAAACCATCATTTCAAAAATGCATCTTTCCAAAAAACACCCAAATTTTGAAAAACCCGAAATGCTGTCCGTTTCGGGACCCGTCTTTTCAAAATATCCAATTTTCAAAACTCGGAATGCCGCCGAAATTTAGGATCAACTGCTTTAACTCAAAACATCCTTTTTCTCTAGTCGGCATGCTGCCCATTTTAATTCATGAATTTCCAACACCATCTCGATTTTCTGAATTTTTCAAAATTCTAATCCTGGTTTTCGGAATTCCGTTTTTAATTTCCAAACTCTCGGAAATTCATCCACTCATTCAATATTCAATTTTCAAACATCCAACTATCCTAGTAAACCTTCCTTATTATAGGACCTACCGTCTAGCCGTGTGTCAGGTCTTTGCATAGTGTGTCGAAGGTCTATAGCGTCAAAACTCCGCTGATCCTATATCGCGAGTTTCCCCCCTTTCCCGAGTCCGCCTTATCAGTCAAGGCACGACCGACCCGCGTAGGGCATACCCCTACAAAGGAAAGTCCGTCCATACACTCGAGTCAAAAGTCTGGGGAAAAGTCTCACGTGGACCTTCCTTCGAACGGGATTAGGCCCACAAAGCCAAAATCCTAAGGAAGTTATACCACCCATCGAGTCATCCGTCTAGATGTCCTTCTCGAGTCTTTAGTCTTCTTTCCTAGTGTCGCTCGGGATATACTTTTCCTTTCCTTTTCCACAGACCTGGGTTCAGTTTCTGATTACGCGGTGTTCTTACAGACAGGCCACCGGCAACCAGACACGCTCGAAGGATGGCTACTTTGAACAGCCTACAAACCGCTTTGGACGCCATGGTCGCGAAGCAGACCGATATCGAAGCCCAACTGACCGAAATGAGGGCTGGCCAAGTGGCCATTGTTGCTCGCCTAGCTACGGTGGAGCAAGGGACTCCTAATGTCGAGACTACTGGGCCCATAACTGAACTGGTCAGCGCAGTGCGCCGGTTAGAAGAACAAGTCCATTTGACTGGGAGTAACAATATCCACCGGGAGAATAGCCGAGAGTACTCCACGGTGAGTGACAAACTGCCCGCAAACCTGAACCTCACAGGTTTGCCCATGTTCGAGGGAACTGAAGACCCGTTACTACATGTACGGGCCTTCAAGGAATTCATGGCCATCAAGGGAGTGGATTCATCCATGTTCAAGAATCTCTTCGCTGCATCCCTTGAGAAGCACCCATGGGCCTGGTACTATAGGCTAGACCCGAAAAAATACCCTACATGGGATGATGTGGCTACCGAGTTCGCTCGGAACTATGCTGACAATACTGAGATCCAAACCACGATGCGATCTCTGGAGGTCATGGCCCAAGAGCCAAAGGAAGGTTTCACTAAGTACCTTCAACGCTGGAGGGCCGAGAGCGTGAAATTGGTCGATAAGCCCAATGAGAAGACTCTGGTGGAGGCTTTTGTCAAGAACCTTCTCCCCTCCTACCGGGTTCACCTCCGGTACGCAGTCATACCCAATTTCACCACCCTTACTGAAATGGGTATGAGGATCGAAGACGACCTGAGACTAGAAAGCCTCACTAAGGCTGCTAGCAAAGGGTACCAAGGGGCCTCTTCCTCCACCACCAAGCCCCAGGCTGCAACCCGCAGCATTTTTGACGCGGTTAATCTACTAGATGCCCCGTCCAAGAAGAACACCCCACCTCGGGTCTTCACTGATATAGGTACTACCTATACTTATGCCTTACAAAGGCTATCCTCCAAAGGCCTAATCCAACCGATAGGCCCAACTCCTGAAGTTCCGGTCGAGCGTCGCTCCAAGAACTACAACGCTCAGGCCTATTGCCAATACCACCGGGGCAATGGGCACGATACCGAAAAGTGTTGGAAGCTGAAGCACCTGATCCAGGACCTGATCGAAAGCGGTAAAATCCCGCTACCCGGAGATAAGCCCAGCAACAAGGAGAACCCTTTCAGCTCCCATGCCATTTTTGCCGGGGAGGTGATCGACTGCTCTCACCTTATCTCCCCCTACATCCCGCAAGTGAACGGGATCTGGTTCGACGACGAGGATGATATCTACCTCGCTAAAGGGGAAACCGTTCCCATCACCCCTGAACAGATTCGAGAGGTCAAAACTCGAGTCCTAGCCAGCAACAACCTTGGTCGTCCCTATTTAGCCACAAGCACTAGGGACACCCCTATCCCGACAAACGTCACCGATCCACTCGGGATGGAAGTCGCCCCTGAAGAGCCGACCGCCGAAACGGCCGTCGTGAAGCAATTGAAGAGAACCCGAGTTGACCTCACTATATGGCATCTCCTTGTTAGCTCTCAAGAACATCGAGAAGCACTTACAAAGGCTCTCGATCAAGTCAAGATCGACTCTTTGGCTACCCCCGCTGAAATGGTAGCCACGGTCCTACCCCACCTAAAGGGTAAGGCCAAAATAGGAGGCCCAATGATCACATTTTCCGAAGCCGATCTGCCACCATTCGGGACCTCCCACAACCTGGCCCTTTACATCACGGTGATTTGCCGAGGAAAATACCTCCCGATGACCCTAGTCGATGACGGGTCAGCCGTGAACGTCCTTCCTCTAAGGACCGCCAAAGCCCTCGGCATTACCGAGGCTGACTATATCCCGACTGCTCAAACCATCCAAGCCTTCGATGGGAGCCCAAAGTTGGTAGCTGGGGCCATAAAACTGACCATCATCACGGGCCCGGTAGAAAAGGAGCTTGAATTCCAGGTGATTGATGTCACCTCATCATTCAACTTACTCCTAGGAAGGCCGTGGATTCACGCGGTGAAAGCCGTGTCCTCCACCCTCCACCGTAAGATCAAGATGCCTCTACTCGACGGTATTATTACTTTAGAGGCGACCCCAATGACCGTGGCTAGCTGTAACGCCACGGGCCGCACGGACCTCTGGGGGTTCGACTTTGTGGGGATGATCGAGGAAGAGTACCTTTTTAGGCCTTACTTCACCACGAGCATTGACACGATGCTCCAAAACCTAGGGTACCTTCCGGGGGCTACCTCTCGACCCGACCTTCCAGCTGGGAAGATCATCGAGGTTCTCAAGGACGAAGACTCTCACTTCGGCCTTGGCTACGCCCTTACTCCGGACAACGTTGTCCGAGCAGGAATTGAAAAGGCCTGCAACATCATGAAGGGTATCTACTTGAGCCCTTACAGCCCACGATTGTCTGACTACTTTGTCACACCCGTATTCGGGGCTGTCCAAGTTGGGCTATACCAACCCAACGCTACGCACCTCGGGACCCACTTGGCCCGGGATTGCAACTACATCCCGGATGAGGTGTTCGCCCTCATCCAGTCCGACGGAGCGGACGATGCCGAGCCCGCGCTAGGGCTACTCTTCGGGGAAGACACCGTAGCCCCGACTCCAAAGGAAGACCTGGTCAACCTGATTCTCCGCAGCAACAGGTTTGACCCGACCAAGCTGATCTCGGATGTTGGCTCCGAGACGGGAAAAAGGGCCTGGAGGAAAACTGTCAAGTGGACTGACAGTCAAGGAAGGATCTACAAGCTGGTCGCCAGAGAGGGAGACATGCCTGAGTCTGAGTCCGAGTCTGAGTCGGAGTCTGAGGTCGAGTCTAGAGAAGTCGGTGCTAGAGTCACTCCTGTAACCCCCCTCCCTTCTATCATTCCTGCTGTTAGCACTTCGGGGTCTGTCCCGAGTGCTTTACCAATCCCGCCACTGACCAACGATCAGATGGCTGCTCTCTTTGAGCTGTTTTCTAAATTTTCAATCAATAATAACAACCGTTCTGCTTACGACTTGTCTCTTTTAAATCCTGCTTTCAAAAATGATTTATGCTATGACATTGAGAAATCCGACGAACAGGTACCCTTACCTCCACATCTGATCGAGCAACTAGAGCAAAGGGAATCCCGGAATCCAGTAATCGAAGAGACCGAGTCCATAAACGTGGGAACAGCCTTAGAGCCTCGGATACTTAAGATAGGGTTATCCTTAGATCCCGAGGAGAAACAACAGTTTATAAACCTCCTCCAAGAGTTCAAAGATGTCTTCGCGTGGTCCTACAAGGACATGCCGGGGATAGACCGGGAAATAGCCGAGCACCACATACCTATCAAAGATGGGTGCAAACCGGTCAAACAAAAGCTTCGTCGAATGAGGCCCGAGTGGTCTCTCAAAGTAAAAGAAGAAGTCGACAAACAATTCAAAGCCGGCTTCATACAAGTCTCCGAGTATCCGGACTGGGTCGCAAACATCGTGCCGGTTCCTAAAAAGGACGGTAAGGTGCGGGTATGCGTAGATTTTCGGGATCTTAACAAAGCAAGCCCGAAGGATGATTTTCCGTTACCACACATCGATATACTGGTGGATAACACGGCCGATCATGCCCTTCTATTATTCATGGACGGGTATGCCGGATATAATCAAATCAAGATGGCGGAAGAAGACATGAGTAAGACTACCTTCACTACACCTTGGGGTACTTACTGCTACACCGTCATGCCGTTTGGTCTTATTAATGCCGGGGCCACATACCAAAGGACCGCTACCACCTTACTACATGACATGATGCATAAAGAGGTATAGGTCTATGTAGACGACATGATCGTCAAATCCAAAGAACGGGACGGTCACATCACCGCCCTAAGAAAATTTTTCACCCGATTGCGCAAATACAACATGAGGCTAAACCCTCAAAAGTGCAGTTTTGGGGTAACGTCAGGCAAATTACTGGGTCATATCGTTAGCCAACGAGGTATCGAAGTCGACCCAGCTAAAATCAAAGCCATTACCGAGATGCAAGCTCCTCAAACCGAAAAAGAAATAAGGGGATTTCTCGGGAAAGTCCAGTATATTAGTCGATTCATTTCCAAGCTAACCATGGTGTGTGAACCAATTTTCAAGAAACTGAAAATAGGGGAACGGGTACTATGGGATGACAAATGCCAAGCTGCTTTCGACAAAATCAAAGAAATTCTGTCTGCACCGCCGGTTTTGATGCCACCTCAACCCGGCTTGCCTCTGTCGTTATACCTAACAACGACCGAGACAGCCATGGGGGCTATGCTGGCTCAGACAGTTGACTCCGAAGAGCGAGCCATCTATTACATCAGTAAAAAGTTTTTAGAGTATGAGTGCAAATACACCATGCTCGAAAAGACGTGCTTGGCTCTAGTCTGGGCCACTAAGAAGCTCCGACATTATATGCTCAGCTATGAGGTCCATGTTCTATCCAGGATGGACCCGATCAAGTACCTCTTCGAAAAACCCATCATCAACGGCCGGATTTCAAGATGGACTCTAATGTTGGCAGAGTTCGACCTAAAATTTGTACCTTTAAAAGCTATTAAGGGGCGAATAGTGGCTGAATTCCTCGCTGATAGCCCAGTAACCGAGGAAGGACACACCGACACCTGGTCCTTCCCAGACGAAGATATTTTCCATACCGATGCCGAAACATGGGATTTATACTTCGACGGAGCATCTAATTTTCGAGGGTTCGGAGTCGGGATCCTCCTAATTTCACCAAGAGGGGAGCATACTCCCGTCTCCATCAAGCTGGACTTTGACGTCACCAACAATGCAGCAGAATACGAAGCATGCATCTATGGGCTACAAGCCGCCGCCAACCTAGGGATCACAAATCTCCGGGTACATGGCGACTCATCCTTGGTCATTAACCAAGCACTTCAAAAATGGAAGACTCGGAGTGCTAATCTCGTGGCCTACCAGGCACGAGTAAGGGATCTCGAGAAACAATTCCAAAAGGTAGAATACATATACCTGCCTCGGGAAGAGAATCAGTTTGCAGATGCACTCTCAAAATTAGCATCTTTACTGAACATTCCCGACCATGTGACCAGTATGCCAATTTGCGTCGAAAGACGGTCCGAGCCGGCGTACGTCTATGACATTGAAGACATCGAGATAACCGATCCCGAACCATGGTACCAAGCCGTGTTAACATACCTGACCAACGGAGAGTATCCTCCCGGGACGGAAAGCCGAGCCAAAAAAGCCTTACGGAGGCTAGCCACCCAGTTCATCCGTACTGATGACGGACAACTGTACAAAAAGACGGCACAGGGGGCTCTTCTCCTTTGTGTTGACAAATATAAAGCCGAGAAAGTAATGGCCGAAGTACATGATGGTGAAAACGGCCCACACATGAATGCTCACATGTTGGTCCGAAAAATCATGAGGCTCGGGTATTACTGGAACACCATGGAGGCCGACTGCCAGTTATATGTCAAACATTGTCATAACTGTCAAATCTTTGGCAATGTGCAACATATGCCGTCATCCCTGCTCTATACCATGACGTCACCTTGGCCATTCTCGACATGGGGTATCGACATAATCGGGAAAGTAAATCCCTCCGGTACTGGTGGACATTGTTTCATTTTGGTGGCTATCGACTATTTCACCAAATGGGTCGAAGCTGAATCATATCGCATCCTCAATGCTAAGCATGTCGCCAAATTTATCCAAAACAAGATAATATGCCGGTATGGAATCCCGGATGAATTTATCAGTGATCATGGAACTCATTTCCAAGCTGAGACCGCGGCCCTACTGGCTAAATACAAAATTCAAAGGCACACGTCCTCGCCATACCGTCCCCAAACAAACGGAGCGGTAGAGGCGGCCAATAAAACGATTATCACCATACTCAAAAAGATGGCTGATAATTATCGGGACTGGCCCGACAAGATACCTTTTGCCCTATGGGGGTACCGGACGTCAATTCGCACCGCAACCGGAGCGACACCATCCTACCTAACCTATGGGATGGAAGCAGTCCAACCAGTCGAGCTAGAGGTACCGTCCCTCAGAATTCTGCTAGAAAGTCAAGTACCCGAAGCTGACTGGGTTCGAGCACGGTACGATTCGTTGGTTCTACTAGACGAACGACGGTCCCGCGCTCTCAACAATATCCAGATATACCAGAAACGAATCCAACGGGCCTTCAACAAGCGAGTAAGGCCCAGGAACATTAAAGAAGGGGACTTAGTCCTTAAGTCTGTTCGAGCCTTGCTACCAGTTGATCCAAGGGGAAAATTCAAACCCAACTGGGCTGGGCCATATCTGGTGAAGAAAATCCTATCGGGCGGAGCAGTAATGCTGACGGACCTGGACGGGAATGAATTTGTCAACCCAACCAACCTGGACCAGCTGAAGCGTTACTACCCTTAGCCATTTCTCAATGTCATTAGCAACTTTTATCAAAATCATTTATTTTACAAAAAGCAAGTCAATGAGCTAGAATTATTTATTCTACTGTCGCAAAACATCTTGAACCAATAGTCTTGGTGTAATTCAAGATTGCAATTTCCTAAGCCTGAACTACGTTTGGTTTGATTCTGCTAACTGCGGATACGTAGGCAGTCCCTCAAAAGGGCACAACCAATGCAATCGAGAAAAGACAGGAACGGTTTTAATAAAAAAACTTCCTTTTATTAATTATCACAAAAAAAAAACTACAAAAAAAAACACACGACAAAATAATAATAATATTTAAATAATAAAACTAAGGACTCGGTATTTAGGGCATCTTGCCCTTCCCTTTGTCCTTGGCCTCCTTGGCCGTCCATTGACGACGACGCGGAGGAGAGCGTTCCCGAATCACCACAGGAACCTCTTTGGCCCGGACTCGCTTCTTGGAACTCGAGTCCTCATCCACCTCGACTGGCCCAAGTCGGGCCCTTACAGGCTCAGGAAGCCGGTCGCGCGGACCTAGTCGGTCCTGGGCCGCCAGCCTTGGCCCAAGTCGCCGCTCCAAGTCAGTCTGGGGGCTTTGCCGCCCCCGCGTGCCACTAGCACCGGCATCTTTAGCTCGAGTCTTAGTATGTGACTTAAGACCCGACTCTAATCGGACTAAGGTAGCAGGGGTCTCTCCCTCATCGTAGAATCCCCTATTGTCTTTTACCGTCTCCCGACGGACCAGTTCGAAGGCCTCATCGACCTTCAGAGCTTTGCGAGCCTCCTCGGACTCCTCAGAAGTCCACTTCTCATAGGCTCGAGAAACCCAAGCGGATTGGCAAGGGTTGGGAATAGTCCATGTAGGACGAGTAAACCATCTCTGCAACCAGGTGTCGCACATAGCGTCCGTCAGTTGGAGCGAGACGCTAATAATGGCTTCGGTCTCAGGAATGCGCTGAGACGAACCGAACTGCCTCAGAATGCGGTCCGGGTAGATGTAAACTGTCCAGTCAAGGGACAAGATCACGAGGTAACGAGCTTGGTCCCTCTTGGCCAACCCTGTCAGCTTGGAAAGGAACCACCAAGCAACCGTCCACCTAATCAACGGGCCACCGTGGAACACCAATTCCTCGTCCCAATAAGCTCGATTTATATGGTGATTCGAGCTTATCCGGCGCCCCCTAGAACTAAGTTGGCTGCTACGGTAGTTGGGAACGCTCGGAGGAGGCTCTATGATCGATAAGCGCTCCGACAGCCAGACCTGCAAACGTATACACGGAATTTATGAGTAACGGAACGGTTCGCTACAGCCCACTCGATCGAGTACACCCTCTGACTCGATCGAGTAAGACTCCCTAAAGACAACCAGAAGCTCGTCAGGTATGACACTCGATCGAGTACACCATCTGACTCGATCGAGTAGGGCACTCTAAGACAATCAGAAGCTCGTCAGGTATGACACTCGATCGAGTACACCATCTGACTCGATCGAGTAAGCTCTTCACAGACCAACAGAAGCACTTTGCAGACATCACTCGATCGAGTGATAGGTCCACTCGATCGAGTGACTTACGGACCTCAAGAAACCGCGAAACAAAAAAAAAAAAAAAAAAAGGAAGATTTAAAAAATCGCAAGATGAATACCTGCAGAATGAGGGTGCTACCCGTCAATTGCCGGGTTGGGTCGAGTCGCCTAGCATCCAGACCCATGATGAGCTCCCCAGTGGCTAGCCAAGCAGGGCTATGACCAGTCTCCATCTGGTCAACCACTCCAATTAGCCTAATTTGACCCACGCATGAGTCAGCATCCATCAGACCCTCAAAGACGTAGCGGTGCAGCATGCAGAACGCGAAAGCCCTACGCCGGTGAGAAGGCGTAGCCCTTACATCCTGGCTGTTCATAAACTTGTCAGCCAAGTCGAAAAGGGAGACAGTATCTCCCCGCACCATTCGATCTGTCTCAGCATGAGACAGACCTAGGAAGTCCCTCAGTCTTCTCCTCGGGTCCGGGTAGAACGGAGGGATGGCAGGACGAGCAACGGGGCTCCAACCTCCAATGGCTGCGATCTCCTCGGGAAGAGGGCATATTTCTCCCCGCGGGAACGCGAAGACGTGGTGGGTAGTATCCCAAAGCGCCAAACAAGCGTCCAGGAAATGCAAATCAGGCACCAAACGCCTAAGAGGAAATAGGCTGGTAATCCCCATTTGGGTCAGCTGAATCCTATCCTCGTCCCGAAAATGCTGGGACCAAGCAAAAAGCATTGAAGTGAGATGCTCGATGCCCATGGCAGGAACTTGATTTCTCTTGAAAGACTGAGAGGTTTTTTTAGAGAAGAGAAGGGTTTTGATTTGAGGTGCAGTAAGCTGAAGCAGGGAAACCTGTATTTATAATAGGGAAGCGTGGCAGTAACCCTGACTAACCCTGCCTCCTCAGTAAACTGGGCCCCAACATGTGCAGGCCTGACTTCAACCCAGAATAGGAATCTAGTTATCCTGAGCTTTCCTATTTTTTTCTAAAAAATTCCTAAAATTCTAAAAAAAAATCTTTTTTCGAAAATTTCAACTTTTTTCAAAATCCAGTACATTTTCCCCAGAACAAGTCGGTGTTTTGCCTATGTGTTACATGCAATTTATCATGTGTCAGCAAACAGGTACACCTCAAGACTTCAGAAGCAAGTCCCCGCGCCACTACTTCACTCCCCAACGTGAACCCATATTTATCCCAGAACGCTACACTCAAAGCCATGATGTATCAGCATACGGGTACTCCTACACCTCCAAGGGCAAGTTTTATTCCCCACGGAGCTATCACCGGCAGGACAGGTATGACCCTCCGCTTATGGCTGGCGAGCCCTTAACGCTAGTCTACCGGACTATAAACGACCCGACCGGAAGGCTGCCAGGTCGTAATCTGCGATTGGCCTGGTAGCTACTCTGACTTTCGCCTTGTCCAAGCC
This sequence comes from Agrostemma githago, assembly GCA_958450325.1. NCBI lineage: Eukaryota > Viridiplantae > Streptophyta > Magnoliopsida > Caryophyllales > Caryophyllaceae > Agrostemma > Agrostemma githago. Next base: position 15,245,999 of record OY288248.1, read on the forward strand.
TCAGTCAGAGTGGGGGCTCTGTAGACACCCGCATTTTGCCTGCTAGTGTCTATAGCAGTTCCCGACAAACACCCGATGATGATCGGACGCAAACGTGACTTAGTATACTCGGATTTGGACCCGAAATCAATAATATCTGACATGGACTTTTAGCGGAGTAATAATCTCACAAAACAGACATCAAATTCAGGCCCAGTGGGTCGTTCCGAGCAAAATAAGACTAATTCGGGCCAAAACCGACACCAAAAAATAAATCCCGTCTTTTGGCGACCGGGTCAAAACCCGGTCGAAGACGAACCCGTCACAAAATCAGCCCAAGTACATCTTCTAGAAGATGGCGCCCAACCACATTTTCAAAAAAGATCACACAATCAAACCAAGTCAACCTTTCCTCTTTTATCTCGGATCACCTGATCCACTCGGTCGAGTGGATTGACCCACTCGGTCGAGTGGAGCGTCAAAAACCGGATCAGGCCCATTTTCTAGGGCACTCGACCGAGTGCACTAGGGCCACTCGATCGAGTGACCCTAGGTCGTGGGGTAAAACTCTATAAATACCCCATGACCTTCATTCATTTGACAAGGGTTTTTTCCAATCCATTTTACCCTACATTTACCTCACATTTCAGTCACACTCTTCTACCCTACAACCCTAAGCCAACATACACAAAAACCGAGTCCCTTGTCCCTCGATAAACCGACAACACACACACACACACACCATAACTTACATACATCCTCGATACTCCATAGTCCCGTCACTATTCGCGAGCCCATTTCCGAGGTCCTTACTAAGCATGTATGTTGAGGGTGTCCTAAACCCCATTTCGATCTTTATTGCTTTTATTTACATTTTTTTTCGTATCGTTAATATTACACTTATACTAGTATTGCAATCCTAACACTAACTCTAACATACTAACATTTTACATTTTCGTTACTAACATTACTATACCGCGTATGTATATAATTAGTATCAAATTTCGGTTTCGGATACGTTTGACTATAATTGTCGCCTAAAATCCGTCTAATCCTTTTACGAGCAACGACGGAGGTGGAGCCCTTTCGAGGAGCCCCGCCCCAATGTGCTCAAAGGCGTGATGTGATCGCGACTAATCGTAGTTGAACATATTCGATCCCATTTTAATTAGTACGGAACCCGTTGACACGAAAACCGACATCACATAACCCGAAAGGGTTAGTTTCGATGTCGTGACGTAGAGGGAAGCATTCCGTTACTAATTCAATTTTTCTAACACCAACGTTTTCATAAAGTCCCGACAACGGTATTATAATCGCACTTGCACACGATTATAGTACCGGAGGTCGAGTTAAATTCAAATCATGCGATATTCGTATTTAACTCGACCGACCGTCGTTTTCAACCTCAAAAACGAGGCGAGTTGACACTCGTACAGGGGCTACTCGACCGAGTGCGTAGGCCACTCGATCGAGTAGCGTCCATAACTCTGGACAGAACCCTTTTCGAGGGGCTACTCGACCGAGTGCGTAGGCCACTCGATCGAGTAGCGTCCATAACACTGGGCAGAAACTTTTTTGAGGACGCACTCGACCGAGTCAGACCATGACTCGACCGAGTGGGTCCTGTAACCCAGAAAACCGAGGGCCTTGACACACCTTTCAAGCCTCGTCCTTTTATCGACATTAGTCATCACGTGTAAAGACTATCACGTGACTTTTCCATTTTCAAAACCATGCACAACACGACACGTAGAACGACTTTGACCACCTTTTGACGTGATAAGTCGGGACAAGACTACGGGATATGAGATCGGGCTAGCAATATGCCACAGTCTTGTATTTCCGTCCTTCGTTTAGTACACGATATAATGTGTATTTAATCGGGGTTAGTCCATCTACACATTTCGCGATCTAGCTTACATACGGGTCTGTCCCTATTATTGCATCGTATTTTTTATTACTTTTACGTAATGTTGTATTGTGAATTCCGGGTTGTATTTCCGCCCGTGTAACTTGTACGTTACTTTTCTTATTTATTTTCGAGCTTTGTTTATTTCCTTGCTTTTACGCTTTATAAACGAACCTCGCATGCTAAACCATTTTGACCAAGAATAAGATGCATTAAATGACGTAGTTCACATACAATTCATACGCTAGCCCGAAAACGCTGTTTGCATATCATTTAATCGTTTTACTAGCGCGCTCACACGAACACGAACGATGTCTTAGTAGAGGCCGCCATGTGCGGGCGGGGTTGGGTGTCCTTAGTGGGCTTCCCAACACGTACCCTCACCCCTTACTCAGAACCTTCGGTTTCCGGATGTCCGAAACCCTTGGCGCACGAGAGTCATTCTATATACGAAAGCCGGTTTATACGGTATCGATATTGCAATGCAAAGGGACGAGCCCAATGAACTCTGAAATCGAAGTGGGCTTACTTTGTGTAAAGCCCATGACGACATAGAGTGGGCTCGTATGGTTCCGAATAACCACAAAATTCGGTGGCGACTCCATTCTGACTTAAATTTCGAACCCGAGAACAATCTCACCACGAGATCCATTCGCCTACCCAAACCCGCGCGTGGCCGCGTCGGGGTGGACCTACGTCATGTCCACACAACTACGTGGGTTGGGCCCTGTCCGAAGGAAGGTTCACGTGAGACATTCCCAGACTTTTAGACTCGATTGTGTAAATGGGCCAACCTTTGTAAGAGTATGTCCTACGTAGGTGGGCCTTGCCTCAGTAAAATAAGGCGGACTAGGATAGGGGGAAACTCGTGATATAAGATCGACAGAGTTTCGACGCTATACACTTCTACGACTTATGACACGACCCGACACTGCTAAATACGGGAAGTCTAAGAAGAGGAAGTTTTGAAATATGATTTTGAAAGCCCGAGTAAAAATCGGGGAGAAAAATCCGGCCCTTTTCGAAAAAGAAAAAGAAGTGGGCCGAATGACGGGTTTTGAAAGTTTCGAAAATATTTTCGAGTTTTGAATTGGGCATAATACCGGCTAGAAAAAGGCTATTTTGAGTAAAATCATAAGTCCTAAGTTCGGTATATGTCCGTGGTTTTGAAATTGGATATTTTGAAAAGGATGCAAAATTTTGAAAAAAATGACGGTTTTGAAAAAGATGTGGATCAAGTAGCACGTAGTCATGGAAACAGTATAATGACGCCATGTATGCTCTTAAGCTAAGTCTCGGTCAGTCTATAAGGGTCTATACCAGTGTACATAGCCTATCGAGAATCGGGCCGGACTCCCTAACTCGAGTTGAGATTAGGACATGCCGTAAAACCCATACGAATCGGCTAATGGACACCTTTGACATAACCAATTTGGACTATATCAATGGTATAGTGGGACGTCGGTCACCAGTACCGGCCCGGGAAAAATGGGGTTATGCATGAACCGTAAAACCAAAACGCGTATTGTACTAGTCAAACAATTTCTATTCGAGTCTCACCCTGAAGGACACCGAAGGTTAATAACGCATCAGTAAGTCCCCAGCGGAGTCGCCATATTGTGGACATGACATAGGTCCACCCCGACGCGGCCACGCGCAGGTTTGGGGAGGCGAATGAATCTCCATATGAGATGGTCAAATTGAAATTTAAATCGAAGTTGGAGTCGCCACCGAATTTTATGGTTATTCGGAACCGTTCGAGCCCACTCTATGTCGTAGTGGGCCGTGTACAAAATACGGCCCATTTCCGATGTCAGAGTTTATTGGGCTCGTCCCTTTGCATATCGATATAGATGCCGACTGGAGCGGTTAATCGTATATTGAATGACTCTCGTTGCCAATGGTTTCGGACATCCGGAAACCATGGTTCTGAGTAAGGGGTGAGGGTATGTGTTGGGAAGCTCACTAAGAACACCCAACCCCGCCCGCACATTAGCGGCCTCTACTAGGATATCGAATGATTTTTGAATACGCGCGTTAGTTGAACGATGAATGATATGCAAACATTGTTTTCCTAAGCATGTGAGGAATTGAACGGGTTGCTAAGTCAGTTTAATGCATGCAAAGTTAACGTCAAAGTTGAATTTTAGCATGTGAGGTTCGTTTTAGTATAATAAAACAAATGATGAAAAGGAATGAATTTGCTACAAGACAAACAAACGAGTTAGTATCGATTTGTAAAATAATATAGCAAGAAATAAATATACGAGATCGAGAAAATAAATATTAATCGAAATCTGAAAAAATATTGCTAGAACGCAGTTTTGTATAAAAAACGAAGTTCGGAAAATAAAAAAAGAACGAGAAAGGCGCGCCACGGCAGCCGGCCGCGCGGCTCGCCCGGGACGCCGGCGAGTCGCGTGTCGGGCTGGTTCCGAGAGCGGTTTTTTGAAAACCCGATGATTAAGTCGCGTATGAATATTGCATGATCCGTACTCGACTTAATATTTTCAATATTCGTTGTATTCGATAACCGACTACGAAATCAACATCAAATACTTGGAATAGTTTTAGAAAAGATGAAATTTTTAGAAATCGCTTCGTAGAATAAATAATAAAATGAACGAAAAGCTAAAAAAACGATCCGGGTTTCAGGCCCGTGCGCGAGTCGCCTGGGCGTGGCGCGACTCGCGTGCGGGTCTGTCCGGTTTTTATTTTTTGTTCGAAATTGCTAAATTTGATGAATCGTGTACAAAATATGAATTAATTTGTATTCGATTCATGCTTTCGATATTCGTCGTATCCGATACTCGATTATGAAATCGATATCGGATATTTGGAATGGGTTTAAAAAAAAGGTTTTGTAAAATTGTTTTTTAAAAAAAAAGGAATTTGAACGAAAAAGATGTAACGATTTTTAATATCGTCGAGATCTTAATATAATTCTTTTCGATACGATATTCGATTATAGAAAATCGATATCATATTTTTAAGAATGTTTGTTATGAAAATAGTTTTTTTTTAATATCGATATTAGAAATAAAAAAAGGACGACGCTTGACCCGTAAAAAGGACACGGATGACGAGGAAGAGAAGAGAAGAAAAGGAGAAATCGGGTTTAGTACACCCTCAACCTACATGCTTTTGTTAACTCGGATCGGGGCTCGTCGGAATGTGGCTAGGCACGGGAGCGTCGAGGTGATGTCGGTCGGACTAGGGTGGCTCGGTGAAGGTGACGGGTGAAGGGTGTCGGGTATCGGGACCGGTTTCCTTCGGGTTTTGGACGCTCTATCGGTTTCTCGATGCTAAGGAATTATGTATGTGGGAATGACAGAAAGTTGATGTGTATGTTGCTAATGAATAATAATCAAAGTTGTTCTTTATGTTGCTAAAAATTCATGTCTTTGGTGTTGTATGCAAGGGGCTATTTATAGGGAGTTCCCGACCTTGGCTAGGAGGTGTGTTTGAGTTAGAATTACCGCTTGGGTAAGAAGCTGAGAAGAACGAGAATTCCGTTTTCTTGGTGAAGAAGTAAGGAAAACCGGCTGGTTGTGTGCTGCTCGGCCGAGTATTTGCACTCGGTTGGGTGTTTGAATAGGTTTTCGGATAGGATTCCTGCTTGAGATCGAATTCTACCTCAAACGGAATTGTTTAATATTTTGTGTAGCTGATTTTTTGTAGAGTTTGGGTAAAAACTGGACACGTGAGATGCCACGGTCAGTCCACAAGTCTCGGGAAATATCTTTGACCGGGTTTTGACTCGGTCGCTAAAAGACGGTTTTACCCCTGGTGCCGGATTCGACCCAAATTAGTGTTATTTGACTCGAAACGACCCACTGGGCCTGAATTTGAGGTTGGTTTTGTGAAATTCGTACTCCTTAAGAAGCCCAAGCTAAATATCCATGATTTCAAGCCCATTTCCGAGTACGTTAAAGCACATTTGCGTCCGATCATCATCGGGTGTTTGTCGGAAACTACTATAGACACCTAGGGGCCAAATGTGGGTGTCTACACTACCACATTACAATACCTTACCCTCGAAGCCTTAGCTCCACAAAATCGAGCTCCAGATGTCAAAACATCAAAGCCACTTGCGACCTAGCTCCACATTTCCAAAAACATCCAAACCAGTTACCAACCCCAAACACGGGAACTCAACTTGTAGTCGGCATAGAACATGCCCAAATAGTTCACACCACCTCTGGGGGCTACCCCGGAGAAGGCTCGCATTCACAAGATCAACATCCTAACCATTCTAGCCCTTTGATCAAGAGATCATTGGGAATGCACCTAGCTATGGCTAGTTACACACAAAACCCTAATAAACTAGGCACCATAACATATCTTCCAATTCACTGAACTATGGCTTGGTTTGATTTCACTACACGTGAATACGTAGGCAGCCTTTCAACAAAGGCACAACCACCCATATTGACACAAATTCAGAAAGCGCCATCATTCCTATCACGACACTGTCATGTTCTCAACAGTTAGCTTTGTCGTTCTGGGGGCTTCTCTTAGGCAGAAGTTCTCCATCCACCCACATAATCCAAATACTTTCAAAAAATCTAGCCACCTTTCTATAGTGTGTCCTAGTACTCGGCTCAGTCAAAGACGAGAATCTGTCAAGGACTCGAAGCAACACCCACTTTGGGAATGCATCCCAAAACCAAACAAAATTCAAAGAGCACTAGACTACAGCATTGCTACTGCTAAGTCCTGTCGCGCAATAACAGTCTCATTACAGACTACTGCAATTCCCCTATAACACATCTTTCCCTTTTCGATGTTCGACCGTGTTGCCACTCGCTTAGGCTACAGAATAACGCAACTTAAGAGTCTTGTCATCTTAGGTGGCCCACCCCCTACCGAGTCACAGTCCAACCCCTCGAGAGTCCAGTCATGTCTGTCAGCTCGTCTTGTCGCATCCAGAGTCGAGTCTGTCGGTACCTCTCTCCTCAAATTTTCGCTTCAAAGTTTGCAAAACTTAGCCATTTGATAAAATCTTTTTCGACAAGGTCAAATTTCAGTCTATTTAAACTGCAAATTTCTTTTCTACCTCTTTCAATTTTGAAAACCTATCTTCTAGCACGTGAGTTGCTTTCAGGACTTCGATTTCAAAATGAAGCAAAAATCATTTTCCCCAGCGCAAGCCAGTCTATAGATGCTAACTGCATTTTCTATGTGCTATCTTGCTATCTGTTATGCCTGCTATTTCTGCCTATGTATCTAACATTTCAGGTACCAGCTAGTGCTTCTCAAAGGAACATCAAAGGCGGTGTTTCTACTGGAATGCTACATCCAAGATGCGATATGTCGGCATACGGGTACACCCAAGACTTCAGAAGCAAGTCCCCGCGCAGCTACTTTACTCCCCAGCGTGAGTCGGTGTTTCTCCTGGAATACTACATCTAAGATGTGATGTGTCGACATACAGGTACACCAAAGACTTCAAAGGCAAGTCCGACTCCCCACGGACCTATCATCATCAAGACAGGTATGACACTCTGCTTATGGCTGGCGAGCCCTTCACGCAAGTCTAATGGACTATAAACGACCCGACCGGAAGGCTACCAGGTCGTAATCATCGATTGGCCTGGTGGCTACTCTGACTTTCGCCTTGTCCAAGTCTCAGTCAGAGTGGGGGCTCTGTAGACACCCGCATTTTGCCTGCTAGTGTCTATAGCAGTTCCCGACAAAACACCCGATGATGATCGGACGTAAACGTGACTTAATATGCTCGAATACGAACTCGGAATCAATAGTATCCGACGTGGGCATTTAGCGGAGTGAAAATCTTTCAAAATCGACCTCAAATCCAGGCCCAGTGGGTCGTTTCCAATAAAATGAGACTAATTTGGGCCAAAACCGACACCGAAAATAAAACCGTCTTTTAGCGACCGGGTCAAAACCCGGTCAAAGACGAATCCGACACATAAAATCAGCCATGTTCGCTTCTAGAAGCTTGTCCAATGACGGGCCGGATTTAGTCGTAGTTATTACGACGGTTTTTGGGCAATTTTGTGAGCTTAATCGTGTGTCTTGTAGTGCATTTGTGTTATTTTGGTACGAATGTAGTATAAGCTATTTGGAGGATTATGATCTCGATCGTTAGTTGGGCCAAGAATGGATGATTCATGAAGAATTGGAAAGCCCAATAGAAGACACGGAGCGAGGGAACAACAGAGGAAATCGTGAAGAGGATCAGACAGCTAGGCGAGTCGCATGAAGACTAGGCGAGTCGCATGAAGACTAGGCGAGTCGCGCGGGCGGGCGAGTCGCGCGAACCTCGAGCGGGTCGCGCGGAAGCCTGTTTTCCGCGACGCATCTCAGCCTTATTCCGCTTTAATTTATTACATTTAGAAGACTTTGTTTTATTGAGGAAACTTGATATCTTTCTATTTTTTTTATTATTATTATTAGGAGTCTATTATTAGGTTAAGGAAGGAGAGACACAACTTCATATCATCATCATCATCACGTTCAATTAGAAATTAGAGAAGAAAACCCTATCATGAAGAACTAAGCCTTCAATCTCGGATTAAGATTCGAAGCTTCTAATTATTCGATTGTGAGACTTTAATTCTTCTTTATTCTATCTCTTGAGTATTGTTATTTCTCCGTTCATATTTGCATGATTGTTGAATGTTTAGATTAAAGTAGCTAATTAATCTTTGCAATTTTCAATCTATTGTTATTCTAGCGATTGAGTCCGTAATTGTTCAAACCCGTTAGATAAAGTAACGATCTTTGACCTTAATATTGGATGCGTTTCATCATATCTAGGTTAGAGAGAGATTTAACTTGTGATTCGAACTAATAATCGCGTGTTTTATTGGTCGTCACTTCTATTGTTCTCTATTCGTTAATGCTATTATTGAATTAAACTTAATCGCGTGTATTAGGTTGTTTGATAATTAGGTTATTTGATTATCGCGTTTCGAGTCAAATAATATTCACGTGAGATTCAGGATTTACTTCCCACGATAGTTTGCTCAAGAGTTAGGAGAAAGTTTTAGTCTATGATCAATTTGATAATTAGTTGTGGAAATTCTTACCCGAGATCGTTTTAATCATCTGAACTCATTCATTATTATATTGATTTCATTATTTGCTTCTTAGTTAGTTTTAGTTACTCAATCACCCAATCACCCCTTTCTTAGTTATAAATTTCTAGTTTTAATCCACTTAAATTACTTCGTCTTCTCTGTGGATCGACCCTTATTTCCCTACACTATAGTTTTAGTTTTGTGGTTATAAGTGCATAAATAGTATCTTTGGGAGCATACAACTTCGACTCACCAAATTTTGGCGCCGTTGCCGGGGAAGGCAATAGTTAATTTTTGTGTCTTATTTTGTTTTTTTATTTTTTATTATTTTTATTTTAGGTACGCTAGCATATGCATAATACTCGTTCCACTAATAATCCACTCAAGCCCTTCGACTCAGAGATCGAACGTTCTATTTTCAGGTGGAGACAGGGTGATAATAGCGAATTGGTCATCTTTCAGCAACCCGAGCCCGAAAGTGATCTAGAATCTACACCAGAGTCTGTACCCGAATCTGAGGACGAAGTAATCATGGCAAGAGAAACACGGACTCTGAAGGAGCTCACAGCTCCTGATCTTGCAGTTCAACCGTTGTGCATTACTTTCCCAGCTCTCACCGAAGGAGCCACTTTTGAACTGAAATCGGGTCTGATTCATCATTTACCCACTTTCAATGGAACGAGCATTGAAGATCCGAACAAACATCTTTCGGATTTCCATATTGTATGCTCTAGTATGAAGCCGGCGGGTGTGACTGACGAGCAATTACAGCTACGAGCTTTTCCCTTTTCATTGAAGGGAAATGCAAGAGATTGGTTATACTATCTACCACCTAATAGTGTCACAACTTGGGTGGATATGAAGAAGGCATTTCTGGAGAAGTACTTCCCACCGTCCCATTCCGCACACTTGAAGAAAGCCATTAGCAATGTGGAACAACGAGACGGGGAAACCATGTACGAGTTCTATGAGAGATTCAAGCAGTTATGTGCCAGTTGTCCCTACCATGGGTATTCGGACCAGGATCTTATCTTATATTTCTGTGGAGGACTTACACCCGAGGATAGTCGTATGATTCATTCGGCTAGTGGCGGTGGTATAGTGAACAAGAACCCGATGCAAGCATGGAATATTAATAGTGATCTAGCGGAAAGTTCGAGGGATTATGCTAGGAGAAATTCGAAGCGCGTTGTTAGCTCATTGAATCCTAACTCAAACCTTGAGGAGAAAGTCGATAGTTTAACATCGACGATCCAAGCTATGATGGGAGGTGGGCAACATGCTATGGTGTGCGGTATATGTTCCACGGAGGGACATCCTAGTGATTTATGCCCTTATGTGCAAGAGAGTGGTTCCGAAGAGGTGAATGGTGTTTGGGATAATACCTCGAACAAGAAGAAATGGGATCCTTACTCCGAAACTTACAATGAAGGATGGAGAAGTCATCCTAACTTTGGATGGCGTAACTTTCAAGGTCAACAATCAAGTGGCCCTCCTAGAGGTCAATTCATTCCACGACCTCAAGGACAACAATTCACATCACAGATTCCACAACAACAAGCCACACCGAGTTCATCAATGTCCAAGGAGTACATGATTCGGGCACTCACTGTAAGTGTTACTCAAGATCGAGCGGAAAACAAGCAAAATTTCAAGAATCTTGAGACTCAAGTGAGTCAACTGGCAACCGCGATTAATCGGTTAGAAGCGGGACAAATGGGTGGTCTACCATCTCAAACGGTAGAAAACCCAAAGAAGAATGTGAGTGTGGTGTCTTTGAGAAATGGAAGACAACTAGTAGAGGTCGAGAAGCCTAGAGCTAGATCCAAGGAAGTGTCTATCCAAGAGGAAGAAGAGATGGTCGTTGATGATGGCGGTACACATGTGATCGAAGATGACAAAGTAGTGCCGAGTTCTACTGTGAAGGCACCATTGGTTCAAATCCACGACCCTCCACCACCTTTCCCGGATGCATTGAAGGATACTAGTAAGAAGAAGCATGATAATGATGTTTATGAAACCTTTCGTAAATGTGAGGTAAACATTCCCCTTTTAGAGTTACTTAAAAGTGTCCCTCGATATGCTAAGTTTTTAAAAGAACTTTGTACTATAAAGAGGAACAATAGGCTTAAGGGAATCGAGAAGGTGAAGGTAAGTGAACATGTTTCGGCCGTGTTTCAACGTAAATTGCCCACTAAGTGTGGAGATCCGGGAATGTTCACAATACCTTGTACTATAGGAGACACCGAATTTCATAGAGCTATGTTAGATTTGGGTGCTTCGATTAATGTGCTTCCTTATTCCATCTATCAGTCACTTAAACTTGGACCTATGAATAAAACTAATATTGTCATTCAATTAGCGGATCGGTCCAATGTTTATCCTAAGGGAGTCATAGAAGATGTTTTGGTCATGGTTGATAAATTGATTTTCCCTGCGAATTTTTATGTGCTAGACATGGAGCACGATAGACATGCTGCCCCTATACTGTTAGGGAGACCATTTATGAAAAGTGCAAAAACTAAGATTGATGTTTGCAGCAGTTCTCTTACTATGGAGTTTGATGGTCAGGTGGTGGAGTATAATATCTTCAATGCTATGAAATTCCCCACCGAGGACCATTCTTTATGTCTTATTGACGTGTTCGAGCCATTAGTGCAGGAAACTTTCGATTTGGATAACCCAGATGAGTTACAGGTCGTGATTGAGAACGGAATAGCAGAAAAGAAGTCTGATGATTTAGTGTCTGCTAACTTGCAGGAAACAGCAGCTGAGTTGACCGGGGTGTCCTTCGTGCACACGGTTCCACCTTCATTACAACTAACTGTGCCTAGTGACACTTTGCTACCATCTATTTTGCAGGCACCAGTTGTAGAACTGATACCACTCCCGGATCACTTGAAGTATGTGTTCCTTGGTGAGGGAGATACATTGCCTGCAATTATTTCTAGTAAGCTCACCAAGGAACAAGAAAAGCGGTTGGTGGAGGTGTTAAAGGAGCATAAGCAAGCTATTGGTTGGACCATTGCCGACATCAAGGGCATAAGTCCATCGACTTGTATGCATCGGATTCTGCTAGAGGATGAGGCACGACCGGTGAGGCAACCGCAGCGAAGGTTGAACCCTCCTACGATGGAGGTTGTGAAGAAGGAGGTATTGAAGCTTCTGCAAGTAGGTATGATCTATCCTATTTCTGATAGCAAGTGGGTTAGTCCCACTCAGGTTGTCCCTAAGAAAAGTGGGGTCACGGTCGTAGAGAATAAGGATGGGGATTTAGTACCTACTCGAGTCCAGATTGGATGGAGAGTGTGTATAGATTGCCGTAGGTTGAACACGGTAACTAGGAAAGACCGTTTTCCTCTCCCTTTCATTCATCAGATGCTTGAGAGACTCGCAGGCAAAGCATATTACTGCTTCTTGGATGGTTATTCGGGCTATTTTCAGATAGCAATTGCTCCTGAGGATCAGGAGAAGACCACTTTTACATGTGCTTTCGGCACATTTGCGTATCGCCGCATGCCGTTCGGGTTATGTAATGCACCCGCAACATTTCAGCGCTGCATGATGAGTATTTTCTACGAGTATGTGGAAAATTTTATTGAGGTGTTTATGGATGATTTTACTGTGCATGGTAATTCTTTCGATGCATGTTTACATCATTTATCACTCGTTTTGAAGCGTTGTGTTGAAACTTACCTTGTGCTTAACTCAGAGAAGTGCCACTTTATGGTTGAGCAAGGCATAGTTTTAGGACATGTTGTGTCGAGTAAGGGGATCGAGGTAGATAAAGCGAAAGTTGATACAATTAAGACTCTACCTTATCCTACTAACGTGCGCGAAGTTCGCTCCTTTCTTGGACATGCAGGTTTTTACCGAAGATTTATTCAGGATTTTTCCAAGATTGCACAACCATTGTGCAAATTGGTGCAAAAGGAGGTTGACTTCATTTTTGATGAGGCGTGCAAGAAGGCATTTGATGAGTTGAAAACTCGTCTCACAACCGCCCCGATCATTCAAGCCCCTAATTGGTCTCTTCCCTTCGAGATCATGTGTGACGCAAGTGATTATGCTTTAGGGGCGGTCTTGGGTCAAAAGGATGGGAGAGCTTCTTATGTTATTCATTATGCTTCTATGACCCTTAATGATGCGCAAAGAAATTACTCGACTACTTAAAAAGAGATGTTGGCGGTTGTCTTTGCTTTAGAAATATTTCGTTCTTACCTGCTTGGTACTAAAGTTGTTATTTACTCAGATCATGCTGCGCTTCGTTACTTGATGACGAAGAAGGAGGCCAAGCCGAGGCTAATCCGTTGGATTCTCCTCCTTAGTGAGTTCGATATTGAAGTTAAGGACAAGAAAGGTGCAGAAAACGTGGTTGCGGACCACTTGAGTCGGTTGGTTCAGAATGATGACCATGACCATGGTTTGGAGTCGGTAAAGGAGATTTTTCCTGATGAAACTTTGTTTGCTTTACGTACTCTAGAACCATGGTATGCTAATATTGTTAATTATTTGGTCTCTAACAAGTTTCCAACTCGTTTTTCTAAAGCTCAGAAAGATAAGATTCGCAGTGACGTGAAGCATTATGTGTGGGATGACCCCTACTTGTGGAAACATTGCTCGGATCAGATCATTAGGCGGTGTGTTTATGAGAGTGAGATGTACTCTATTCTCACCTTTTGTCATTCTCATGCATGTGGTGGACACTTTAGATCCAAGAGAACAGTGAAGAAGGTACTCGATTGTGGTTTTTACTGGCCACATCTGTTTCGAGATGCGCATGCATTTTGTAAGTCCTGTGACAACTGTCAAAGGGTGGGGAACATATCCCAACGAAATGAAATGCCCCAAAACCCCATTATTTATTGTGAAATATTCGATGTGTGGGGGATTGATTTCATGGGACCATTTCCTAACTCTTCTGGATTTATTTATATATTACTCGCTGTTGATTATGTGTCGAAGTGGGTAGAAGCGATACCCACAAAAACTGATGACTCTAAAGTGGTTGCAGATTTTATCAAATCCTTCATATTTGTTAGGTTTGGAATCCGAGAGCCATAATCAGTGACCGTGGAACGCATTTCTGCAATAGAACCATTGGCGCTTTATTGAAAAAAATACTTTGTGACCCACAAAGTATCGACTGCGTATCACCCGCAAACTAACGGGCAAGCCGAGGTGTCAAATAGAGAAGTGAAATCTATTTTGGAGAAAACGGTCAATCCTAATCGGAAGGATTGGAGTCAACGCTTAGAAGATGTGTTGTGGGCATATCGGACCGCTTACAAGACACCCATAGGGATGTCGCCATATCGGTTAGTGTTTGGAAAACCGTGCCACTTGCCCATAGAGTTAGAACATCGAGCTTACTGGGCGATCAAGAGCTTCAATACAAGCTTAGTTGGAGCGGGTGAAAGTCGGAAACTAGAGATACAAGAACTTGAGGAGATTCGGAATGATTCCTATGCAAACGCGGCGATTTACAAGGAAAAGACGAGACATTTTGTAGACACCCGCATTTTGACTGCCAGGTGTCTATGGTAGTTTCCCAAAAAACACCCGATGATGATCGGACGCTAACATGCTTCTCTGCGCTCGGATACGGGCTCAAATCCATTAATCGCTGGCTAACACACTTACAGAGTACAAATCTCACAAAATCAACCTCAAACCCAGGCCCAGCGGGCCGTTTCCAATCAAACAAGGCTAATTTGGGCCGAAACCGACACCGGAATTAAAACCGACTCGTCACGATTGGGTCAATCCCGGTCAAAGTCGTTTCCGAGACATACCAAACAACCCCTCAAACATCAAAAGCCCAATTCAAACTCAAACTCATCAAATATCCATGGTCAAGGTCCTAGCGAGCGACCCGCGCGACCCAGCTGGGCCACTCGATCGAGTGCCTCACCCACTCGATCGAGTGGGCCCTTATTCAAGCCCGGCGGCTGGCGTAACGGACCACTCGACCGAGTTAGCCACTTACTCGGTCGAGTAACCCTAAACCGAAGCCCTAGCTTTTCCTATATAAGCAACCCTCATGCACCCCTCTTCAACACTTTTGAGAGAACTTTCAAAACCCTAGAGCAATCATACACACATATTACATCCTTTACAAACCCTAGCACACCCTAAGCAAACCCTAAACTAGCTTCAGGATTCATCAAACACGAGCCACCATAACTCGACCTCCATAAACCTCGAAGACTCTTGTGTTATAGCCACGGTTACGAGTCTGCACCGAGACAAGAACATGTAGGTTGAGGGTGTCAAAACCTCGTTTCTTCTCCTTTCTTCCTCTTTCTCGCGTCGTAACGTCATCATCATATGGGTCGTTTTTTTTATTTTTATCGTTATTATCGCATCATTAATATCGATAATACTAATATCAAAACATTAAAATACCTATCAATTTGTGTCGAGTATGAGTGATATCGGAATGAGGAAACACGAACATACAAGTGTACTGCACACAGCGTTGACGGTCGCTCGTTCTGATATCCCGATTACTTGATTATTGCGATAGGTTAACTTCAACAATAATTTTCATATCGTTTGTGTCATTATTGTTATTCGCATGCCTCATCGATTTCTCAAAAAACAAACATCGTACTTTAATAAGGGTCGAAACCCGTTGACACGGATCCGACATCACAATCCCTAGGGATTTATTTCGATGCCGGAAAAGTCGAGGGAATCAAGTTTTTATTTATTTATTCAAGTAAAGCGTAGATTTTAGATTCGATACCAATTCCATAATTGGGTATCAAATTTAACAATCAAGTCATATGAATTAATTAACGTGATTTGTTCATATCACGATAATTAATTTACAACGACTAAAATCAATTTGTTTATTTTTTTTATTTCACTCTAATATTCCATATCGATTCAAATAATCGAATATGGGATACAACGAGTATTCAAATTTAGAATCGAGTATAAATTCAACAATATTTATATTCGGTCCGACAAAATTTGCGATTTATAAAAGTCCAAGTCGAGCGTAAATTGTGCAATATTTATGTCCGATTCGGTAAAATCATCAAACTCTCAAAAATCAAAAGCAATTTCAAAATCAATATCAAAATTGCAAACGAATTACAATTCGTACAGGGGGCACTCGACCGAGTGCCTGACCCACTCGGTCGAGTGGTACCCCAAAAATCGGATCAGAATGTCTGTTACGACACCCACTCGGTCGAGTCTCACAGTGACTCGGTCGAGTGGCCATGTACTCGACCGAGTTTGTCAATAACTCGGCCGAGTATGGTCTATAACACGAAACAGAAACATCTTCTCAGGGCCTACTCGATCGAGTCTATCGACCACTCGATCGAGTGGCCTCATAACGACCAAAACATAGGTCGCACATCTTCTTTCCTCAAAACCCGATAGTATTTTACGACTTAGGTCAACGCGTGCATAATTAATCACGTGTATACTATCTTTTCAAACCGTGCATCATCTTGTACATCATTCAATTCAATTCAATTCATTATTTGCACAAACCGTTAATATCGATTTACCGTTACTAACCGTTTGCTTGTTTCTTTTGTCAATTTAATTCTTGTTCGTTTATTGTACTAAATGAACCCGCATGCTAAATTCCACTTTGACGTAGAATTAACTGCATTAAATTGACTTAGAAACCCTTTTCAAATTCAATTCACATGTTTAGGGAAAATACTCTTTGCATATCATTTTCCCGTTTAACTAGCGCGCGAATTGTAAGTCATTCGAATTCTTAGTAGAGGCCGCTAATGTGCGGGCGGGGTTGGGTGTCCTTTGTTGGCTTCCCAACACGTACCCTCACCCCTTACTCAGAACCTCGGTTTCCGGATGCCCGAAACCGTTGGCGCACGAGAGTCATTCAATACACAATATCCGATAACGTCGGTATTGGTATCAAATGCAAAGGGACGAGCCCAGTAAACTCTGACATCGGAAATGGGCCGTATTTTGTATACGGACCACTACGACATAGAGTGGGCTCGAATGGTTCCGAATAACCACAAAATTCGGTGGCGACTCCACATAGACCTAAATTTCGATTCGATCCGTTTCATATGGAGATTCATTCGCCTACCCAAACCCGCGCGTGGCCGCGTCGGGGTGGACCTATGTCATGTCCACAATTTGGCGACTCCGCTGGGGATTAACTGATGCGTGACTTACCATCGGCATCCTCAGGGTGAGACTCGAATAGAAATCGTTTGACAAATACAATGCGCGTGTTAGTTCTACGGTTCATGCATAACCCATATTTTCCCGGGCCGGTACTGGTGACCGACGTCCCACTATACCATTGATGTACTCCAACATGGATATGTCAAAAGGTGTCCATAGTCGATTCGAGTGGGTTTCGCGGCATGTTCTAAGCTCAACTCGACTTAGAGAGTCCGTCCCGATCAACGTCTAGACTATGTACACTGGTATAGACCCTCTCAGACCGACCGAGACTTAGTGTAGAGCATACATGACGTCGTTATAATGCTTGTGTGACCACGTGCTACTTGGTTTCCGAGTCGTTTTCAAAAATGTCAACTTTTCAAAAATTGCATCCTTTTCAAGATATTCGATTTTCAAAACCCGGGACATACCGAATTTAGGATTTTTGATTTTACTCAAAATAGCCTATTTTCTAGCCGGTATGCTGCCCAAATCAAAACTCGAACTTTCAAAACTCATGGCCCAATGACTTTTCGTCCTCTTTTTCGAAAATTTGGGCCATTCACCGAGTCCACTCGGTCCTTATTCAAAAATCATCAATTTTCAAAACCTTCCACTTCTAGAACTTCCCGTATTTAGCAGTGTCGGGTCGAGTCTTAAGTTGTCAAGGTCTTTAGCGTCGAAACTCCGTCGATCTTACATCACGAGTTTCTTCCCTATCCCAGTCCGCCTTGTTAGACTAAGGCAGGGCCCACCTAAGTAGGACATACTCTTACGAAGGGAGGCCCGTCAACACAATCGAGTCAAAAGTCTGGGGATGTCCCACGTGAACCTTCCTTCGAACAGGACTAGGCCCACTTGCCGAATCCTAAGGAAGGCCCACACTTCACAAGTCACCCGTCTAGGTGTCTTTCTCGAGTCATTTCCCTTCTAGTCTCGTTCGGGATGTACTTTCTATTCCGGGATTTCTGGGCAAGTTTCTGATTACGCGGTATTCTTACAGACAGGCCAGCCACAACCCGACATCAACGCAAGATGGAGGATTTGAAAAATGCCCTAACCAAGATCGAGACTCAACTGACCTCCATCCTCGCTAACCAAGCAACTTTGGACACCCGCCTGAGCACTGTAGAGAAGACGGTCCCAGTTGAAGGAGCTGATTCCACTGGGCCCATAGCCGAATTGGTCAGTGTTGTTCGCAGGCTCGAGGAGCAAGTTCACTTATCAACAAGCAACTCAATACACTCTGAAAATGCTCGCATTTATTCACCTTTGAATGACGAGCTACCGGCCAACCTCAACTTGACGGGAATTCCTATGTTTGAGGGTACCGAAGACCCGGTCCATCATATCCGGGCCTTCAAAGACTTCATGGCAGTCAAAGGGGTAAAGTCCACCATGTTCAAGCACCTTTTCCCTTCCTCTTTGGAGAAGCATCCCAGGGCCTGGTTCTACAGGCTCGACCCCAAGAAATACAAGACTTGGGATGATGTGGCGACCGAATTCGCTCGGAACTACGCCGATAACACTGAAATCCAGACTACAATGCGTACTCTGGAGGTAATGGCCCAAGAGCCCAAAGAAGGGTTCACAAAATATCTGCAAAGGTGGAGGGCTGAGAGTGTGAAGCTGGTTGACAAGCCCGGCGAGAAGGCCCTAGTGGAAGCCTTCGTCAAAAACCTACTCCCATCCTACCGGGTCCACCTCCGGTATGCCATCATCCCGAACTTCGCTGTCCTTACTGAAATGGGCACGAGAATCGAGGATGACTTGAGGCTAGAGAGCCTGACTAAGGCCTCTACCAAAGGCTATCAAGGGGCAAGTTCATCTACAATCAAGCCCACACCTGTAGTTGCAACTCGCAGCATCTTCGACGAGGTAAACTTGCTCGACACCCCATCTAAAAAGAATACACCAAATCGGGTATTCACAGATATAGGGACTACCTATACTTATGCCTTACAGAGGCTATCCTCAAAGGGCCCAATCCAACCGATAGGCCCAACTGCAGAACCTCCAGTGGAAAAGAGGCCCAAAACTTACAACGCCCAAGCCTACTGTCAGTATCACCGGGGTAACGGGCATGATACTGAAAAGTGTTGGAGGTTAAAACACCTGATCCAAGATCTTATCGAGAGCGGGAAAATCCCGTTGCCCGGAGACAAGCCGAGCAACAAAGAAAACCCGTTCAGCGCCCATGCCATCTTCACCGGTGAGGTAATTGACTGTTCTCACCTCATCTCTCCCCTATATCCCACAAATCAACGGGATATGGTTCGACGACGAGGATGATGTATACTTAACCAAAGGGGAAGCTGTCCCCATCACCCTTGAGGAGGTCCAAAAGGCTAAGTCCAAAGCCTTAGCCACCAATCACCTCGCCGCGGCTGGGCGTTTCATTCCTATATCCGTCACTGAACCTGCCAGGACGGAGCCTACCCTCGAAGAACCAAGCCCAGACACGGCTCTGGTCCAGCAAATGAAGAGGGTCCGAGCTGATCTAACCATATGGCAACTGTTGGTTAGCTCACAAGCTCATCGGGAAGCACTGACTAAGGCTCTCGATGAAATCAAGGTTGATTCAGAAGCTACCCCTGCTGAAATGGTAGCCTCCATCAAGCCCTACCTTAAGGGCAAATCCAAAGAAGAAGGCCCACTCATAACCTTCTCTGAAGCTGATCTGCCACCATTTGGGCCCAATCACAATCTGGCCCTATACATCACGGTCATCTGCAAAGGTAAATATCTCCCGATGACCCTTATCGACGATGGATCAGCCGTAAATGTCCTTCCTCTAAGGACCGCAAAAGCACTCGGCATCACCGATGCCGATTACCTTCCAACGGCGCAGACTATCCAGGCTTTCGACGGAAGCCCAAAACCTGTCGCCGGGGCCGTGAAATTGAAGATCATAACGGGCCCAATCGAAAAGGAATTGGAGTTTCAGGTGATAGATGTCACCTCGTCATTCAATCTCTTGCTGGGAAGGCCTTGGATCCACGCAGTCAAGGCCGTGTCATCTACCCTCCATCAAAAAGTCAAGATGCCCCTCAAAGACGGTGTCGTCACGCTGGAGGCGACCCCAATTACCGTAGCAAGCTGCAACGCTACGGGCTGGGCCGACCCGCGAGGATTTGATTTCGTGGGCATGATCGAAGAAGAATATCTCTTTAGGCCCTACTTCACGACTAGCATCGACACGATGCTACAAAATCTGGGTTACCTACCCGGAATAACCTCAAGGCCATATCTTCCAGCTGGGAAGATCATCGAGGTCCTAAATGATGGCGAGTCACATTTCGGATTGGGGTATGCTATAACTCCGGAAAATGTGGTTCGGGCCGGTATTCACAAGGCCACCAACATTATCAAGGGTACTTACATAAGCCCTTATAGCCTGAAGCTAACGGATTACTTCGTCACTCCAGTCTTCGGAGCCGTCCAAGTGGGCCTCTACCAACCCACCATCACATATCCCGAGACCAAAAAGGCTCGGGAATGCAATTTCATCCCTGATGATATATTCACCATCGTCCAGGCCGAATCAAAGGAGGGCGAAAACAACTCTGAGCCCGTGCTAGGGCTCTTATTCGAAGAAGACAAAGCCGTCCCCGCTCCAAAGAACGACTTGGTCAACCTGATCCTTCGCAACGATCGGTTCGACCCAACCAAGCTAATCACCGAGGTCGGCGCCAACACCAAAACGAGGGCTTGGAGGAAGACCATAAAGTGGACCGACGGTCAAGGACGGGTCTACAAGCTGACCACTAGCGAGGGAGACATGCCGGATACCGAGTCAGAGTCAGAGTCAGAGTCGGAGTCTGAGTCCGAGTCTAGAGGGTCTGGTGCTAAAGTCGAGTCTGTAACCCCTCTTCCCTTATCCATTGAGGTCTTGGGGCCTGTCCCAAGACCTCTCCCTATACCGCCACTGACCAATGATCAGATGGCAGCTCTATTCGAGCTATTTTCAAAATTTACCATCAATAATAATAACGAACACCGTTCTGCTTACGACTTGTCTTATTTCCAAAATTTTCTCAATTCCAAAAATTTTATACGCAATGACATTGAGAAACCCGACGAACAGGTACCCCTACCTCAACATCTGGTCGAGCAGCTTGAGCAAAGGGAATCCCGAGATCCGGTAATCGAAGAAAACGAGTCCATCAACGTGGGAACCACTTTAGAGCCCCAGATGCTTAAGTTGGGCCTATCTTTAGATCCAGAGGAGAGAAAACAACTCGGAGACCTCCTCCAGGAATTCAAAGATGTCTTTGCATGGTCCTACAAGGACATGCCGGGTATAGACCGGGAGATAGCCGAACACCGAATACCCATCAAAGATGGGTGCAAGCCGGTAAAGCAAAAACTCAGAAGAATGAAACCCGAGTGGTCTCTTAAAGTCAAGGAAGAGGTCGATAAACAATTTAAAGCAGGCTTTATACAAGTGTCTGAATATCCAGACTGGGTTGCAAACATCGTGCCGGTACCCAAGAAGGACGGCAAGGTGCGGGTTTGCGTGGACTTCCGGGATCTTAACAAGGCAAGCCCAAAAGACGATTTTCCGTTACCACACATCGACATACTGGTGGATAACACGGCCGATCATGCCCTTCTATCGTTCATGGACGGGTATGCCGGGTACAATCAGATTAAAATGGCAGACGAGGACATGGGTAAGACCACCTTCATTACACCTTGGGGTACTTACTGTTACACCGTCATGCCATTTGGGCTTATCAACGCCGGGGCCATTTATTAACGGACTGCCACTACTTTGCTCCACGACATGATGCATAAGGAAGTGGAGGTCTATGTGGACGACATGATCGTCAAATCTAAGGACCGAAGCGGACACATTTCAGCCCTAAGAAAGTTCTTCACCCGGCTACGTAAATACAACATGAGACTGAACCCACAAAAATGCAGTTTTGGGGTGACGTCGGGCAAATTACTGGGCCATATCGTTAGCCAACGCGGCATCGAGGTCGATCCAGCTAAAATCAAAGCCATCATCGAGATGCAACCACCCAAGACCGAAAAAGAAATAAGGGGGTTTCTCGGAAAGGTCCAATACATCAGCCGGTTCATTTCAAAACTAACCATGGTATGCGAACCCATCTTCAAAAAGCTAAAAATCGGAGAACGGGTGCTGTGGGATGACAAATGTCAAGCGGCTTTCGATAAAATCAAGGAGATTCTGTCTGCTCCACCAGTACTAATGCCACCTCAACCCGGTTTGCCTTTGTCGTTATACCTAACAACGACTGAGACAGCCATGGGGGCTATGCTGGCCCAGACAGTTGATTCAGAAGAACGGGCTATTTACTACATCAGTAAAAAGTTCCTCGAATATGAGTGCAAATATACAATGCTCGAAAAGACGTGCCTAGCATTGGTTTGGGCCACTAAAAAGCTCCGACATTACATGCTCAGTCACGAGGTACATGTGTTATCCAAAATGGATCCTATCAAGTACTTATTCAAGAAGCCCATCCTCAACGGCAGGATGTCAAGATGGACTTTAATGTTATCCGAGTTCGACCTCAAATTTGTACCATTAAAAGCCATCAAAGGCCGGGTAGTTGCCGAGTTCCTCGCTGACAGCCCAATATCCGAAGAAGGCCACACTGATACATGGGCCTTTCCTGATGAAGACATATTCCATACCGATACGGAAGTGTGGGATTTATATTTCGATGGGGCATCCAACTTCCGAGGATTTGGGGTCGGAATCCTGTTAATTTCACCCGGAGGGGAACACACTCCCTTATCCATCAAGTTGGACTTCGACGTGACCAACAACGCAGCCGAATACGAAGCATGCATTCACGGGTTGCAAGCGGCCGCCGCTGATTTAGGGGTAACAAACTTCCGGGTCCACGGTGATTCATCATTAGTCATCAATCAAGCACTCCAAAAATGGAAAACTCGGAACGCCAATCTCGTGGCTTACCAAGCACGGGTAAGGGTTCTGGAGAAACAATTTCAAAAGGTAGAATACATTTATCTGCCCCGGGAAGAGAATCAGTTCGCAGATGCACTTTCCAAATTAGCATCTTTACTGAACATCCCGGATCACCTGACCAGCATGCCAATCTGTGTCGAAAGACGGTCCGAGCCAGCCTACATCCACGCCATTCAGGATATCGAGATAACTGACCCGGAGCCTTGGTATCAAGCTGTCCTAACCTACCTGACAACGGGAGAGTACCCCCCGGAAGCTGAAAATCGGGCCAAAAAGGCCCTACGAAGATTAGCAACCCAATTTGTTCGAACTGATGACGGGCAATTGTACAAAAAGACGTCACAGGGGGATCTACTCCTATGCATCGATAAAATACATGCCGAAAAGGTCATGGCCGAGGTCCATGATGGCGAAAACGGCCCGCATATGAACGCCCATATGCTAGCCCGAAAAATCATGAGGCTCGGGTACTATTGGAACACCATGGAAACAGACTGTCAGTTGTATGTCAAACACTGCCACAACTGTCAGATCTTCGCCAATGTACAGCACATGCCATCCTCCCTATTATATACCATGACATCACCATGGCCATTTTCGACATGGGGTATTGACATAATTGGAAAGGTACATCCTTCCGGGACGGGAGGTCATTGCTTCATCTTGGTGGCCATCGACTACTTCACCAAATGGTCGAAGCCGAGTCATACCGTGTCTTGAACGCCAAGCACGTGGCCAAATTTATCCAAAATAAAATAATATGCCGATATGGGATCCCTCACGAGTTCATCAGCGATCACGGGACCCACTTTCAAGCTGAAACTGCCGCATTGCTGGCAAAATACAAAATTCAAAGGCATACATCTTCGCCTTACCGGCCTCAAACAAATGGAGCGGTAGAAGCGGCCAATAAAACAATTGTCACCATACTTAAAAAGATGGTTGAAAATTACCGGGACTGGCCCGACAAAATACCTTTTGCCTTATGGGGATATCGAACCTCAATCCGCACCGCGACCGGGGCAACCCCGTATT
The DNA here is from genome assembly GCA_958450325.1 of Agrostemma githago. NCBI lineage: Eukaryota > Viridiplantae > Streptophyta > Magnoliopsida > Caryophyllales > Caryophyllaceae > Agrostemma > Agrostemma githago. Next base: position 15,270,117 of record OY288248.1, read on the forward strand.
ACTTAACATACGGAATGGAAGCGGTCCAATCAGTCGAGCTAGAGGTACCATCCCTTAGGATCCTGCTTGAAAGCCAAGTACCTGAGGCAGATTGGGTCCAAGCCCGATACGATTCGCTAGTCCTTTTAGACGAACGGCGATCCCGGGCTCTCAACAACATTCAAATATATCTAAAAAGGATCCAACGGGCTTTCAACAAACGGGTTAGGCCCAGGAACATCAAGGAAGGGGATCTGGTCCTAAAATCGGTTCGTGCCTTACTACCGGTTGACCCGAGGGGTAAATTCAAACCCAACTGGGCTGGGCCATACTTAGTCAAGAAGGTCCTATCAGGAGGAGCGGTGATGCTGACAGACTTGGACGGGAACGAATTCGTCAACCCAACCAACTTGGACCAGCTGAAGCGCTACTACCCCTAAACCCCATCTCAATGTCATTTGCAAAATTTATAAAAATTTGTCTTTTTATAAATTTTCAAAAATTATAGACAAGTTAATAAGCTAGAATTAATTATTCTACTGTTGCACATCTTGAATTAATAATCCTGATGTATTTCGAAAATTGCAAAAAAAATCAATCAAATCAAATTTTGAACTACGTTAGGTTTGATTCCGCCATTTGAGGATACGTAGGCAACCCTTCAAAGGGGTACAACCACTGCAATAGACGAAAAGACGGGATCGGTGTTCAATAATATGTCCTTTATTAATATCTCGATAAACTCGGGATTACAAAAAAAAACGCCCAAAACGGCATTCACAAAAAATCACACCACAAAAATAATAATAATATTCAAATAATAAAATAAGGAGACTAGTATCCGGGCATCTTCCCCTTCCCCTTGTCCTTCGGGTCGCGTGGAGCCTGAGGTCTTCGGGGTGGTGGTGGTGAGCGTTCCCGAATCACGAGTGGAACCTCCTTAGTCCGGGCCCATTTCTTTGACGACGGGTCTTCAATCACGGTCTTCGGCCCAAGTCGGGCCCGCACGTGCTCAGGCAGTCTATCCCGTGGGCCAAGTCGGTCCTGCACGGGTAGTCTTGGGCCCAGTCTCCTTTCCAAGTCCATCTGGGGGCTCACTTTCCCCCAAGCACCTTTAGCACTAGACCCTTCAGCTTGAGTCTTAGTCTTCTTCTTGTGGCCAGACATTAGACGAACTAGGGTAGCTGGAGTGTCTCCTTCATCAAAAAACCCCCTGTTGTCTCTGGCTTGCTCCCTTCTCAGTAGATCGAAGGCTTCATCGACTTTCAAAGCAGCTCGGGCTTTAGCATCTCCTGCTTTGGTCCACTTCGTATAAGAATCTGAAACCCAGATTGAATGGCGAGATTTGACAACGGGCCAAGTATGCCGTGTGTACCACCTTTGCATCCAGGTATCACACATTACATCAGTCAACTGGGTAGGGTCGCTCACAACCGCTTCAACTTTAGGGATTCGTTGAGTCCATCCATACTGCCTTAGTATGCGATCTGGGTAGAGATGAACCGTTTGCCTAAAAGAAAGGATCACCTGATAGCGGGCTCTGTCCCTCGGATCCAAACCACTCCAAAGATAGATGGGCCACCATGGAACAACCCATCGAATCAACGGGCCGCCATGAAAAGACAAAACCTCGTCCCAGTACTTCTGCGTAATCTGACGAGAAAAGTCAATGGCCCGCCTCCTCGTCATCACCTGGTTATGACGGTAGTTGCCCGCATCAAGAGGAGGATCTATCACTGATAGTCTCTCATATAGCCAAATCTGCAAAAGGAAACAAAAGCATGAGATTCTAGGGCAAAATAGGTGTCCGCCTAAAGGCCACTCGATCGAGTGCTTGGGACACTCGATCGAGTGGTACCCCTGAACGCAAACAGGAGGCTCTTTACGAGGGCACTCGATCGAGTGCCAGGGTGACTCGATCGAGTGGCACCTCCGAAGACAGATCAGGAGAGTTCCATCAAGGGTACTCGACCGAGTGCCTGGGTGACTCGATCGAGTACCCCCTGCAGTAAAAAAAAAAAAATTCGCAAAAAAAAAATCCAAGAAATTGAATCAAGAAGTCAAGTGACATACTTGCAACAAACGGGTGCTCCCAGTAAGACGAATGGATGAGTCCCTTTTGCGATCGTCCAATCCTTGGATAATCTCGCCCGTGATCAACCAAGCCGGGCTGTGCTCAGTCTCCATCAGATCCACTACGGTTAGAAGACGGGTGCTTCCCATGCAAGATAACAAGTCCATATGACCCTCGAAAGCATATACATGAAGCATGCAAAAAGAGAAGGCCCTGCGGCTGAAAGCCGGTCTAACCCGAACATCGAATGAATTCATAAATTTCTCAGCCAAGTCGATCAGAGAAATTTTATCACCATCCAGCATACGGGATACCTCGTTGTGAGAAAGTCCTAGAAATTCCCTCAACTTCCTCCTCGGGTCATAGATCGAATACGGGACGGAGTATCGGATTTCATCCCCCTATAGCTGCAATCTCCTCAGGTAAAGGGCAGACTTCGCCCCGAGGGAAAGCAAAGACATGATATATGTCATCCCAATAAGCCAAGCAAGCATCCAGAAAGTAGCGGTCAACCACCATCTGACGGAACGGGTACAATTGGGTTATCCCCGTCTGATTCAAAGCCACCCTATCTGCGTCCCTAAAGCGACGGGACCACTCCTGCAACATCACACTCAACCTATCGATCCCCATGGCTAAAACTTCTTAAAGAAGATGAAGAGGCTTTCTCAAGAGAATTAGAGAGACTTTCTCTTAAGAAGGGTTTGTTTTGTGGCTTGTGAAGAAAATCAAGAGCAAGGAGGGGCTATATATAACATTAGCCTTGCAAACTATTTAGGAAAATTTCCTAATCTCAATAGGAATCGAACCACAATCCTAGTCTCAATACTAGCATGGAAATCTCCATCCCGAACTTTCCTAATCTCTGTTAGGAGTCAAAATATCAAAGTTTCCAAAACTCAAAAATCTCAAATTTTCAAAATTTCAAAAATTCAAATTTTCAAAAAACCATTTCTCCCCAGCGCGAGTCATTTTACTACCTACGTGTTGCATGCATTTTATGTGACTCATACAGGTACGACTCAAATAGGGGTGTGCAACCCACGATAATTCCCCAGCGGAAGCCAACGACGGCATTTCAAGGGATGAGTCTACATACAGGCGCACCCAGGACTTACGAGACAAGTCCAATTCCCCACGGAGTTATCGGCTCAGGTATGACTTCTAGCTTACGGCTGGCGAGCTCTTCACGCAAGTCTAATGGACTATAAACGACCCGGCCGGAAGTCCGCCAGGTTTCAATCCTCGATTGGCCTGGTGGATACTCTGACTTCCGCCCTGTCCAAGCCTCAGGCAGAGTGGGGGCTCTGTAGACACCCGCATTTTGACTGCCAGGTGTCTATGGTAGTTTCCCAAAAAACACCCGATGATGATCGGACGCTAACATGCTTCTCTGCGCTCGGATACGGGCTCAAATCCATTAATCGCTGGCTAACACACTTACAGAGTACAAATCTCACAAAATCAACCTCAAACCCAGGCCCAGCGGGCCGTTTCCAATCAAACAAGGCTAATTTGGGCCGAAACCGTCACCGGAATTAAAACCGACTCGTCACGATTGGGTCAATCCCGGTCAAAGTCGTTTCCGAGACATACCAAACAACCTCTCAAATATCAAAAGCCCAATTCAAACTCAAACTCATCAAATATCCATGGTCAAGGTCCAAGCGAGCGACCCGCGCGACCCAGCTGGGCCACTCGATCGAGTGCCTCACCCACTCGATCGAGTGGGCCCTTATTCAAGCCCGGCGGCTGGCGTAACGGACCACTCGACCGAGTTAGCCACTTACTCGGTCGAGTAACCCTAAACCGAAGCCCTAGCTTTTCCTATATAAGCAACCCTCATGCACCCCTCTTCAACACTTTTGAGAGAACTTTCAAAACCCTAGAGCAATCATACACACATATTACATCCTTTACAAACCCTAGCACACCCTAAGCAAACCCTAAACTAGCTTCAGGATTCATCAAACACGAGCCACCATAACTCGACCTCCATAAACCTCGAAGACTCTTGTGTTATAGCCACGGTTACGAGTCCGCACCGAGACAAGAACATGTAGGTTGAGGGTGTCAAAACCCCGTTTCTTCTCCTTTCTTCCTCTTTCTCGCGTCGTAACGTCATCATCATATGGGTCGTTTTTTTTTATTTTTATCGTTATTATCGCATCATTAATATCGATAATACTAATATCAAAACATTAAAATACCTATCAATTTGTGTCGAGTATGAGTGATATCGGAATGAGGAAACACGAACATACAAGTGTACTGCACACAGCGTTGACGGTCGCTCGTTCTGATATCCCGATTACTTGATTATTGCGATAGGTTAACTTCAACAATAATTTTCATATCGTTTGTGTCATTATTGTTATTCGCATGCCTCATCGATTTCTCAAAAAACAAACATCGTACTTTAATAAGGGTCGAAACCCGTTGACACGGATCCGACATCACAATCCCTAGGGATTTATTTCGATGCCGGAAAAGTCGAGGGAATCAAGTTTTTTTTTATTTATTCAAGTAAAGCGTAGATTTTAGATTCGATACCAATTCCATAATTGGGTATCGAATTTAACAATCAAGTCATATGAATTAATTAACGTGATTTGTTCATATCACGATAATTAATTTACAACGACTAAAATCAATTTGTTTTTTTTTTATTTCACTCTAATATTCCATATCGATTCAAATAATCGAATATGGGATACAACGAGTATTCAAATTTAGAATCGAGTATAAATTCAACAATATTAATATTCGGTCCGACAAAATTTGCGATTTATAAAAGTCCAAGTCGAGCGTAATTTGTGCAATATTTATGTCCGATTCGGTAAAATCATCAAACTCTCAAAAATCAAAAGCAATTTCAAAATCAATATCAAAATTGCAAACGAATTACAATTCGTACAGGGGGCACTCGACCGAGTGCCTGACCCACTCGGTCGAGTGGTACCCCAAAAATCGGATCAGAATGTCTGTTACGACACCCACTCGGTCGAGTCTCACAGTGACTCGGTCGAGTGGCCATGTACTCGACCGAGTTTGTCAATAACTCGGCCGAGTATGGTCTATAACACGAAACAGAAACATCTTCTCAGGGCCTACTCGATCGAGTCTATCGACCACTCGATCGAGTGGCCTCATAACGACCAAAACATAGGTCGCACATCTTCTTTCCTCAAAACCCGATAGTATTTTACGACTTAGGTCAACGCGTGCATAATTAATCACGTGTATACTATCTTTTCAAACCGTGCATCATCTTGTACATCATTCAATTCAATTCAATTCATTATTTGCACAAACCGTTAATATCGATTTACCGTTACTAACCGTTTGCTTGTTTCTTTTGTCAATTTAATTCTTGTTCGTTTATTGTACTAAATGAACCCGCATGCTAAATTCCACTTTGAGGTAGAATTAACTGCATTAAATTGACTTAGAAACCCTTTTCAAATTCAATTCACATGTTTAGGGAAAATACTCTTTGCATATCATTTTCCCGTTTAACTAGCGCGCGTATTGTAAGTCATTCGAATTCTTAGTAGAGGCCGCTAATGTGCGGGCGGGGTTGGGTGTCCTTTGTGGGCTTCCCAACACGTACCCTCACCCCTTACTCAGAACCTCGGTTTCCGGATGCCCGAAACCGTTGGCGCACGAGAGTCATTCAATACACAATATCCGATAACGTCGGTATTGGTATCAAATGCAAAGGGACGAGCCCAGTAAACTCTGACATCGGAAATGGGCCGTATTTTGTATACGGACCACTACGACATAGAGTGGGCTCGAATGGTTCCGAATAACCACAAAATTCGGTGGCGACTCCACATAAACCTAAATTTCGATTCGATCCGTTTCATATGGAGATTCATTCGCCTACCCAAACCCGCGCGTGGCCGCGTCGGGGTGGACCTATGTCATGTCCACACATTTACTTGACAAAATGATATCGAGAAAGGAATTCATTGTTGGTCAAAAAGTGCTCCTTTTTCAATCACGTCTCAAGCTATTTCCCGGTAAACTACGTTCACGTTGGGTAGGACCGTATGAAGTTACGGATGTATCCCATCATGGAGCTATTGAGATACGTAGCTTGGATACGAATAAGGTTCTGAAAGTGAACGGTCAACGCTTAAAACCGTATTATGAGGGGTTCCGAGTTGAGATAGTGGAGAGTTTGACTCTCTACGAGCCCATTTATGAAGATTAACTCACTTCGCCACTAAGTCGAGCGAACGACTTTAAACAAAAGCGCTTCCGGGAGGCAACCCGTGTCTTGTAGATCTTTCTTGTAAAATTTTGTTTTACGGGTCATAGGTCGCAGTATTAGTTTCGTTATTTTTCTTAATAGTTTGTTTCTTTTATTTACTTAGTTTTATTACTAACTTTTCATGTCTTGATAGGTAAGGAGAGTGTCGATTTTCCAGGGGACTGGGCGACTTGCATAAGCCTTGGGCGACTAGCATGGAGACCCCTTGAAATCAGTGCAAAAATTGAGGAAATATCGAAAAAAAGGACGAAGTTACAGGCATTGGCGCTAGTCGCGCGGCCTCTATGCGACTCGCGCGGGTCCCCTTCTCTCAGGTATTATTTTATTATTTTTTAAAAAAAAAAAAAATTAAAAATCAAAAATTCGAAAACAACTGCCATTCCTCTATTCCCTTCCTATCTCACTTTCCCCAATCCAATTTTAAATCCCTAAATCAATCCCAAGTCCAATTCCTAATCTACCCCATATCTTCTTCCCTTCACTCATCTCCGACCTCCATTGTCTCGGTCCACTGTCGGTGGTCGGGTGTGTTGTCGATGCTGCTGCCGGTCAGCGTCGTAGGGTATGCTGTCTCCGTCGTTAGGCGAGTCGCGTCACTCCTCAGACGACTCACGTGGGTCCGGTCCGTCGTTTGCGTCCAGTGTTGGGTCGAGTCAGCAGCTGTTCCGTTCCGTATCTGTCGAGGTTGTAAGTCCTTAACTCCCTCTTCTCACCCTCTTCTGGTTCATTTCTCTAATTCCATAGTTTGTGTACTGTTTATGAGTTACTAATTCTGAGTTGGGGAAATTCTGATGTCTGAGTCGATTTCTGTCTATCCCGTGTGATATAAGCGAGACAAGTTGTAGTCAAAACCCCGTTTGGCCATTGAATTCCAGGTCGAGTCTGTCACCGTTCGTCTCCTTGTCTGGGTCTGAGTCGGGTGTCATCTGTGTCACACTTCACATATTTTGGGTAGTTTAACTAGTTAGAGTCAGCTGTCCTAGGAACTCTTGAGTCATGGCCCCGAAAAAGTAAAAAACAACCGCGGTTAATTATATGGGGTGTAAGAATTTGAGTGCGAAACAGAAATCAATATGGCGCCAACAATTTGACCGGGTTATTATGTCGACTAAGTTTGTCGATAATTTGGCATTGGAGTTGCTCGGGATTAGGAATGAAGTGTTGACATTATTGACTCGTATTGGGTTAGCAAAATTTTACGATATGTGCGCAAACACGTATAAGCGCTACACACTTGAATTCTTGTCCACCTTAGAAGTCCATCGTGATGACGACCCCCCTCACATTACATTTCATCTCGGAGATTCAGAACAAGATGTAGACTTCACAGAATTGAGGGAGGCGTTGGGTATAGCACCGAAAGGGGGACGAAATTTCTAACTCCTACTACGCGTATGATGGATGAATTTTGGAAGAAAATAGCTGGGAGTGCTTTTGAGGGGGCTAAGAATGCTGATATTATTCATCCCGCCCTTCGTTATGTTCACCGACTTTTGAACTCCACATTTCTTTGCAAAGGTGAACCGACACATCTACCTAGGGCGGATTTGATGTATTTGTGGGTCATGATGCCCGAATGTTTGGGAACCCCGGATTGGCTCGATATATTCTTGAATTGTTGTGAGAAGCACCAGAAGGCGGTCTCGGGGAATATTCCGATGGGGGGTATGGTTACTCTTCTAGCTCAGTATCTTGGCCTACCCAAGATGACTGACTCTCATGTCGTAGGTGATAGTACTATTAGTATAAAGTTCATGGAGAGTTGTTCTATGATTTCGAGACCGATTGCTAAACACTACCTAATCTGGAAGCTCGGCACGTCCCACCAGCATTATATGATTTTGCCTCGTCCAAATGGGAAACAGTTACCGTTGGGGCCTACTGCGTCTGCATTTTACCTTCCTCATGATGAGGAGTTTCCTAGGCCGACTACCGAGTCTAGTGCCCCGGTTGTGGAGGAGACCGAGGGTACGTCTGATTTTGATCGTTGGAGCGACTGGCGCGAAGCAATAGAAGATCGAGTGGAAGAATCTGCTGATAATAGTAGGTTGGCTGCTGAGTTCGGTCGGTGTATGAATCGGTTGCAGTTGAAGTTGCACCCTAATGACTATTCGAAACCATCTCCCGAGTTTTATGGAGAGCTTGCAGCCCGTGAGCAAGCGAGATCATCTAGGAGGGCGGCACGTGAGGCTAAGTCACGTGACGCCGGCTCCTCTTCTCACTCTTGAGCCCGAGGTATTTCTCTTCCCATTTCTTTTATTGTCCTTAGTTCACACATTCGAGGACGATGTGTTATTCAAGCGTGGGGAGGGAAATTATCTCGTTGTATATAGTAGTTAGCTTGTATTACGTCTTTTAGTAAAAAAATTGAAAAAAAATTGAAAAAAAATTGAAAAAAAAAAACAAAAAGAATTAAATAAGCCCGGCTAGGTGAAAACCCGGAAAGGGCGCCTAGGCAAGAATGGGAAATGTGGCCGAGGACGGAGTGAAAACCCGAAAGGGCAATCCGGGTAAAAAGAAAAATCGAGTTGCGTGCCACGAGAGTAGTGTGAGGAAAAAATGAAAGCTAGAGTGAAAATTCACAAGGGCGGACGCTATATGCAAAATGAGGGAATTAGGAAAGAAATCACTACTACTTTCTCCATTTTTGGTGTTGGGGTCATAAGAAGGGCGACATAGAAGGTCGGAAGGGTAGGATTAGTTGGCTAAGGTGAGAAGAATCGCGGTGCGGTGTAGTCGTAGCACTATATTTTTAGCGGTTGGTGATGTTTGGTTATATATTGAACTATTAGAGACGGTTAGGATTGATCACATGTGTGGGTTGTGGAATATTGTGGTATACATTTTTTACCATCGGTGACATTAGTGGCACATGTGATCCGTTCTAGGATTGGAGAAATAAGGGGCGTTAGATTTTGACATTAGCTCATCTTTATTTGCTAATGTCCCTTGTTTTGATGATTTGAGTCGATGATAGTAGTTTGGTTTTGGGTGTGTTGATTCACTTGAACATTAGAGTCGAGTTTCGTTCAATTGGTGGGTTAACTTGTGCATAGTCTCAAATGAGGGAGTTTGGTGGAAGGCGAGTAAGGGCCGGTGTGTGTAATGATTATTCCTGCGCATTTTGGACCAGTGATGGTCGTGTTTATTGTGTTCCTTGAGTTTTACTCGAGGACGAGTAAAGGTTCAAGCGTGGGGATATTTGATGGGCCGGATTTAGTCGTAGTTATTACGACGGTTTTTGTGCAAACTTGTGAGCTTAATCGTGTGTCTTGTAGTGCATTTGTGTTATTTTGGTACGAATGTAGAATAAGCTATTTGGAGAATTCTGATCTCGATCGTTAGTTGGGCCAAGAATGGATGATTCATGAAGAATTGGAAAGCCCAATAGAAGACACGGAGCGAGGGAACAACGGAGGAATTCGTGAAGAGGATCAGACAGCCAGGCGAGTCGCATGAAGACTGGGCGAGTCGCGCGGAAGCCTGTTTTCCGCGACGCATCTCAGCCTTATTCCGCCTTAATTTATTACGTTTAGAAGACTTTGTTTTATTGAGGAAACTTGATATCTTTCTATTTTATTATTATTATTATTAGGAGTCTAGTATTAGGTTAAGGAAGGAGAGACACAACTTCATATCATCATCATCACGTTCAATTAGAAATTAGAGAAGAAAACCCTAGCATGAAGAACTAAGCCTTCAATCTCGGATTAAGATTTGAAGCTTCTAATTATTCGATTGTGAGACTTTAATTCTTCTTTATTCTATCTCTTTAGTATTGTTATTTCTCCGTTCATATTTGCATTATTGTTGAATGTTTAGATTAAAGTAGCTAATTAATCTTTGCAATTTTCAATCTATTGTTATTCTAGCGATTGAGTCCGTAATTGTTCAAACCCGTTAGATAAAGTAACGATCTTTGACCTTAATATTGGATGTGTTTCATCATATCTAGGTTAGAGAGAGATTTAACTTGTGATTCGAACTAATAATCGCGTGTTTTATTGGTCGTCACTTCTATCGTTCTCTATTCGTTAATGCTATTATTGAATTAAACTTAATCGCGTGTATTAGGTTGTTTGATAATTAGGTTATTTGATTATCGCGTTTCGAGTCAAATAATATTCGCGTGAGATTCGGGATTTACTTCCCACGATAGTTTGCTCAAGAGTTAGGAGAAAGTTGTTAGTCTATGATCAATTTGATAATTAGTTGTGGAAATTCTTACCCGAGATCGTTTTAATCATCTGAACTCATTCATTATTATTATTGATTTCATTATTTGCTTCTTAGTTAGTTTTAGTTACTTAATCACCCAATCACCTCTTTTTTAGTTATAAATTTCTAGTTTTAATCCACTTAAATTACTTCGGCTGCTCTGTGGATCGACCCTTATTTCCCTACACTATAGTTTTAGTTTTGTGGTTATAAGTGCATAAATAGTATCTTTGGGAGCATACGACTTCGGCTCACCATCCAACAACCAAGATCAAAATAGTCAACAAAGCATGCCCTATTTATACTCCCTCCTTCCTGATCCACTCGATCGAGTGGTTCACATCCACTCGGTCGAGTAAGGCCATGAACCGGCCAAACCGGGATTGAACCGAGCACTCGATCGAGTGCACCCGCGCCACTCGATCGAGTGACCCTGAACCGGGGTGTTTGTTCTATAAATACCCCGTCACCCCACAACATAAACACAACTTTTTTCAGCCATTACTACTTCAAAAAACCCTTACATTTCACACAACATTCATCATCCTACACATCTTCAACCTTCAAACCTTCATCACCCTTGAGTTCTAGGCACTCATACACATACACACACATACATATTCAAAATCCCGAGATCAAAACTCGTCAAAGACACACACCATAATCCTACATATCTCGACACTCCTTCGCTCCCGTCGCTATTACGAGTCCGTTTTCGAGGCCATTTTATTTTGGTGAAAATGCAAGCTTATATTAATCAAAATAAGGAGTTACAATACTTTTGTCACCAATACATAACCATTAAGAACTTCCTAATGAATGTATTTCTCTATCTTAGAAAGTTCACTAACTTTTAACAAATACTTGTTCCTCAATTTCATCTCCTGCTTAATATTCCAAACTGTTTGATCTGGTCTAGTAACCCATCCCTCATGCTTGCTTCGATTTCTGACCTGCCAAATGTGATAAACCAATGCCACTATTGTGCTCCCAACCAGCCTTTTATGACTCTTATGCTGAAACTTCGTCCTCTCCCACCATTTCCAAGTCTCTCTGTCTGGTATCTGCACCTGCAGCCAAGCATTTACTAACGCCAGACATTTGCAACTGTACTCACACAGAAAAAATAAGTGCCCTTGATTCTCCTTCCCTCTCCCACAAATCCAACATTCATCCTGACATTGAATCCCCCATTTCTGCAGACGTTCATTAGTTTGTAATCTATTGTGCATTACAATCCAGGCAATAAAAGAGTGCTTTGATATGTTTAATTTATGCCACACCAAAGGACCCCAACTGACCTCTTCTCTTCGCTGCCTGAGCCATTCATACCCCTGTTTCACTGTGCACCCATTTCCACTGCAATGCCACAGTCCCTGCAAATACCCCGCTAAGAACTTCTCTTTAACCTTACATATTCTTCTCCAAGACCAAGTTGTAGAAGATTTAACTTGAATTTGAGTCCAATCATCCCCTTTTAAGAAGTTAATAGAAACCCATTTAACCCATAGATGGTCCTTCTTAGCCGCTAACCACCAAATGTATTTAGCCACAAAAGCTAAGTTCCAGTCTCCTGCATCTCTCAACCCCAAACCACCTGTCCTTTTATCAGAACAAACCTGATCCCATCCAATAAGAGGCGCAGATACATAATTAAAATGGCCTTTCCACAAGTAATTTCTGCAAACAGCCTCCACATTCTTCACCACGCTCTTAGGCAAAATAAAGATCCTAGACCAATAAGCATGCATATTTTGAAAGACATCTCGCACCAAAGTAAGCCGTCCCCCATATGAGAGGTGTTTAGCTCCAATAGCACGAATTCTGTCCACAATCCTATCAACCAGAATTGCACAATCCAAAACCCCCAGTTTTTTGTACGTTATAGGGACTCCCAAATATCTAAAGGGCAATTGCCCTCTTGACATTCCAGTGATTTGCATAATCCCACCTGCATCTCTTACTCCATTCATATACACTTCGGATTTCTCCTTATTCATCTTAAGACCAGAAGCTTTAGAGAATGTAAGGAAAGCCCTCATTAGAATCTTGACTGACTCGTTATCCCCATAAGAGAACAACAAAAGATCATCAGCAAAACACTAATGAGACAATTTCATCCTCCTGCACATTGAGTGATATTTAAAACCATCAAAATTTTGTACTTCCAGTAGAATTCGTGTCAAGTATTCCATACATATAACAAATAAAAGTGGAGAAAGGGGATCTCCCTGCCTTAAGCCCCTTTTCCCATCAAAATGACCAAACGTACTCCCATTTAGCACCAAAGAGTAGCTCGTTGTACTCACACATTCCATTATTAACTTAGTGAATTGATATGGAAATTTCAAAGCTTCCAACATATCTTCGAGGAAACTCCATTCAATAGAGTCATATGCCTTCCTTAAGTCAATTTTCATCAAACATCTTGGCGAGCACGATTTCCTACCATATAAACGAACAAGATCTTGACAGACAAGTATATTCTCCACAATTTCTCTCCCTTGAACAAACCCACTCTGGTTCTGACTAATAATATCAGGCAAAACCATACTCAGCCTCTTGCAGAGAATTTTAGTAATGCACTTGTAAACTGTATTGCAACACGCTATTGGACGGAACTGAGACACATTGTCTGGCATATCCACTTTAGGAATTAAAGTAATCAGTGTATGATTCAATTGTTTTAACATCCTTCCACTTCTAAAAAAATTTTGCACTGCACTTATAACACTAGTGCCCACCACCTCCCACGCATCTTTAAAGAATTGACTCGTGTATCCGTCTGGACCCGGACTCTTGTCCCCTGAGATCTCAAACATACACTGTCTAATCTCTTTGGTCGTAACAGGCTGAATAAGAATCTCCCTTTGAGCTTTTGTGAGAGTTTTCCCTTTCCTTACCACTGGTTTGTACACCCTAGTTACCTCAGCAGAAGTTCCAAGTAATCTAATGTAATAGTTTTCAAAAGATTTGTTAATGCTCTCCGGACTCTGCATGATGTGACCATTCTCATCTTTGATACTCAGAACTTTATTTGTAGCTCTACGCCTTTTAATACAAGAGTGGAAATAAGCAGTGTTGTCATCCCCCTCCTCTACCCATCTAGCCTTCGCTTTTTGCCTGAGAAAGGAGTTTGTAGCTTTCTTTAATCGTAAAACCTCTTGAGAGCACCTACTTTCCTCTTCCTGTAACAAACTATTCCAAGGATCAGCCTGAATTCTTTTTTGGACAGCCTCTAACTTAGCATTCTCTACAAGATAGGTCTTCTCAACTTCAGAGAATCTCCCTATTCAGCTTCCTCAGTGGACCCTTAGCCTGTTTAAGTTTTTGTATTAGTCTAAACATCGGGTTTCCATCCACTATTCCACTCCAAACTTCACGAATAATATCCAAAAAGTGCTCATCCAAAGACCACATATTATAATATTTAAAACTTGTACTGGCAGTGAGCCTCCTAGCTTCCAATTGGATAAGACAAGGACTATGATCATAGAGTCCTTCTGGAAGAAAACAACCACTCATTTCAGGAAACATCTCCAAACAATCATTATTATAAAGCACCCTATCAATTCTACTAAAGCTCCTATCTCCTTCCTCATGCTTATTATTCCAAGTAAAGAACGCCCCAGACGTCTTTAACTCAGTAAGCTCACACTCAGCCACACAGTTTTGAAATCTTTTAATCTCAACCCATGTAGTAGGAGCTCCAATTCTTTCCCCAGGGTGAAGAATATTATTGAAGTCTCCCCACACAAACCAAGCACCATCTACTATCATCTTATACCTCTTAATAATCCCCCATAGACAGTTCCTCTCGGCAGGTTTATTAAAACCATAGACCACCGTCAAAAAGAACTTCATCTTCCTCACCTTGTCTTGAATTGCAACAAACACCGTCTGCGCCGTAGCATCCAGAACATTAATATTATACTGTTGTGGATTCCATAATAACCAAATCCTCCCCCCTTTATGTTGAGAGTTATTAGTAGTGATGGCCCAATCACCACAAATATTATTCATAACCTTATTCCAATTACTACTCCTTACTCTAGTTTCTAGAAGACTAAACAACCCCACCTTATTCTTATTAAGGAACCATTTAATGTCCTTTTGCTTGGTAAGGCTATTCAGTCCCCTTATGTTCCAAAATCCAACTTTATCCATTTTCTATTGGTCTACTCCCCTTCCCACCTCCATTTTCTTTACCCTTAGACATTAAAGCTTCCAGAAAATTGAGTCCCTCAGTATAAAAGGATTTAGCACCTTCCCCATCTGTTTTGTGACCTCGTGCCATTTTCTGTGGCGATTCCAGGACTCCTGCTGCAACCGTAGGTGTAAGCATTCCATTGTTATCAACCATAACAATTGTAGGACTTGTCACCTTCGACACTACAGTTTTAGGCCTCCATTCTTTGTGTGTTGCAATATCTTTCTTCTTCGGTTGAGGCTTGTCCTTCCTGCATTCCCCTTCCGTATGACCTATCCCTCTACACTTCTTACATTCAACAGGGATCCAATCATACAAAACAGAAACTCTGTGTTCTTTTCCTTTCTCGTCCAAAAAAAACACTTCCTTTGGAAATTCCTGATTAAACTCGACTTCCACCAAAATCTTCGCATAGTTGAGAAACGTCTTATGAGTAGTGATCTCATCACACTTAATATATCTCCCAACCAGCCCAGAAATTTTTGCAAGACTAGATTCCCCCCAGAATTTCAATTCTAATCCCTGCAATTTTACCCAAATTGGGACAGTCTTACAGTCCTGTTTAATCAATTCACTCTCCGGACTCCACTCCTTCAAAAAGACAGGTTTACTGTCAAACATCATATACCCAATCTCCAGAGCTTTCATCTTATCCTCCATAGTTTTAAACCGAACCAGAAAAACACCATTTGGTAAGGTGGAAACCTTATCAATACCCAGAGTTTTCCAAGTGCGCCTTATGAACCCATTAATAACAGACCAAGGGGGATTAGCTCCTAAAACATACCCGTAAATGGCAGTGGACCAGTATTGTATCTCTGAGTTCACATCCTCTTCTGAAAGTTGCAGGGTTGGTTTGGCTGGTTTCATTGCAGGCCGAGCTTGCTCCCATCCATCCATCCCCTCATCTTCATCATCCTCAATCTCCTCATCAATGATTTGCATCTCATTTTCCAGATCAAACTCCCTCAGCTTCTCCGATTCTAACTCATTTATTAAAGAAGACGAACTTTGTTGTTGTGATTTTAGCTTTTCTAATTTTTGTGCTTGAATGTTTTCTTTCAAATGGCTGATTATTGCGGCCTGCTTCTTAGCTGAAGCTTTCTTGGATCTCACCATATCTACAGCTGCTAGTCTACTCACATTCGAGGCCATTTTAAGCATGTAGGTTGAGGGTGTAATTCAAATCCCGACATCTCCTTTCTCCTTTCTCTTTTTCTTTTCGATTATATGTATATATGTACTACTACTACTACTACTACTATTATTATTATTATTATTAATTATACTAACACTAATACTAACATTTTTAATTCCGTTACTAACTTTTAATTTTATGTATACTAACATTTTATTTTATGTCAACTAACATCTAACATTTACTTATCGTATTATAACCTCTAACATTTAATTATCGTCATTTACATTTTGTTATAATATTAATACCGCGTATATTGATCATAAAAAAACTATTTTCAAAACGATCCGACCAACGTCCGTTGAGGCTAAATTAATGATCGTAGGCCTAAAAGGCCAAATTACGATGTTAAAATGCCGAGGATCTAAGTTTGCGACGACGGTCGAATTTTTCGGTCGAATATGTTTAATTATGAATTTCGCCTAAAGTCTATTTAATCCCTTCACAAGTCATATTGGAGGTGGCGCCCTTCGAGGTGCGCCACCCTAAACACTTAAGGGCGTAATAGATCGTGGAGATTTGTCGTTAAGTATGTCCGACCAGGCCACATTTCTTTCAAAATATTATTGTAAAAGAATCATCGACAAATCGGATTAGGACGAAACCCATTGACGCTGAATTAATCGTCACACGATCCGAAAGGATTTATTACGACATTATGACGCGGAGGGAATCGATATTTGTTCTAGCCCGATCAAATTCGATTTTGCAAATTCGCTCTAAATACTAGATGTCGGTTCTATAACCAAATGTCGAGTATGACGAGCCATCGAGATTTAAACTAATATAAATTGGACAATATTTATATTTAGCGTAATTGCATCTCGATTCAAAAACATAAAAGCTATAATATGGGTCGTTTTAAAGCACAAATTAAACATCCGTACAGAGGGCACTCGATCAAGTGCACAAGCCCACTCGATCGAGTAGCACTACAAAAATCGAGCAGTAACTCCTCTAAGGGTTCACTCGATCGAGTCCTTGCCATGACTCGATCGAGTGGGTCCCTTTGTTCAAAATAAACTGAGAGCTTCAAGCATCATCCGAGCCTCATCTTTTTTACGACTTAGTCGTCGCGTGCAAAGACAATCACGTGATCCTATTTTCCAAAACCCATGCATTTTAATTCACTTCAACAACTTTGATCGATGTCTTTCACAATTAGTTTTGTGTCGACAACTCTTTAGTCGTATCCGATACATGACTAATTTAGATGCCAATTTTTCGATGAGATAAGTCGGGACAAGGCATCGAGATTCGGGATCGGGCTAGCATCACGTCTAGGTCCCATATCTCCGTCCGTCGTTTAATGCACAATATAATGTGTATTTAATCGAAGTTCGTCCATTTATTCAATTCACGGTCTAACTTATATTTACTATTTACGGATCCGTTTATAGTTAATATTTACCGTCTCCTGATTTGATTATTCTATTCTACCGCTCGTTGTATTGTAAATTCCGGGTTGTATTCCGCCCGTGTAATTTGTAATTTATTTATGAGTTTTCTATTTTCGATGTTTGCCATTTATTGCCTTAAATGAACATCACATGCTAAATCACTTTGACGTGAATCAAGATGCATTAAAATGACGTAGTTAACCAATAATTCGCATGCTTAGCCGAAAACGCTGTTTGCATATCATTTAGTCATTTTACTAGCGCGCGTACACAAACACGAACGATGTCTTAGTAGAGGCCGCTAAGTGCGGGCGGGGTTGGGTGTCCTTAGTGGGCTTCCCAACACGTACCCTCACCCCTTACTCAGAACCTCGGTTTCCGAATGCCCGAAACCGTTGGCGCACGAGAGTCATTCTATACACGATAACCGGTAGAGACGGTATCGGTATCGCAATGCAAAGGGACGAGCCCCATAAACTCTGAAATCGAAATGGGCCGTACTTTGTGTACGGCCCACGACGACATAGAGTGGGCTCGAACGGTTCCGAATTCCCATGAAATTCGGTGGCGACTCCAAACTTGACTTAATCTTCGAACCCGAGAACAATCTTACCACGAGATTCATTCGCCTACCCAAACCCGCGCGTGGCCGCGTCGGGGTGGACCTACGTCATGTCCACACACTTTTATCACTTCTTTTTTGTAGATTTCATGGCTTGAATCTCTCATTGCCCAAAATATAGCTCCATTGCCTTCATTTGCCTCGTTTCCGACAAAACGTAACCAAAATACCTGACATAACAAACAATGACAAAAAGGTAGAAAAATGACTCCTACAACGCATAAAATGAACCAAAATAAAGGAAAAGTTAAGGTTATATACAAAATGAGTTCATCATATATGTGACTGGTTACCGATGGAACCCCTCCACCTTCCTTTCGTCATTAACTTATTTCATATTACTTCTCTCGCTCCCTTTCCACTAACTCACTGTATAGAGCACTAAACGTTATTGATGTCCTATTCCTTTAACCTCACCAAATCTAGTTAACAACACAATCTTACACCAAAATCAACACGTTAATTTAAACAAAATCAATATAAAAAAACTTAATAAATTAGAAAATCTTGAGAATCGGAAGATTTCTTGAGCTCAATCTAAGATTCATCATAGTAGCAGCCTTACAAAACCTAATACTTTGTAAGTACTAACGGATGCCCAAGGTCGTATAGCAGTTACCGCCGCCTCCGCCAAATCTGGTTGTTTCCTCCAGCTATTGAACTCATCGACAACACACTCCCCTTCCCCATCGACAACACCAAGGAGGAGATGCAAATTGAAGCGCAAAATTGAAGCCCATAAATTTGTAGACTTTGTTTTGGAGAAGCACATCTGCCATTAATGAAGAGAAAGAGGAGGGTGACAGAGAGAGGACGAAGGAGTAAACCTGACAAAACTGACCCGACTTGAATAAGTCAATCCAAACTCGACTCGACACCTGTACTGAAGACCCGATTTTGACCCGTAACCCGAATTGACCTAAGCTAACTCGAAATTGACCCGACTATTATTATACAAAACGAGTCAATATATATACCTAAAAAAGTTGGAAATATCAAACCTAAAAATGATCTGACCCGACCCAAAGTCAACCCGATTATCATAACCCGAAAGTGATCCGACCCGAATCCAAACCGGTTGACCCATTATTGAGGTCAAAGGAGGAGGATGAAATATAAGTAGTCGGTTAAATATTAATTTGGTTACCTGATGTAGCAGGTTATAAAGATATCTATACTACTTTGTTTTAACTATTTCAATATAATACGTATTATTCTCAGATTGATTGAAATTGATATTATTTTGGGAAGATGTCCTATAGTTGATATTATTGTCATTAAATTACCCTTATTTTAAAATTATATATATTTTACTTCAATTTGAATTACGTATGAACTTTTTAAAGTTATTTTTAAATTATATTTAACTTCTATATTAATTACGTACGTAATGTTGTAATTTATTTTCAGACGATAGTAGAGTTTATGAACAAGTTTGTCGAGGTCAAAATATTGTTGATTTCGTGGAGCGTGCTTGTTTTATGCACTCATTGTTGAGCACATTTTAACTGGTGCTACCCCTCCACCACGCCTAGGAGGTAGTAAATGTGGCCAACGTTGAGTGTTTTGGATGTTGTATTTGTTTTTATTTTGTATTATGGATTATCAATTATCATTACTATCTTAGATGTTGAACTTTTTACTTAGATAATTGTCGTTTGTTTTAACAAGTTTTCCTTTGACTTATGTGGTGTAGAACTTTTAGTTGTTAGTTTTAACTAGTTTTCCTTGCATTTTATTAATGTCCAGTATCATAGATGTTTATTTTTTCTAACAATTGAAAATGCGATGAAAAAAGACGCAACCAAATAGGTGAGTCAAGTACGTACTTGGAGGTAGGGAACGTATCACAATACATCGACTCTCACATGTTGAACTGATTTGCATAAAAACCACGATAGTGGGCGCTGGAGGCATCAGACCTCTACAATGAGTTTATCCTCGGTACAGGACAACCGTCGGTCATGCGTAGCCTCAACAAATGATTGTTCAACAACCATACAATGTAATGAGCATGTGTAATTTTCTAACTGGAGTTTATATATGTGTCCTTATGAAATTATATCCCATAGTTATTAGCCCAATCGAATTAGAACTAATTATCATAATTATTATTCTCTAGCAAGTAAATACGAATTACTATAATACATAACAATTTTCTCAACCATAACAATCAATATATATATAAAGGAGGAACTTTTCGAACGATGTGCTTGGTCCGTTACATCAAAGCTCAATTTAGAAAAATATCATTAATAATAAAAAAAATTAAATAGAGAATCTTTTAATTATTACACTAATATATTTAATCTATTATATTAATGTGATGATTTATAATTTTCATCTTAAAATCTTTAAATTTCGTTTAACAAAAAGATTATCGTAAATAAAATTATAAAAATGAATTAATTAGATTCGTGGTAGAAAATGCTTTCATTAGAGTATAAATTTCATATTATTTGCTCGAAAAAGTAATGAATTTATTACATATAAAGATAGTAAAGTTCTCCCATATCGACAAATTATAATAAGGTGATGAAATTCTATATTATAAATAATAGTAATCATCCGTCCTTAGACATCCACCAAAAAAAATTTGAGTCATAAAGAACTCTAAAGATTATAACCTTAAATAATTATCCCACATCGAAAAATTATGATGAGGTTATGGAATTTTATAATATAAATAAGAGTAATCATTGTTTTTGAATATCGACTAAAATTTTTTTGAGTCTTAAAGAAAATCTTAATAAGACTACACCCTTAAAATTGTCCCACATCGAAACAATTAATAAGATGATGATTTTATTGTGTTCTTTTGGGTCTTAAAAAGAGTTCTTAAGACATTATTTTATCCCATAAGACTACAAACTTAAGTGACATAATCCCACATCGAAAAATTATAACAAGGTGATGAAATATATTATATAAATAAGAAATAAGAGTAATTAATTCTACAATAAGACAAAAGTAATCATTCCTCTAAATTATGACTAATCATTCGTTACTAGATATCTTTTAAAACTCAATTAAGTTTTAAAAACCTCTTAAGACTATAAGTGAAATTTGATATTATAAATAAGATAAATCATTCGTTCTTAGATATAAAAAAAATTAAGTCTTACTTACAAAAGTACTCGAGATTATAAACTTAAGGTAAGATTATCCCACATCGAAAAATTATAATAATGTGATCGAATTTTATTATATAAATAAGAGTACTTAAGACTATATAAATACGGAGTAAAAGAAATCATTTGTTTTTAGATATCAACGATAAATCTTTTGAGTCCTAAAAGAATTTTTTAAGACTATAAACTTAATTAAAATTATCCCACTTTAGAAAAATCATGATGAGGTAATGAAATTCTACATCATCAATAAGAGAAATTATTCGTTTTGGATATTAATAAACAACTTTTGAATCTTATAATACTCCTCTTAAGCTATAAATTGAAGTAAAAATTATTCCACATCAAAAAATTACAAAAAGGTGATGAAATTCTATTATATAAATAAAAATAATCATTGTCTTTAAATATCAATCATAAATCTTTTGAGTCCTAAAAAAAGTTCTTAAAACTATAAATTTAAGTAGAATTATCACACATCGAAAAATTATGATTAGATATCATAAGAGAAACCATTCGTTTTAGATAATCATTTGTCCAAAAGTATGTAAGAATATTTTATGATATAATAATATTACGGGATATGCAATATATATCTTCTTTATTATTATGATAATATTTCTTCCTCATAATTATGGTCTTATTGAAAATCGAATCTTTAAGAGATATGCTATCACAATAATATCGGACTAAATAAGGAGTTTTTCCATATTTACTCAACCTTGATGGAAGGTCGAGATTACCGTAATCTAAAACCCTGATAGGAAACCGGTCCTCTCTCTGCCTATATAATGGAGTCTTCCCCATCAGAAACTCTATGCGTGAATAATGAAAAGAGAACAACACACTTATTACGTTATGGGACAAGAGGGAGAAACCATACCTATTAATTATTATGAACCGTATCTATTATTATTATTATTATTATTATTATTATTATTATTATTATTATTATTATTTAAAGATCATATGAAGACGTATTGTTATTATTCGAAGCCTTCTTATTATTATTCGAAGCCTTCTTATTATTATTCGAAGTCGTCTTATTATTTATGAAGTTGTCTTATAGAGATCTAATATCGTTCGTATTAGATTTCGCCTTATTCCGTAATGAGGTATGTCTTAATCTCGTCTTAATTAATCTTTTGTGACCTTCATGTTGTTCAAAGATTTATGGGAATTATGTTTTATTTATATCATGTTAATAATATGCTAACATGTGGTATCAGAGCTTAGGTTATTGAACTCATGATTGTCCATTAATTAAGATTGTTATTACAGAATAATGACGTATTATACATTATAGTATAATAGTATGTGAAATTACTTGTGTTCCGTTTTGCGACTGATTTTATATTATGTAATCACCTTTTGTTACTACTCCATAATAGTCTACACAAATAAATCTCCTTCATGTGTGTACATGTATAGTATGCAAAGCAATTGTAGATTACAAAATCACACAACTATGATGCTAAGTAATTGTTTGTAGTATGCATGTCAAATTGGTTTATGCTTTTCCTAGTCTCATTATGTTATTCATGCAATTTGTTTAACTACCTCATCGATTTGTACTACTCGTATATATTATGTGTATATACGTAAATTAGGTTTAATTGTTGATGGTCTTTATGGATTTGGTAATATTAAGTTCAAGTGATTTTTCCATATTCAATTCGATCATGTAATGTTTGATGATGAGTAGTTATCTCCTGAATTTCTTACCACGACAAAGTTCTTATTATTTATATGGAATTAATGAAAGTTTAACCTGATTATTGTCATGATTATTCTGTTAAACTGATTTTGTCATGATTATATGATTTACTATATGCATATTGATTAGTATATAGATTAAAGTTTTAATATGAAGTGAATTAAAATTCTATTATTTGAGAAGTAATTCCATGATAATTTGATAATGAATGATGATATACTCCGTATGATTATGATTTACTGAAACATGGTTTCACCTTATTGTTTATGCTCATTCGATATAATTATTCGTTTGACAAATAATGATTTATGATATAATATAATTTCATATCTGGTTTTAGATGATGATAATATGAAATTCTTATGGTTAAATTTCACCGCAGTGAATTTACAACTAAAGTTCAATTTTGACATAATATTGTCATTATATCGTTCACACATATAAAAATATATATTTACCCGCAGGTAGATTATATTACCATGTGTAACATTCTATTCATTATATCGTTCACATATAAAAATCTATATTTACCCCTGGGGCGGATTGAGGGCAAGCCAGCCTGGGCTATAGCCCAAGTAAAGTTTAGGATAAATAAAAATTGTCATATTTGAGACAAATGAGTTATAGTTGCTTGGTGGTAGGGAACATGGTCTTCCAGGCAAATGGCAAGGGATCAAACCCTGTTGTCCACCTTTTTAATTGCTTTTCTTTTCTTTTCTTTTCTGATTGATTTCCTCTCACCCCTTCCCATTTTATTGGTTCTCTCACCCCTTCCCATTTTATTGGTTCTCTCACCCCTTTATTTCTTTTCTCATTTTATTAGTTCTCACAATTCAAAGAAATCTAGTTTAATGTTGATATACACATCCATGGGACTTAAAACTCTACAAAACATTTTAAATATTTTTAATTTCAACTTTCTTCTATTAATTTTATCTTATATTTTCATAACTTTCTCCTATTAGTTATATCTTAGATTTTTTTTTTTCAGTAAAATGTTTTAAATAATTTATCTCAAGATTATTTAGGTATAATAAACTGAACATTCATATTTTAAATGAGTAACAATGTACTCCTATAATTTATAAGAACGATTAGAATGTTTATTTTTATTTTGTATTCCGTATTAAAAAATAAACTAACAAAAATTTGTCTTAAGTTTTTGGGTGGTGTTGCAATATGATACTTTGTATGCATTGTATTTGTTTAACTTATGAATTTTTGTAGCGTTGTGCTTAGAAAAAAATTCATAGAATGACTTAGCAAACTACTCCGTAACATTTGTTTGAAAAAAAATGTCTCGAAACCATAATACTCCGTATTAGACTAGTAGTACAATTCGAATGAATTTATCATTTACAAAGTCAATGATACTCTATCTCATTTACTCTCAAACCGGTATTCATAGGGTATTAGGGTTAACACTATATGTCTATATCTTATTTATTTCCAATTTTGAAAAAATAAATAAATAATCTACGACTACATTATACTCCGTATAAAATTTAGCCCAAGATTGATCTAGATCTTGGATCCGTCCCTGATTTACCCGCAGGTAGATTATATTGTCATGTGTAACATTCTATTTACATATTTTAGTGACTACCCACAGGAGCACTATTATTAAAGACGTGTTGTTTTTGAAGCCTTATTATTTATGTTGTCTTATTTTATCACAACTAAAATTTACCTAATCAAATGCAATCTTATGATATAACTCTGTTGTTGAGCTTAATGGAACGAATAAAATACTCTGAATGAAAAGAGTAATTAATTTAAGTTCACCTCAAAGTTAATGAAACTGGATACTTGTCTTCACAAAGACAAGCCAGCTGACTTAACTTCTGAAAGTACCGTCGCTCAAATTAAATATCTATCCATGAAATTTGGGAGAGATCTTATAGATTATGCCTTTTATTCTTAGGTTGGATAATTGTAACCAACATTAAGACTTAAGAAATATTGTATGGACTGAAACAAGCATTGAAACAATGATACTTAAAGTTCGATAAAATCATTACAGATTTTAAAGAAAATATCATTGATCTATGCATAAATCTCAAGATCAGTGGGAGTAAGTTCATATATTTGATTCTATATGATGATATTTTATTAGCCAGTAACGATCTTGGTTTATCACATAGAACTAAGACTTATGTCTTAAATGGCTAAATAAAGAATATCCTTATGCATCTCTGGTTGGGAACTTAATGTACGCTTAGGTAAAACTGATGTTATTGATGCTCACATATAGGAAATTAGATCACCTGCAGGTGACTAGTTCTTCTGATTCAGATTTTGGGGATGTTATGACACAAGTCACTGTACTCACAATTGCTTTATACCTCCACCATGGAAACTGAATATGTGGCTTATTCCGAGGCTTTAATATAAGGAGCATGATTGCGTAATTACCGTGATAATAATGAAAGTGCAATCTTTTTCTAGCTCCATGAATGATATGATATCTAAGGAATCAAAACACATGAACCTTAAATATCTTTTACTGAAGCAGGATGTTAGATTACGAATTAATGAGATCTCCTTAATAATTCTACACACTTGCTAAATAACATTATTTCTGTTTTCCATTGTGTATACATTTATTATTGGATGAATGATAACGGAAATATAGTCTTTTTAAAACATTATGTGGACCATTACGTAGAACTCCACTTATGGCCTTGTAGACACCCACATTTTGACCGCCAGGTGTCTATAGCAGTTTCCGACAAACACCCGATGATGATCGGACGATAACATGCCTTGACATACTCGGAAATGGGCTCGTAATGATGGACATTTGGTCTAGGCATTTTAAGGAGTACAAATCTCACAAAACCAACCTCAAATTCAGGCCCAGTGGGTCGTTTCGAGTCAAATAACACTAATTTGGGTCGAATCCGACACCAAGGGTAAAATCGTCTTTTAGCGACCGAGTCAAAACCCGGTCAAAGATATTTCCCGAAACTCGTAGGCTGACCGTGACATCCCACACGTCCTATTCGGACTCCAACTCTACAAAATCAGCCATACAAAAATAATAAACAATTCCGTTTAAGGTATAATTCGATCCCGAGTAGGAATCCTATCCGAGAACCGACTCAGACACTCAACCGAGTGCAACCACTCGGCCAAGTAGTACAAGTCAGCCGGTTTTCCTCTTTTCTTCTCTTACAAGAAAACGGAATTCTCGTTCTCCTCAGCTTCTTACCCAAGCGGTAATTCTAGCTCAAACAGGAATCCTATTCAAAAACCGATTCGAACACCTGACCGAGTGTGAAACACTCGGCCAAAACAAGAGCAAAACAGCCGAGATGCCTTTCTTCCTCCACAAGAAAGCGGAATTCTTATTTCCCTCAAATTCCCTCGTTTCCTATCCTAAGCGGTATTCAAACTCTCCTAAACCAAGGTCGGAAACTCCCTATAAATAGGACCTCCCATCCAACACTTTAAGGACCGAAAAAAATACAATTCATACACACACACACGATTTTTCAGCAATAGCTCTCTATCATCCCGACACACGTAATTCCTTAGCATCGAGAAACCGATATTATATCCAAAACCCGAAGGAAAACCGGCCCCAATACCCGAAACCTTCACCCGTCTTAACCGTACCACCCTAACCCAACCGACGTTGCCTCGACACTCCCGTGCCTAGCCACATTCCGACGAGTCCCGATCCGAGTCAACAAGAGCATGTAGGTTGAGGGTGTAATCAAACCCGATTTCTTCCTTTCTCTCCTTTTCCCCTCTTCGTCCGTTTCGTTTTTTTACGGGTCTAGAGTCGATTTTTTTATTTCCCTAATATCGTTATTAACGAAAAACTACTTTCATAACATATATTCTGAAAAATATGATATCGATTTTCCATAATCGAATATTATATCGAAAAGAATTATATAAAGATTTCGACGATACTAAAAATCGTTACATCTTTTTTTCGTTCAAAAAATTCTTTTCTTTTCTCGTTCGAAACAAACTATTTTACAAAACTTTTTTAAGTCATTCTAAATATCCGATATCGATTTCATAATCGAATATCGGATACGACGAATATCGAAAACATAAGTCCAATACAAATTAATTCATATTTTGTACGCGATTTATTAAAAATAACAATTTTCGAACAAAATCCCAAAAGCCGGACGGCACACCGTCCGGACCTTTTTTTTACGTTTTCGTTCGTTTATTATTTATTCTTCGGTCGATTTCTAAAATT
Source organism: Agrostemma githago (assembly GCA_958450325.1). NCBI lineage: Eukaryota > Viridiplantae > Streptophyta > Magnoliopsida > Caryophyllales > Caryophyllaceae > Agrostemma > Agrostemma githago. Next base: position 15,297,173 of record OY288248.1, read on the forward strand.
TATATCTTTTCCAAAACTATTTCGAATATTTGATATTGATTTCGTAGTCAACTATCGAATATAAAGAATATCGAAAATATTAAGTCGAGTACGAATCATGCAATATTCGTACGCGATTTAATACGAACTTCGAGTTTTCGAAAACCGGCACCGAGACAGGCTACCACGCGACCCGCCGGCATCCCGGGCGAGTCGCGCAGCCGGCTGTTATGCCGCGGATTTTTTCCGTTTTTTTTATTATTTTTCGAACTTCGTTTTTTATACAAAACAACGTTCTTTTCAACAATATTTTTCAGATTTCGATTAATATTTATTTTTTCGATTTCGCATATTTTATTTTGCTATTATTATTCACAAATCGATACTAACTCGTTTGTTTGTTTTGTAGCAAATTCATCTTTTTATTTCATTTGTTTTATTATACTAAAACGAATCTCACATGTTAAATTTGACTTTGACATCAATCAATTTGCATGCATTAAACCACTTAGCATCCCATTCAATTTTTCACATGCTTAGAAAACAATCTTTGCATAATCATTCATCGTATTACTAACGCGCGCATTAAAACGTCATTCGATATCCTAGTAGAGGCCGCTAATGTGCGGGCGGGGTTGGGTGTTCTTAGTGAACTTCCCAACACGTACCCTCACCCCTTACTCAGATCCGTGGTTTCCGGATGTCCGAAACCATTGGCAACGAGAGTCATTCAATATACGATTAACCGCTATAGTCGGCATCTATATCGATATGCAAAAGGGACGAGCCCAATAAACTCTGACATCGGAAATGGGCCGTATTTTGTACACGGCCCACTACGACATAGAGTGGGCTCGAACGGTTCCGAATAACCATAAAATTCGGTGGCGACTCCGACTTCGATTTAAATTTCCATTTGACCATCTCATGGAGATTCATTCGCCTCCCCAAAACCCGCGCGTGGCCGCGTCGGGGTGGACCTATGTCATGTCCACAATTTGGCAACTCCGCTGGGGATTTTCCGATGAGTTAATAACCTTCGGTGTCCTCAGGGTGAGACTCGAATAGAAATCGTTTGACTAGTACAATGCGCGTTTTAGTTTTACGGTTCATGCATAAACCCCATTTTCCCGGGCCGGTACTCGCGACCGACGTCCCACTATACCGTTGATATAGTCCAAACTGGTTATGTCAAAGGTGTCCATTAGCCGATTCATATGGGTTTTACGGCATGTCCTAATCTCAACTCGAGTTAGGGAGTCCGCCCCGATTCTTGATAGGTTGTGTACACTGGTATAGACCCTTACAGACTGACCGAGACTTAGATTAAGAGCATACATGGCGTCGTTATACTGTTTCCATGACTACGTGCTACTTGATCCACATCTTTTTCAAAAACCGTCATTTTCAAAAATTTGCATCCTTTTCAAAAACATCCAATTTCAAAACCCCGGGCATATACCCAATTTAGGACTTTCGATTTTACTCAAAATAGCCCTTTCTCTAGCCGGTACTATGTCCAATTTAAAACTCGAAACTATTTTCGAACTTGCAAAACCGTCGCCCGGTTCGATTTCCGTTTTTTTTCTCTTTCGAACAAAACTGGGCCATCAACCGAATTTCTCTTCGGGTTTTAAAAAATTCAAAATTTCTGACTTTTCAAAAAAAATTCAAGCCCGATGACATTTTTGCCGATTTTAAAAGCCGGGATCCTGTTTTCGATTTTCAAATTTTCGGAAATTCATCTTCGATATTCAAAATTCCGAAATTCCAAAAATGCATCTTTTCGAAAATATTCAAATTTAAAAAAAAAAATCAGAAAGCTGCCGAAATTTAGACTTAAGGTTTGACTCAAAACACGCTTATTTTCTAGCCGGCATGCTGCTCATTTCAAAATTCGAATTTCCGATCCACTATTCGATTTTCGAATTTTCAAAATTCAATTTCGATTTTAAAATGTTCGAGATGCCAGTTTCGATTTTCAAAATTTTCGAGATACCAGTTTCGATTTTCAAAATCTTCGAGATGCCATTTTTAATTTTCAAATCTTCGAGATGCCGTTTTTCGATTTTCAAATCTTCGGGATCTCATCTTCAATTTTCAAATTGTTGGAAATTCCTTTTTTCGATACTCAAGTTTCAAAATTCCAAATATTCAACTTTTCAAAACCCCGGAATGCTACCGAAATTAGGATTTACGATTTGACTCAAAGTAGCCTATTTTCCAGCCGGTATTCTGCCCATTTCAAAACTCGATTTTTTTTTTTCGAACTTTCAAAATTATGGCCCGATGCACTTTTCCGTTTTTTCGAAAAAATTGGGCCATCCACCGAGACTTCTCGGATTTTCCAAAAGAATCCCTTTTTCAAAACCTTCCTCTTCTTAGGACTTCCCGTATTTAGCAGTATCGGGTCGTGTCATAAGTCGTCAAAGTCTTTAGCGTCGAAACTCCGTTGATCTTATATCACGAGTTTCCTCCCTATCCCAGTCCGCCTTATTTGACTAAAGCAAAGCCCACCTACGTAGGACATACTCCTACGAAGGTTGGCCGGTCTACACAATTATCGAGTCCAAAGTCTGGGGAATGTCTCACGTAAACCTCCTTTCAAACAGGGCCCAGCCCACACAGCTGGATCCTAAGAGAGACCCACCTTTCACGAGTCACCCGTCTAGGTGTCCTATCCGAGTCACTTCCTTTTCAGGCTTTTCCCCACTCGGGGGCTACCCTTCAGCAGAGCGATCAATCACAGTTGCTCTAAGGGTCATGTCTTACACATGTTGTCTCACGTATCCCACTTTCGAGTCACTTTAGATGTCACACCATCTGAGTCTCTAGCCTTACTCAGGAGGCTGTCCTCCACCCGAGCAGTCAGCCACGATTACCCTAGAGAGTACCCTACGTTCATCCTACACCGGCGTTCTTATGATGCCTTCTTCGAGTCGTACCCACGCTACGAATACTCGGGTCATCTAGGGTTAGGTCACCACGGTTGGTCCAACCACGCGGCACGGTCAAATACGGTCGCCCCATTTTCGGACTTATCCTTGTACAGCTCGAGTCTCGTGGTCGAGTCTAGGTCACAATCGTTATTTTGTCTGGATTAACATTTAAGTAGCCCGGTCATAGAATCTTAGTCATTCCCGCCCCCGGGCCGTACCTAGTTTGACTCTCTCTCTTGCATTTGCGCAAAACCGAGTTTAGGCGAGTTCTAACACCTGTCGTTTCTTCCGATCAGGGACCCTATGAACGAGACACTACCAAACCATAACAAATCCCGTGCCGTCGAGAAAGGGGATATCCAGGGGAGTATGCTTATGCTATCTTGCTCCATTAACAATATCTTCTCGAAAATCAATACTGCCCTAGATAACCTAAGTTCCAGGGTAACCATCATCGAAGATGATCTTGTAAGAACCTGATCCCGTCTAGCACAACTAGAGCGGGTAAGACAGCCTATCACCCAACTGAGCCATTTAAAGGGTGAACACTCTTACGAAACTGTTCGGTACCCTCAAGATGGCAAGGCCGAGAGAGGTAACCCTCAAGTCACCTCTCCAAAAATCAAGAACCAGTCAAAGGAAAGGACATTTACCCACTTGGATATGTCCTACACCGTTGCTTTCCAGAAATTGGTTCCGAAGGGCCTAATACTACTTATAGGCCCAACAGCCGACCCACCTTTGGAAAAACGCTCCAAAGCATGGAACGACGAGCATTACTGCAAATTCCACAGAGGGAGGGGACACGATACAGAACAGTGATGGAAACTGAAACACCACATTCAAGACTTTCTCGATGCCGGGAAGACTCCCGTTTTGGAAACTTTGTCACTTGCAAAGCCCCTCATGGACTATACAGGGCCCGATGACCAAAGCATCCAATCTACCTCTTATGCATCCAAGAGTCCGGATTTGATTTAAGTCCGAGTCTGAGTCCGAGTCTAGGATGTTCTATTTCTTTCAATTTCAAAGTCAGAGTCAGTTGTATTCTGTCCTCTTTTTCAAAATTCAATAAAGTCAGCTTTTCAATCTCTCATATATAATTTCCTTATGTGTTTCCGAGAACATGATGAACACCATCATACACTGTGAGCACACGCACGTGACTATTATAGGCACATCTATAATGACTGTAGGAAACCGAGCCCGTGTTTTCCTTTTTCCTATTCCATGCCTGGTATAGAAAGCCACATAACTACCCTTAGCAGGAGCGGTATCGAATCCTATGACAAATCTAGGTAATCTCCTAGTTTGGGTTAAAGACGGAAGGCAAGCCCATTTCCCACAATAAACACCCATCCAATAAGACTAACCGATCCCTACCTCAGGTGTTAGTCTGACCAACCGAAAAAAAAAAGCAAAAGGCCAAAATAAAAGAGCTGGCCATGATAAAAAAAAGATGGACAAAAAAAAAACAAAAGTCCAAAAGGAAAAAAAAAAGCAAGAGGCCCAAAACAAAAGAGTTGGCCATGATCAAAAAGAACTCCCAAAAACCCATGACCATGATCAACGGTCAATTCAAGTGGAAGCCCCATGACCAGGGTGCGGTCAATTATCAATACTCATACCATCAAATAGGGAAGAAACAATCAAGTTGGTCAGCTAACACCACATTTAGCCTTCCCACATTACAACCCTCAAGACCTTCCCGAGACCCAGGCCAGAGACAGCCCAGAATTTTGAGGATTCAAGCTCCATAGGATACCCCTAACCATTAGGGTCAGACATGGAAATCAGATCTCACATTATCAAAACTTATCCCGATCAAAGTTCGAGCCATTTTACTCGACTTCCCCTTTACATAACAGAATTCACAATCACCATACGCAAACCCGAGAGCAAAACTCGTCAAATCCCTCGAGAGCAAAACTCGTCAAATCCCCCGAGAGCAAAACTCGTCAAATCCCCCGAGAGCAAAACTCGCTAAAATCCCCCGAGAGCAAAACTCGTCAAATCCCCCGAGAGCAAAACTCGTCAAATCCCCCCGAGAGCAAAACTCGTCAAATCCCCCTGAGAGCAAAACTTATCAAATCCCCGAGAACAGAACTCGTTAAAATTCCCGAGAGCAGAACTCGTTAAAATCCCATCCCAATTCTCTTCATTCAAACCAGTTACCAACCCCGAACACGGGAACTCAACTTGCGGTCGGCATAGAACATGCCCAAATAGTGCACACCACCTCTGGGGGCTATCCCGGAGAACGCTCACAGTCACAGGATCAATATCCTAACCATTTTAGCCCTTTGATCAAGACATCACTGGGAATGCACCTAGCCTACACCATCGCTATGGCTAGTTACACACAAAGCCCTAATAAACTAGGCACCATAATCCACTGAACTACAGCTTGGTTTGATTTCACCACACGTGAATACGTAGGCAGCCTTTCAACAGAGGCACAACCACCCACATTGACACACATTCAAAAAGCACCATCATTCCGGTCACGACACTGTCATGTTCTCGACAGTTAGCTTTGTCATTCTGGGAGCTTCTCCTAGGCAGAAGTTCTCCATCCACTCACATAATCCAAATACTTTCAAAATCTAGCCTCCTTTCTATAGTGTGTCCTAGTACTCGGCTCAGTCGAAGACAAGAATCTGTCAGGACTCGAGGCAATACCCACTTTGGAAATATACCCTAAAATCAAAAAGGATTCAAAAGAGCACTAGTCTACAGCATTCCACTGCTAAGTCCTGCCAAAACAGTCTCATTACAGACTATTGCAATCCCCCCATATCACATCCTTCCTATTCCGAGGATTCGACCGTGTTGTCACTCGCCTAGGCTACGGAATAGCGCAACTTAAGAGTCTTGTCATCTTAGGTGGCCCACCTCCTTACCAAGTCACGGTCCAACCCTTAGAGAGTCTAAGTCGTGTCTGTCAACTCGTCATGTCGCGTCCAGAGTCGAGTCTGCCGGTAGGCCTCTCTTTTCAAATTCTCATTTTAAAATTTGCAAAAGCTTTGCCATTTGAAAAAAAATCTTTTCGACAAGGTCAAAGTTCAATCTATTTAAACTGCAAATTTCTTTTCAACCCTTTCAATTTTGAAAACCTATCTCCTAGCACGGGAGTTGCTTTCAGGACTTCGATTTCAAAATACAGCAAAAATCATTTTTATTCCCCAACGCGAGTCATATTTGTTTCGCCTACATGTTGCATGCAAAATTTTATGTAACTTATACAGGTACAAATCAGGACCGCGCAATTCACATAACTCCCCAGCGGCATTTAACAAGATGAGCCCATATATAGGCGCACCTAAGTCTTATACGACGAGTTTAATTCCCCACGGAGTTATCATCAGTTCAGGTACATTTCTAATCCATGGCCGGCGGGCCCTTCACGCAGGTCTAATGGACTTTAAACGACCCGACCGGAAGTCTGCCAGGTCTTAATCTTTGATTGGCCTGGTAGCTACTCTGACTTTCGCCCTGTCCAAGCCTCAGTCAGAGTGGGGGCTCTGTAGACACCCACATTTTGACCGCCAGGTGTCTATAGCAATTTCCGACAAACACCCGATGATGATCGGACGATAACATGCCTTGACATACTCGGAAATGGGCTCGTAATGATGGACATTTGGTCTAGGCATTTTAAGGAGTACAAATCTCACAAAACCAACCTCAAATTCAGGCCCAGTGGGTCGTTTCGAGTCAAATAACACTAATTTGGGTCGAATCCGACACCAAGGGTAAAATCGTCTTTTAGCGACCGAGTCAAAACCCGGTCAAAGATATTTCCCGAAACTCGTAGGCTGACCGTGACATCCCACACGTCCTATTCGGACTCCAACTCTACAAAATCAGCCATACAAAAATAATAAACAATTCCGTTTAAGGTAGAATTCGATCCCGAGTAGGAATCCTATCCGAGAACCGACTCAGACACTCAACCGAGTGCAACCACTCGGCCAAGTACTACAAGTCAGCCGGTTTTCCTCTTTTCTTCTCTTACAAGAAAATGGAATTCTCGTTCTCCTCAGCTTCTTACCCAAGCGGTAATTCTAGCTCAAACAGGAATCCTATTCAAAAACCGATTCGAACACCTGACCGAGTGTGAAACACTCGGCCAAAACAAGAGCAAAACAGCCGAGATGCCTTTCTTCCTCCACAAGAAAGCGGAATTCTTATTTCCCTCAAATTCCCTCGTTTCCTATCCTAAGCGGTATTCAAACTCTCCTAAACCAAGGTCGGAAACTCCCTATAAATAGGACCTCCCATCCAACACTTTAAGGACCGAAAAAAATACAATTCATACACACACACGATTTTTCAGCAATAGCTCTCTATCATCCCGACACACGTAATTCCTTAGCATCGAGAAACCGATATTATATCCAAAACCCGAAGGAAAACCGGCCCCAATACCCGAAACCTTCACCCGTCTTAACCGTACCACCCTAACCCAACCGACGTTGCCTCGACACTCCCGTGCCTAGCCACATTCCGACGAGTCCCGATCCGAGTCAACAAGAGCATGTAGGTTGAGGGTGTAATCAAACCCGATTTCTTCCTTTCTCTCCTTTTCCCCTCTTCGTCCGTTTCGTTTTTTTACGGGTCTAGAGTCGATTTTTTTATTTCCCTAATATCGTTATTAACGAAAAACTACTTTCATAACATATATTCTGAAAAATATGATATCGATTTTTCCATAATCGAATATTATATCGAAAAGAATTATATTAAGATTTCGACGATACTAAAAATCGTTACATCTTTTTTTCGTTCAAAAAATTCTTTTCTTTTCTCGTTCGAAACAAACTATTTTACAAAACTTTTTTAAGTCATTCTAAATATCCGATATCGATTTCATAATCGAATATCGGATACGACGAATATCGAAAACATAAGTCCAATACAAATTAATTCATATTTTGTACGCGATTTATTAAAAATAACAATTTTCGAACAAAATCCCAAAAGCCGGACGGCACACCGTCCGGACCTTTTTTTTATGTTTTCGTTCGTTTATTATTTATTCTTCGGTCGATTTCTAAAATTTATATCTTTTCCAAAACTATTTCGAATATTTGATATTGATTTCGTAGTCAACTATCGAATATAAAGAATATCGAAAATATTAAGTCGAGTACGAATCATGCAATATTCGTACGCGATTTAATACGAACTTCGAGTTTTCGAAAACCGGCACCGAGACAGGCTACCACGCGACCCGCCGGCATCCCGGGCGAGTCGCGCAGCCGGCTGTTATGCCGCGGATTTTTTCCGTTTTTTTTTTTATTTTTCGAACTTCGTTTTTTATACAAAACAACGTTCTTTTCAACAATATTTTTCAGATTTCGATTAATATTTATTTTTTCGATTTCGCATATTTTATTTTGCTATTATTATTCACAAATCGATACTAACTCGTTTGTTTGTTTTGTAGCAAATTCATCCTTTTATTTCATTTGTTTTATTATACTAAAACGAATCTCACATGTTAAATTTGACTTTGACATCAATCAATTTGCATGCATTAAACCACTTAGCAACCCATTCAATTTTTCACATGCTTAGAAAACAATGTTTGCATAATCATTCATCGTATTACTAACGCGCGCATTAAAACGTCATTCGATATCCTAGTAGAGGCCGCTAATGTGCGGGCGGGGTTGGGTGTTCTTAGTGAACTTCCCAACACGTACCCTCACCCCTTACTCAGATCCGTGGTTTCCGGATGTGCGAAACCATTGGCAACGAGAGTCATTCAATATACGATTAACCGCTCTAGTCGGCATCTATATCGATATGCAAAAGGGACGAGCCCAATAAACTCTGACATCGGAAATGGGCCGTATTTTGTACACGGCCCACTACGACATAGAGTGGGCTCGAACGGTTCCGAATAACCATAAAATTCGGTGGCGACTCCGACTTCGATTTAAATTTCCATTTGACCATCTCATGGAGATTCATTCGCCTCCCCAAAACCCGCGCGTGGCCGCGTCGGGGTGGACCTATGTCATGTCCACAGGCCTAACTGTTCAATCGTTGATGTAGTGGTACATGGAAGTAAACATGTTGCAGATTAACATGTGCACGCCATGACTCTCTTTAATGATTGAATTAGTCAAGACACTTATGAACGTCGATATAAATGAAGTGTTTTAGCATAGTATGCGCAACTTATATTCTCTAAAGAACATTACAGATGTTCCAATCGACCAAGTGGGAGACTGTAAGAATATTTTATGATATAATAATATTACGGGATATGCAATATATATCTTCTTTATTATTATGATAATATTTCTTCGTCATAATTATGGTCTTATTGAAAATCGAATCTTTAAGAGATATGTTATCACAATAATATCGGACTAAATAAGGAGTTTTCCATATTTACTCAACTTTGATGGAAGGTCGAGATTACCGTAATCTAAAACCCTAATAGGAAACCGGTCCTCTCTCTGCCTATATAATGGAGTCTTCCCCATCAGAAACTCTATGCGTGAATAATGAAAAGAGAACAACACACTTATTACGTTATGGGACAAGAGGGAGAAACCATACCTATTAATTATTATGAACCGTATCTATTATTATTATTATTATTATTTGAAGATCATATGAAGACGTATTATTATTATTCGAAGCCTTCTTATTATTATTCGAAGTCGTCTTATTATTTATGAAGTTGTCTTATAGAGATCTAATATCGTTCGTATTAGATTTTGCCTTATTTCGTAATGAGGTATGTCTTAATCTCGTCTTAATTAATCTTTTGTGACCTTCATGTTGTTCAAAGATTTATGGGAATTATGTTTTATTTATGTCATGTTAATAATATGCTAACAAAGTATACTCCGTAATAAGGTGATCGAATTCTAATATATAAATAAGAGTAATCGTTCGTTCTTAATAACTTAGATGGGAAAACAAACTCTTTTGCGTCTTAAAAAAATTGATAAGACCATAAGCTTAATTAAGTAAAATCTCTTAAAAAACTCTTAAGACTATAAACTTGAGTAACATTTCTCGCATTGAAAAATTATTACAAAGTCATGAATTTCATAGATATAAACCAAACATCTTTTGAGTTTTAAAAAAGTTCTTAGAACTATAATAAACTTAAGTAAAAGTTTTTCTTTTGAGTCTTAAAAAAGCTCTTAAAACTATAAACGTGTGTGAATTATTATAAAGTTATGAATTTCATATTATTTACTTGAAAAAGTAATGAATTTATTACATATAAAAATAATAAAATTATCTCACATCGAAAAGTTATATTATAAATAAGAATAATCATTCGTTCTTAGATATCAAAAAAAAAAATCTTTTGATCGTTAATCTTTTAAGACTATAAAATTAAGTAAAATTATTCACATCGACAAATTTTGATGAGCTGATTAAATTCTATATAATAAATAAGAGTAATCATTCGTTCATATATAAATCAACCAAACATCTTTTTAGTCTTAGAAAAACTCCACATCGACAAAATTAAAGAGAGATATTACGAGTTTTAAATACAATGCAGTACAATTTAATTTGACGTTTACCACATGACCTCCCAAAAAACACATTTTATGTGGATACTATTCATTTATTATTAAACATACTCTTACCTACGACTTATTTTCATTGTCACTAAAAATCGGCCCATGCGTTTCCATCTAGTATTTTATATTATATTAAGTAATTAACGAAAGTATATTAGAACATATTCCTTTACACAAGTATCCGTAATTTTTATTCTAGGAAACATGCATTTAAGAATTTTGTGTTATACAAAACTGTTTGAAGAAAAAGAAATGTTGGAAATTGTTTTATGTTTCTTTTCCCCAAAATTATGGGTTTAAAAAAGAAAGTAGTCAACATGCATTTTTTTCGTCAATGCACCAATCCATTAATGGATCTTATGCATTTGACATGACAATGTGAGATAGGGAGAAAAATTTCTTGAAAGAGAAATCATTTGGTGTTTTTTATTTCTTTCATTTAATTTTTATTAATCGAGTAAAATGTCGCTAATTCTTCCATTTTTTAAATTTTCTTTGGTGTCTATAATTTGATATTTTTTGGGATTGCTAATTTGAATTACAGTTACGCAATTCCATTGCCCGTTAAATTTCTAGATATTCAGATATTTGAAATCTCGAAGTTGAAGCAGATAATTTGAATGCTAAAAATGACATTAGATATGAAATTATTTTCATACAAAGAAGAGCATCATTGGTGGTTAAGGATTCAATGACATTTGCCATGAGTTTGTTGTTGTTGGTAACGTAATTCACTGAAATTTGGAATTGGATTGGAGTTTTGGTGGAGGCGATGTCGAATTCGAGTGATCATGAAGAGGAAAAAGGGGAAAGAGAATTTTATGGTAATGGGACTTTTATGAAAACCGCGGAAATTGAAGCAAAGCTTGATGAGGGTAACATTCAGGAGGCTGAGTCGTCTTTGCGTGACGGCTTATCCCTTAATTCCGAAGTAATTGTCATTCTTTCTTTGTCATCTTCCTTGACAATGTCTCATGGCAATGTTTCAATAGGGGTAGGTCTGACGAGAGAACGTTTTTTTTGTTAAGTTATACTCCTCCGTCCCAATGAATTGTTTGCCTATTCCATATTGGGACGTCTCAATGAATGGTTTGTCTTTCTATTTTATGAATTTTTTTATATGCAATTTAATCCTTCAGTTTTGCTCTACATGTCACTCCCTCATTGATTCCCTTGGTGCCAAAATGAAAGGCAAACAATTCATTGGAACGGAGGGAGTAGTGAAAGACACGGATAGAATAACAAAACAAACTAAGGTGGTGTTGGCCTTGCTTAATTAAAAGAGTTTTTTTCTTCTTAAAATAATTTATTCACAAGCTGCTTTTCGGAAAAATTCTACGTGTTTAGTTATAGTTTTACAAAACTATTTATTAAAAATAGCTTTTCCCTTGAGCAAATGAAAGACAAAAAATATATTTTAAAAGTATAGCAAGATGAGTCTCTATTTGTAAAGAATTAAAATATATGAATGAATAAATATTTTTTCAATTTTATTTAAATGTTTACGAATTACAAATTTGTCATTTGAGCGAAAATATCGTAAAGATAAAAAAAATAAGTCAGAAGCATCAAATTGATGCTTCTGCTTTTGGGCGTTAAAAGTTGATTTTGAACTTTTAAAAAACAGTTTTTAACTTTGCAAAAAAGTATGTTTGGCTAAATAGGAGCTTTTAGCTTTTAAAAAATTCTAAAAAACATCTAAAAAAAACTAGGTCAAACAACACCGAAAATTAGTAGGATTCACCATCGTGTGAGAGCCTCTCGTTAACTAGTTTTTGTGTTTATATGCGATCTCAGATGTGGTGTTATGTTTGACTGGGTTTCGTTTCCCCATAAGAAGTATTCTCTTCGTTTTTTATTTATTATCTCGTTTCATTAAAATATCCCACCTGTATATTGGTGAAATGAGACAATAGATAAAAAAAATCGGAGGAAGTAGCATCTTTTTGTTTGTTTTGTAATGTCCAACATGTTCAAGGATTAATAACTTCCAAATGTGTAAACTTTGTTGAATTTAAAATCATGCGAGATTTTTGGGTGAGTTTTTGTGAATTTGAATTATGTAAGTACTTAGTGCTTTATTAAGTGGCAAATTTACCATGTTATGTCTCCCCTGATCATAACTCATTATAAATGGCAGTTTACGCAAAAAAAGCAAGGAAACTAAATAAATGGCAAATGGCAGTTTGCTTATGTTGAAAGGACTCTATATCCTTCTTGTTCACAAACACTTTAAAGAAATGGTTTCTCAATAACTTTATTTAAAGTCCTCACATGGAATACCTAATGAGGGGATAGAATTTTCCATGTCATGTCTCCCACTAATTTTGTGGAGGATGCATAAATTAAGATTAATAATGTTGTTTGTTTCGACGAAACTGATCTTGATTACGTCACCATGAGAAAGTGAAAAATTTACTTATTTTCTTGGTTTAACATGAAATAAGCATGAAACGTGAAGAACTGGCAAGTTTTTTTCTTCTTTTTTTGTATGACATGATTGTTTCTTTTTGAATACATATAACCTTGCTTCTACATTAATCTGGCTCCAAGTATGTTTGACATAAATTCTCAAAACATGTATGTTCGTTCACAGGAAGCGAGAGCCCTTTTAGTAAGGCTAGAGTATCAGAGAGGTAATATTGAAGGAGCTCTTCGTGTGCTTCAAGGTATTGATCTTCAAGCTGCTGTACAACGTTTTCAACCATCTCCTACTGAAAAATCAGTGAAAAAAGGTCGCTCTCGGGGTGACTCTATACATGATGTCCCACAACATGCTGCTGGCTTAATTCTTGAAGCTATGTATCTGAAAGCCAAGTCCCTTCAAAAGCTTGGAAGATTAATAGGTAAACCTTGGGTTCGATATGTCTGTCAGATCACTTTTATGAAATCCTATACAGATATATTTGGCAAACCTATTAACACCACAATTGAAAGAGGAATATAATATCATACAATATTTTTTCGGTGTCATGTACATGTGAGACAATTTCTACATATATGATATGATTAAGTGATATACAACAGTTACAATATTAGCCCACTGCCATGGTGATGATCTAAACTGAAAATTGCATCAAATGAGTGTTACTTCACATTTCATAATAAATTTGCAGAGGCTGCTGGGGAATGTAAAAGTGTCCTCGACGCAACTGAGAAAATATTCCAGTATGGCATACCAGATCTTGAAGTGGATACTAGGTTGCAAGAGACCATTAGTAAAGCTGTAGAACTCTTTCCCGAGCTATGGAAGCAAGCAGGGAGTCACATTGAAGCTATTGATGCTTATAGGCGTGCACTCCTTAGTCATTGGAATATGGATAATGATTGTTGTGCAAGGGTCCAAAAAATGTTTGCAGTGTTTCTACTATATAGTGGTGTCGTGGCTGCAACACCTAATTTGTCAGCTCAGATTGAGAGTTCATACATTCCAAGAAACAATTTAGAGGAAGCGATACTGCTATTGATGATACTTATACGAAAATGTGCTCTTGGCAAGACCAAATGGGACCCATCAGTCTTAGAGCACCTTACTTTTGCATTATCTCTGTGCAATCAGACCTCTGTTCTAGCTAAGCAGCTTGAAGAAATTTTGCCCGGTACTTTTAATCGTGTTGACCGTTGGATCGCTTTAGCACTTTGCCATAGTGGAGCTAGTGAAAACAAAGAAGCATTGAATTTATTACGGAAGTGTTTACATGAAAATGAGAGACCAAATGATATAACAGCATTATTATTGGCTGCCAAAATTTGCAGTGAGGATCCTTTAGAAGCTTCTGAAGGCGTGGAATATGCAAGAAGAGCGATTACATACGCTTTAGGAGATGAAGAGCATTTAAAAGGTGTCTCTCTTCGTGTATTGGGACTTTGTTTAGGAAAGCAGGCTAAAGTGTGCTCCTCGGATTATGAAAGGTCTCGGTTGCAATCGGAATCGTTAAGGTCACTGGAAGAGGCTCTTAAGTTCGAGGGAAACAATCCAGATCTCCTTTTAGAGTTGGCTGTTGAATATGCAGAGCACCGAAATCCAAATGCTGCTTTGCGGTGTGCGAAGCAGTTCATTGATCAAACCGGTGGGTCCATTTTGAAAGGTTGGCGATTACTGGCTTTGATTTTGTCCTCTCAAAAGAGATACTCAGAAGCACAAGCGGTCATCGATGCCGCTTTAGATGAGACTGCAAAATGGGAGCAGGGGCAACTGCTTAGAATGAAAGCTAAATTAAAGATGTTTCAGTCAAAGCCATTGGATGCAATCGAAACTTATCGTTACCTGCTAGCACTTGTTCAAGCCCAAACAAAGTCTTTTGGTGCTGTCAAAAATAATAATACTCAGGTAAGTAAGATCCATAATGGCTTAAGCTTAATCCCAAACATAGAATGAATTGACATTAGTATTATCTTGTAGGCAGACGCTGATAACGTTAGCGAGTTCGACGTTTGGCTAGGTCTAGCAAATTTATACTCTAATCTTTCTCACTGGAAGGATGTTGAGGTGTGTTTGGAGAAAGCCCATTCACTGAGGCAATATTCTGCAGAAACGCTACACACTGAAGGTCGGTTCTTACCCTAACCATATGCCTTGTTTCTTTGTATAAGATCAGACCTTGAATTTACTCCTTGTTAGAATTGCAGTTGTCTTTCTACTCAGCTTTAATATGTGTCAAGGACGACTAAGTTGTTAATACCAAATTAACTCACATTTTTACTGTTATAACTTTATTCCTGTTTTGCTCAATTTATATATATAGCCTCATTTTCAATTATGACATTATCTAGATTAAAATTTACTTTTACAAGTGTTTCTGATGATTTCATCTACCTTATCTGAAAACTTATCCATCTGATCAGTGATACTATCAAAGGCATTCAAAACCTACCAAATTTGGGTATATATATATATGGGAGCGATCCCATCAGAACCATCAGCACCACACAAAAAACCATAAGTCATGTCCACCGGCCCCCTGTGCCATGCTGGAATGCCCGTCGACCCCTGCCCCAGACCGGTCGGATGACCTCTCCCTCTCCTTTGTATTTTTGTCCCCTCTCAAAAGGGTAGCTTGAGCTCCTAGAAGTGTATCTAGAGCTATAGAAGTGTATATATAGATTATAGAGGATTAGAGGTTATAACCATTCTTATTGGACTTTAACTCCTGATGGGATCCGAATCTATCTATATATATACTATCTGTTTTTTTTTAATTATTCATGGCTTTTCAACTTGATAAGTACTCCCTCCCCCCACATTTCCCATTTCAATATGGCACATTGATTAAGAAATCAACAATGAAGGGTGGTAAATTGTTTGGTGGGGTTCAAGATGTCAAATCACAAAAAGTAACCAATAGGAAGAGAGTAAATTGGATGAATAAGGAAAGTTATGAAATGAAAATCTTAGTGAAGTTTCCTTTTAAGAAAAGTGGGAAAATCTCAGGGGAGTGAAGGGAGTAGTTATTAGCCTTATTTACCTCAAAAATTAAAGGTCGTAAAAAATTCCATTTACTATTTAAAAAATTGCCTTTAAAAAATGCTTGAAATAATGTATCCGATCCGTAGTATAAAACCGTAATTTTTTCTTTTTTTTGCCCCTTAAAATAGCATATAAAAAAGGTAGTATTTTTTGTAACGGGTTACTCAATCCTAACGTCAGTGCATATTTTTGACGTGACTCATTTTTGAGTCAAACAATGGCTGGAAATAGGTCGTAGATGGTTAACAAAGGTTACAAAAACTTCAGTAATGAGCCTTTAAGAAGTTTGAGAATCACACCTATGGTGAGGTAGGGAGCCAAATTGTACGCAGTTTTACCTTGTGTTGGAAAAGTAATAAAACTTTCTCGGCCAAAAATTCGCTCAAAAGGCCGTTTCTAATTCCATCGTAGTTACTATTGTCGTGATATTTGTATTAGTAAATGAAGTTCATACAAATTATTAAGACGATTTATGTTTTATTTTGATCAACCATATGTAGTTTTTTTAAGGCTTCCTTAGAAATTGAAATCAATGATGATCTATATCCCATAGTTGCACTAGCTAATTGCTATTTTTGATACTTTCTTTAGTAACTGTATTCAATGCTCAACCTATCTGCTACACTTTTTGCCAGGAATAATGTATGAAGGGAGAGGACTAGTAAAAGAAGCTTTGGCTTCTTACACAAACGCCGTTTTACTAGAACCAAATCATGTGCCGTGCAAGATACTGCTTGGTGCACTTCTATCGAAGATGGGAGAGAAAGCATTTCCTGTGGCGAAAAGCTTGTTGTCAGATGCATTAAGAGTTGAACCTACTAACCGTAAAGCTTGGTATTACCTTGGAATGGTTCACAAGAATGATGGAAGAACCGTTGATGCAACCGAATGCTTCCAGGCTGCCTCGATGCTTGAAGAGTCTGAACCAATTGAAAGTTTTGCTTCCGTCATCTAAACCACAATCACTCTAATTTTCCATTGGAATTTTTTTTCTCCTTTAGAAGTAGAGGGGTTGGGAGATATAATCATTTGTGAAGTGCAAGGAAGAAATTCATTCTTGCATAACCCTCACTCCTTGTTTCCGGAAACAGTAACCAAGTTAGAATAGAGTCCATTTCTTTTGATATTGAAGTTTTGTAAATAACTTTGCAAATGCTCCAAGTTCTATTTCATTTATTTATTCAACGTCAATGCGTAATTTTGTCTAAAATTCTAAAGTCAATTCTGTAACTAGTTGAAGATTAAAGCTCACTTATGTTATGTATTGGGTGAATGCTTCCTTTAAGAGAGAATTTGATCATAAAGACTGTTTCGGTAAAAATTTACCGGGTTTACGATTTCGGTTGCGGGTTAAAGTGATCGGACTAACGCTTACGAATTGATGGAATCAAATTGAGTCTAACGAATGAAGGACAACGAAAGAAGATAAAGGAGACACAAGGTTTGGTGACGCGGAAACCCAATGTGGGAAAAACCACGGGGGAGTCGGAATCCCGCCAAGATTCTACTATGAACTGAAAGAATGAGAAAATAAATAGATACAAGTACGAATATTTGGACTCTAATTGACTATAAGTATATTGTGTTGGTGTTTTCTTGAGGTTCATGTGTGCTGATGATGATATGACTGTCGTCTGTTGTATTTTCTGTCTAGGTTGCACAGACACGGACACGGAGACGTATCGGACATGGGACATGGCGTTCCAAAATTTATAGGGCACGGACACGGCAGAAAAAAAAAATCAATATACATATTTAAACAAAGAAAATTTAAAGATTTTTATACCTAAAATATAGTTTTGGTTACTTAAACTATCGCAATTATCGTAAAATAACAAAACAAAAATTAAACTCCTATTAACTCAAAGTTAAAATCAAATCTTAAAAAGCTCTAACAGTTATACTACTGTAATATAGTAGTATAACGTTTATAGTAATCTTACCGTAATAATTAATTAATTATTTAGTCTTTAAGCAGAACGTTTATAGTATCAAGTAACTCCTATATACATATAATATTGTTGTTTTATTAAAGTCCGCAAATTCATAAACAACGCTAAGTGTGACGGATGAATCTCCAAATAGTACGAATCGTGGCCGACACGTCTCAAAATAACATGAAACGTGTCCGACACGTCTCTAAATAAATTTAAAAAACCGGACACGGTTTTTCAGGTGTCCGAGACGTATTGTCGTGTGTCTGACGTGTGTCAGTGTCCGACACGGGTGTCCGACACGACACGACGGTTTGGAGGAGTGTCCGTGCAACCTAGTTTTCTGTATATGTATGTTGCCATCCCGGGAGTCGTTGCCCCTAACTTTCTCCTCACTTCCCTCCTGGTCTGTAGGAGGGTTTCCCTCAATGTAGGGATTCCTCTCTTGACCACTTCTCTCCTGCCTCCATGGACTTGAGCTGCTGATGTTGGGTCACGCCTTCTCGGGCTTGTTTATTTAGCCGGCCCACTTCTTTGCTTGCTTCGTATTTTTGATTGGCCTACTGCTATATGTAGTTTTGGTTGACTTGTTGACTCTCGGTTGTACTGATTTATGACTTTCTCGGTTTCTGACTTTTGACTGTCGAGTATCGTATTTTGACTTTTGCCTTCGATCCATAGACTTTTTGACTCTAGCCTTCCACTCGTATAGAGCCACGTCGTATTCTGAGGACGTGAATTTTATCCCAAACAAATGCCCCCAAATTTCCGACTAAGCTCATATTAGGCGGGAATTTCTGTTTCCTACTGCTGCGGGCAACTTTGACGACGATCGATTTTTGGAGTGTTTGCTTTTTGATCTGATACTTCTACCTTCCCAATTAAAGTTTACTTCTTCCCCCTCATAATTACTCTCTCTTCCCCCTCATAATTACTCACTCTTCCCCATACTTCAATTACTCCCACCCTCTCTATCTTCCTCACAACTCTCAATCCTCCTTCAAAATTCAAAAACAAAACCCCAAATTTCTTCATTCTCTGCCGTTTGCTGCTGCTGTGGTGTTAGGTTCTTCTTCTCCCATATTTCGAATTTTCAGGTGATTTTCTTTTCTTTTGCAGTTTTTGTCCTCCTCATGGCCCCTAAATCGAATCGTGCCAATTCTTCGACCCCCTCGTCGTCCTCCCTACCGCCGTCTCCGGCGCCTTTTTCTTCTACATCCATTCTCGATCCCTTACACTCTTGCGATTCTCGTTTCGTCGATGAGGATCTTCCTGTCATCAGGGAGATCTTTGGCTTTGGTGAGGAAGTAGTGCTTCACGTTCCTCTCCCATGCCAGAAGGCAGATTTCTGTCGACCCGGGTGGGTCTGCATGTACTTGTATCCATTTTGCCTAGGCTTGAGGTTCCCTTTTCCCACACTGGTTCGAGAGTTCTTAATTCTTAACAAGCCCGCCCTTTGTCAACTTGCACCACACGTATGGCGGGTCTTGTTGTCTTTCTGTGCCCTGAACCAGCGCCATCAGAGGGATTTTTCCCTAGGTGATATAGGTTCCTTGTTCCAAGTAAGATCTTTGGGGTACGGTCAGGTGACAATACGTGTGAAGGACAGGAATAACCCTGGCATACTTTTTCCGGCCAACCCTCCGGATGCTGACTGGTTCAGAGACTTCATTTTCGTGAAGGCCGACTCTATTCCCCCTTTTACCCTTGATTATCTCTTCTTTGAATGGGGGCCTACTAGAGGTATTTATCATGCTCTTTGACTTTATGTTTTCTTGCGCACTTACCATTCTCACTGGTTTTGTGTTGCAGCTTTGAAGCAACCTACCTGTCCAGCAACAAACCCCGATCTCGCGACACGGCTCTCCAGCTTAAGTTTTGAGCAACGCTCTTTCAGCAACCTGTTCTGCCCCTCAGAGAACGGTTCCTGCCTTCTTTTTGCACAGGAAGAGGGATCCACTGTAGATATGTCTTCAGGTGAGGAGTGTTTTGTTAAGTTGGTTGGGATGTACTAGTTTTTCTTCTGATGCAGGACTCTCTTTGTGCTGTGGCTTTCTTTAGGAAATACGAAACCTCCTTTAACCTTAGACCAAATCAGGGCGTTTGATCTAAGAGAAAGAGTGTGGCCACTCGTTCGTCTTCCCAGAGGCGATCTGGTCCTTCTCCCTCTCTTTCTGCTGGCTCCAAGAGAAAACGCAGCTTGTCTCCTCCTTCAAGGTTTGATTCCGCAGGGAAGTCCCCTGTGGTGGATTTGCCTGAGCCTCCCATTGATTTGGCTCCCCAGTCTGTAGAGAGCGTCCTCCCTAAATTGGTGCTCAGGTTCCCTGGGGACTTTGGGGTTATTAGGTCTTTGACAGACCTGGCTCCTCTAGATCAACTCTTTTTCCCTGGTTCAGAAGCTGTGTTGGCGAAGGATCCTCTTGTTCAGGTGGCTGCTCAGGTTGCTGCACATGCCTTCGTGGTAACTTTACTTTCTTAATTCGTAGGTTTTCTGATCTAAGCATGTTACTGATTACTGTGGTGCTGGTCAGACCTTTCAAATGGCCCTGTTCCTGCGGGGCGGTACGGTGTGTCTCATCTCAGGGAGCTGGGATGTCAGCTTCAGGCTGATAAGGTCAGGCTGTAGGGTGAGGTTGATTAGGCTAAGGAGTACATCTCAAAGCTGACGGAGGAGCTGAGCCAGGTCAAGGGGCTGCTGGCTGAGGAGAAGGAGCGTAGCGCGGGCATAGAGGAGGTAAAAGCTGAGCTGGCACAGGCCCAAGAAGCCAATTCCAATTTGCAGGGGAAGGTCGCTGAATTGAAGGAGACCCTGAAGGATTCCCTGAGCTGGTTGGCCTTGTCCACCGAGATCCAGATGGTCCAGGCCTTTGCTAAGGGGAAGCATGGGAGTTGGCATTTGACTGCTCTGGAGAGTCGGATGAAGGAAGAGTTCCCTAGAGACTTCAACCTAGATGTTCTTTCTGGGGATGAGGATGAGGTGGTGGAGGAATCAGTTGCTTCTCCCCCTGCTGATCAGGGAGCGCTCGACCAGGTGGATGCTGGTGCTGATACCCCTGCTGTTGTGGAACCTCTTGCCGCTCTTCCTCCAGAGGGAGACAATGTCTAGGCTGTTAGGCCTTTTTCTGATTATCCTCTGACTTTTCTGCCCTTTGAGGCACAAAAATACTTTGTTAATTTTAAAACCTTGTTCTGGATTATGCTTTACCTTTGCCCAAGGGGGCAAAGTGTTTGAATATTTTGCTTAACTGATAATCGTATTTGTTTGAATGCCCTGCAGTATTTCTATGTTACGTTTAGCTGTTGATCGTATTTGTTTGTTGTAGTTTTGTTTCACTACCTTCTGTTGTATGCATGCCTTATGTTTGTATGGTCGACCCTTAATGTGGTGGTGGCCTGGGGTTTAGTTCGCCCACTCAGTCGGAAGTGACGCAGAAGACTGTAATGTCCTGGTTATAGGCACTTAGTCACAAGATGCACGCCTTCTGTAGAAATTATACACTCCACCAGATCAGTTACTAGTTTTGGTTGAAAAAGCTGACGAAAGATGGTAAAGATGCAATGTTTAAAGGTATATGTGGTGGAAATTGAACTTTTGGAAAAGGAAGAAGATCCAATTTTGAGGATATGTGAAAAGGAATTCGAATTAAATCTTGAAGACATATGAAAATAAAATTAAATCTTGAAAACATATGAAAATGAAATTAAATCTTGAAAACATATGAAAATGAAATTAAATCTTGAAAACATACGAAAGGGAAATTAAATTTTGGAGATATGTGAAAGTGAAATTGAATCTTTGAAACATATGAGAAGGAAATTAAATTTCGATGTTCTATATTTTTGCAACCAGAAACTTAGGTAGAGGGATAAAGTAGAGTTAAAACAACAAAAATAAGATTAAACCTGGGTTCTGGTGGAAGTGTATCTGGCAGACCAGATGCCCTGTTTCTGGCGGCATTGGCCTGTAGTTCTGGCGACTTTGGCCCATTTAGAAGAAATACTTCTTCAAGTGTATGATATTCCAGGGTTTGTGAATGATTTCTCCTCCCATGGTCATAAGTCGATAGGCTCCGTTTCCAACTATTTTCTCCACCTGGTAGGGTCCTTCCCAATTGTAGGCGAATTTCCCTGCCAACTGGTTCCTGGTGTTCTGGAAGACTTTCCTGAGAACTAGGTCTCCCTCCTGCAGGACCCTGATTTTGACATTCTTGTTGTAGCTTCTGGCGACCGTCTGCCTGTAGGAGGCCATCTTGATCTGGGCATCAGTTCTGAGTTCATCTATGGTATCCAAGCTGTTTGCCATTTCCACCTGGTTCCTTTCCTCTGTTATGCAACCGTATCTGTGGGTAGGTACTCTTACTTCTGAAGGAATGACTACCTCAGCACCAAAGACTAAGCTGAAGGGCGTCTGCCCTGTAGCCACCTTGGGTGTGGTTCTGTCAGACCATAACACCAAAGGGAGTTCTTCTGCCCACCTGCCCCCTGCTTCCTCCAGTCTCCTCTTCAGGTTATCTATCACAAATTTGTTACTAGACTCTGCCTGTCCATTAGACAGAGGATTTCTAGGGGTGGATTTGCTTAGTGTGATATTCCACCTGGCGCAGTAAGCCTCCATCTTGTTGCCAATAAACTGAGATCCGTTGTCACAGATGATTTCTGAAGGGATGTCAAACCTGAAAATAATGTTACGTTTTATGAAGGATATAACCTGCTTCTCAGTCACCTGAGGGAATGCTCCAGCTTCTATCCACTTGGACAAGTAGTATGTCATGGCCAACATGAAGACTTTATTTCCTGGGGCTCTTGGTAACCTGCCAACAATGTCTATCCCCCACTTTATGAAAGGCCAGGGAGAGATTACTGGATGCAATGGCTCTTCTGGCTGGTGGTTGACTGGTGCATGTCTCTGGCAGCCGTCACATTTCTTAACGTGCTCCACGACGTCCTTACGCATTGTTGACCAGTAGTAACCCTGGCGGAGTGCTTTGTTAGATAGACTCCTGCCCCCTGCATGATTTCCATATTCACCATTGTGGAGGTCATGCATAACAGCTTCTGCTTCCTCCTGGTTCAGGCACCTCAAGTATGGTCCAGCAGTCGATCTTTTGAACAGGATACCATCGATGAGGGTGAACTTGGATGCCTTCATTTTAAAGCTCCTGACTTCTTTCTTGTCTGCTGGCAGGGTGTCATCCTGTAGCCATTCCTGGTTGGGCTTTCTCCAATCTGAGACCTCTCCTTGTCCTGTCGAGGTGCTGCAGATTCTTGCTTCCTGTAGCCACTACAACCCCCGGTCTGATGAGTTTTCCCCCTCCTTAGGCATCTTTTGTTCTTGTGTACCCTTCCAAACTGCTGGCTCTAGGACGTGGACAATGGGTATGGTGGAGACTACTCCAGGCTTGAATGTTGCCCCCAGGGTGGCTAAGGCGTTTGCCTCTGCATTCTGATCCCTCGGGATTTGGCTAATTGAGAAGGCTACAAATCTGAGGGATAGATCATTCGCCCCTTCAAGGTAGGATAGCATCTCAGAGTCCTTCGCTGCATACGAACCATTCACGTGATTGACTATCAGTTGGGAATCGCTGTACACTTCCAGGCGCTTGATTTTGAGATCTAGGGCTAGCTGGAGACCTAAGATCAGAGCTTCATACTCTGCCTCATTGTTTGTTGTCCGGAACTCGCACCGTACTGCCAGGACTATGAGATCCCCTTGTGGCGACTTGAGAACTAGTCTTGCTCCAGATCCTCTCATGTTAGAGGCGCCATCTACATTCAGCTTCCACACCTGTTCGCCCTTGTCTTCCTCCAGGATGAGGATGTCTTTCTCTGCCTGGAACTGTAGTGTTGGGCTGAAGTCGGATATGAAGTCTACTAACGCCTGAGACTTTATTGCTGTTCTGGGGACAAACTTCAGGTCGAAGCCACTCAGATGCATGGACCACTTGGTCATTCTTCCTGACAACTCAGGTTTTCTCATAATAGTTTTTAGTGGGTAATTCGTTATTACAGAAATAGCATGTGATTCAAAATAAGGTCGCAGTTTATAGGATGCTGTAACAAGTGCAAGTACGAGTTTCTCAAGGGACGTGTACCTAGTCTCTGCAGGAAGCAGAGACTTAATAACATAGTATACTGGATGTTGTGCTCCTTCGTGCTCTCGTACCAACACTGCGCTGACTGCCACTTCGGTTACTGACAAATACAGGAAGAGAGGTTCTCCAGGCTCTGGCTTTGACAAGAGTGGTGGAGTACTTAGATAGTGTTTCAGCTCGTTGAACGCCTTCTCGTGCTCCTCTGTCCAATCAAACCTTTGAGCCTTCTTCGGTATATCATAGAACAGTCGACATCTATCTGAGGACCGGGATATATATAAATCTGTTTAGAGTAGTAATTCTCCCAGTCAGCCGTTGCACGTCTTTTGGTTTCTGCGGGGATTCCAGCTGGAGGATGGCTTTAATCTGCTCTGTGCTGGCTTCGATTCCTCTTTGGGCGACCATGTATCCCATAAACTTCCCGCATGATACTCCAAACGCGCATTTCGAAAGATTCAGCTTCATCTTGTATTCCCTTAAAGTGTTCAAAGCGTCCTCTAAGTGCGTCGTGTGTTGTGAAGCTTGCTTTGATTTGACGACCATGTCGTCAATGTATACTTCCATCGTGTCGATTTAACGACCATGTCATCAATGTATACTTCCATCGTGTCGCCAATTTGCCTCTTGAACATCATGTTGACTAGTCTCTGGTAGGTGGACCCTGCATTCTTCAAACCAAAAGGCATAACATTGTAACAATAGATACCTCCCTCAGACCTGAATGCTGTTTTCTCCTGATCTGCTGGATGCATCTTGATCTGGTTGTACCCGCTCCATGCATCATGGAAAGTTAGCATCTCGTGACCTGCTATAGCATCTACCATGGCATCTATATGTGGCAGAGGTAATGGATCTTTTGGGCATGCTTTGTTCAAGTCGGTAAAATCGACGCATACTCTCCACTTGCCATTCTTCTTTGGGACCACCACCACATTGGACAGCCACTTGGGGTACTTTAATTACCTCCCTGATTTTTCCAACAGCCAGCAGGTTGTCCACCTCCTGTTTTATGACCTGATTTCTCTCTGGGGCGAACTTCCTCCTTTTCTGCTGGACTGGTTTATAGCTGGGATCCACACTTAGCCTGTGGGTTATGATGCTCGGGTCTATACCTACCATATCATCATGCGACCAAGCAAAACAATCCATGTTAGTTTTTAATAATTCAATGAGGTTTTGGCGGATACTACCTGTACATTCTGACCCGATTAACACTTTTCGTTCCGGATGCAGCTTATCCAAGTTGACTTCATCTACCTCCGCCTAGGGTGGTTCGATGTACTTCTGTAGGGGCAGGTGAAGGCTCTGTAATTGCTATGCTGTGGGACTTGCCATCTTCTTAAGCGCTATCCTGTAGCAATCCTTGGCCTCTCTCTGGTCTCCACTGATCTTCTGCACTCCCCAGGCTGTAGGGAACTTTAGGCACTGGTGGTAGATGGAGGTAATTGCCTTCATTTCATGGATCCATGGTCTTCCCAGGATAACGTTGTAAGTGGAGGGCCCATCAATGACCAGATATCGCACTTGCTTGTTTACTCCGCCTGCGTAGGTGGGAATGGTGATCTCTCCCCACTAAAGCCTATTAAGGAGACTGCCTTCTTGCTTAAATCTTCCTCGCTAAACCCCATCTTTTGAAAGGTCTCCAGCATGATGAGGTTAACTGAGCTCCCAGTATCCACCAATATTTTCCTTACGGTGCAATTTCCTACGGAGAGCGTGATGATCAGGGCGTCATGGTGGGATTCTGGAGAGGATTCCGCGTCAGTTTCATCGAAAGTGATGGTTGGGAGATCTTTGCAACTGATTCTGCAGGAGTGCTCTGGTCTGCCCCCTCTGGCCTGAGAGCATGTTTTTTGGCTGCTGAGTAAGTCAGCCCACATAATTCTGATCCTCCCGTAATTACATTGACAATTTTGGTGCTGATTGGAGGTGGAGAGAGCAACACTTGATCTGCTGCGTTTATTCTGCTAGAGTTTCTGGGCACAATGTGATCCATGTTCCCCTGATCGTACTGGAACTTCACCTCCTTCCTGAGCAGTACACACTCATCGGTGTTATGCCCAATGTCATCATGGAACTCGCACCTCTTGCTGGCATCCCTTCGATTGTTAGCATACTCCTGTCTCCTGGGCCACCTGACTCTGCGCCCAAACTCCTTCAGGGCTTTGAGTACGCCATCAAGGTTGGTGGAGAATCCATATTCGCTTATTTTAGGTGGCAGCTCTGGGCTTTCCTTCCAATCTCTTTCTTCAGAGACTTTGTTCACATTTCTGGTGTAGGGTTTTGATCTTTCACCCCTTTTTTCTACTGGCGCCTTTCTGGAGACGTACTCGGAACCATACGCAGCCCTTCTGGGACCTGTATCTTCTTCTAGCCTGATGGCTGCCATTGCCTTGATCTTCACATCCTCAAACGTGACGCAGGGATACTTGGTGAGATCCTTATAGAGGTCCGAATCTTGGTGGACCCCTTGGCGGAAGGCTTCTATGGCAGTGACTACATCACATCGAGGGATGGTTACTTTCTCTTTGTTGAACCTGTTGAGGAAGTCGCGTGTGGATTCCTCGAACTTCCGCACCACTCGATACAGGTCACTGGTCTGCTTTTTTGGCTTTCTGCTGCTGGAGAACTGCTGGTTGAAGGCATTGACAAGGTCAGCGAAGGAGGTGATGCTCTGGTTGGGCAGACCAACGAACCAATGAAGGGCTGCTCATGATAGAGTGGAGCCAAACCCCTTGCACATGCAGGCCTCCTTCAGGGGCCCCGTAGTGGTCACCACCATCATCTTTTGTTTGTACTGGTTGATGTGATCTAGGGGGTCTGCAGTGCCATCATAGAGCATCATGGCTGGTGGCACAAAGCCCTTTGGTACAGCAACACAGGCTAGATCATTGATGAAGGGCGAATCTGCGTAGCTGTCTCTAGCCGCTCTTTCCAGGGGACGTGGCATCCCAGGAATTTTGTTGATCAGCTCCCTCAACTCCTTCAGTTCCTGGTATTGCTGATCTGCTGTGCTGACTGCTCCTGCAAGAGGGTTAGAAACAAGAGGGAAAAAGCTGAAAGGTGTACTCCCCATCTAGGGTCCTCCAAGGTATTGACTGTTTGGAGGAGGAGGTGGAGGAAAAGATGCGGCGACTGTTGCGGATCCGAACTGCCATTCTGGTGCCTGCTGAAGCGGGGTTCTGGGTGGCCAGATTACTCCAGGGTGCGGACTGTTGTCAGCGGTCGCCAGGTTGACTGGGACTCCTGGCTGCCATCCAGGTGTCTGCTGGCTAGGGGTAGGCACCGCCCACGCTCCTCCAGAGGATTGGCTGCTGGACAAGGTATTCATCCCTAGTGAGTTCGCCGGTTGCCATCCCGACGCCTGGTGGACAAGGGTACCTGCAAGAGACAATGAATTAGTTTCTCGATTGTCGGTGCCAAAGGGGGTATTACCTGTGACGTAGGATCTGTCGGGTGTGGGGCCATGGGTCAGATAACCTAGCCCTCGAGGGCTCAATGACTTGGCTAGGTGGCGTCAGTCCCAAATCCAACCTTGTGACGAACTCTTGGGGGAATGTCCTGGGAGTCTGCCTGCTGGTGATGGATTCTTTGCGGATGCTAGACTCTCCTTCAGGTATCAGGAGCAGGACTTCTGGTGACGGTTGGACTGGTGCGGCTGGAGGCTTCGACGTTGCCAACATCTGAGCCCTGATGTCATGGTTATCCTTCTGCAGGGTCTTCACCGCCTGGCGCAGAGCATTGATCCCTTCGAGCACCTCCTTCAGGAGGTCTAGTGAGATTGAGACTCCTGAAAAGTCTTCGAGTAACCCTCTATGGACCGATGTTTGGGATGAAGCGCCTTCTTTGCTGGTCTTGAAGGGGTTGGATGTTTTCGACACCGCAGGCACGTGAGGTGGTTTTGGGGCTACCGGTATGTGTCCTGCTACCAGGCTAGTAGGGATTGCCTAGGTAAGTGGCGTGAAAAGTGGACCCATTGATCCTAGGGACGGTGTTCCTCCAGCGGGCTGAGTCGAGGCCTCCAGGCTGCGGGAAGGACTTTGATTGAATCCGGACATGATGATATGCAAGTTGTCTTACTGTAGGGTTTGGCTATAGAAAACGATCACTTTGCCCCACGGTGGGCGCCAAATTGTTTTGGTAAAAATTTACCGGGTTTACGATTTTGGTTGCGGGTTAAAGTGATCGGACTAACGCTTACGAATTGATGGAATCGAATTGAGTCTAACGAATGAAGGACAACGAAAGAAGATAAAGGAGACACAAGGTTTGGTGACGCGGAAATCCAATGTGGGAAAAACCGCGGGGGGAGTCGAAATCCCGCCAAGATTCTACTATGAACTGAAAGAATGAGAAAATAAACGGATACAAGTACGAATATTTGGACTCTAATTGACTATAAGTATATTGCGTTGGTGTTTTCTTGAGGTTGATGTGTGCTGATGATGATATGACTGCCGTCTGCTGTATTTTCCGTATATGTATGTTGCCATCCCAAGAGTCGTTGCCCCTAACTTCCTCCTCACTTCCCTTCTGGCCTGCAGGAGGGTTTCCCTCAATGTAGGGATTCCTCTCTTGACCACTTCTGTAATCCCCTAGAAGTTCTAACGCAATACAGTGGCGGAAACACTGTAGATTTGGGATTAAACACGCTGACAAACTATATCTTATTAAAAGAAATGGTAAGTCAATACAAAGGCCTCTTTTTACAAAAGGGCTAAAAGAAAAAAAAAATCTCCAAACGGGTTTATACAAAAATCCATAATCACGAATGAAGAAAGAGTAGGATCCACGCTACTCGCTAGCTCACACCCAAAACCCAGCAGCAAATACCTGTCATGTTATAAACATAACAGCCACGTCAGTGGGGAGTAACTCGGACGTTCTCCCAGCCATATTATATCATTTGGAAAAATAATAGTATTATTATATCAAAATATTTAAAATGGAAAACATTAAATGATTAAATAAAATATAAGATATTGGAGAAACTTGAAATATTGGAACAATAATATCAGAACAAGTTTTCAGACGAAAACTTCAAATATTTGCCAACCTGCAAACCAAAATGTATCGATAATAATTAAAATATTCAAAATGGCGTTATGGATAGGATTAGTGATGACGGCTAGAATTTCACTAGGAGAATACTAAAACTAGCTTCGAGAACTTAGTTCAAACAAATCAAACTTCGATCTCTTACTAGGCTACTCAACCATAATAGGACGGCGACTTATAAATGCGTGGCCCTAGTTTAAGATAATATGCACACCCCTTCCGAGCACCATAAATACTCAGTTCAACCCGACGACGTCTTACACTGCGAGGCACGAGTTTAAGGTCAAAATGTACACACACTCCCAAACACCATATATGCTCGGTTCAACAACCAGTGTGCCCCATAAAGACACACCAGCCTTATAGTTGATGGCAAAAACGTAAACCCCAGAATATATTACTCTAAACCTCACATTTGTCCTTATTCCATAACTCCAAAACAGCCATTATCGATATATACAAGAGATATAATCATTATAAATAATATGAAGATAAAAGGAATAAACATTTTATATAAAAAGGAAACTTTCTATAAATAGAAACTTACTTAAAAAAGAAATTTAGTTATAGAAAACTCGTAAGTTATTAAAATACGTGAAACGTATAAAAATAGCATTTCTAACGAAATTGACAATTTATTATTATCGTCGTTATCGTAATTTTAATATATTTCTAAATTCGTTACTCAAAATATATAATAAGTTAATATATATCATTTTATAAATGATTAAGAAATTGAGTTAACACTATGAATTTTAGAAAAGAGATATTTTAAGAAAAACGATATCGAAATTAAATGAGTCAATGAGTTTTATAAATGAAATGAATTTTACAAAGGTTTCAAATTATTCTTAGCAAATAGCTCTTATTAATAAATATTACGAATTTTACTAAAAATAGTCAATTGTAAATAAATAAGAAATTATTAGCGAAAATAGTCTCGACTAAAAATATATTTAAAACAAAATCGACTATTTTCTCATTTATTAATATTTGTTGTAGGACGAATATAATTTATTAAACGAGTATACAAACTCAATTATAATATAAAAATACGATTTTGAGTTAAAATTATAAATTAACGGAATCTGAAGAAAATATGAATCGTTATTCTTTAGTTACTAGTGTCACGATAACCAACAAAATATTATAACGATCATAAATAATTAAATTATTAACGATTTATAAAACGATATCGAAAGTTATAAAAATATAGATAAGACATACGATTTAAAATTAATATAATTAGCAATAATAAATAGCTAAAATTAGAGAACTGAAGTTAAAATATTTACTACATACTACTACTCAAACATACGATATAAAATCGAGTAACGTCCTAAAGTTACCTTTATTAAAAAAAAATCGAATCGATCCCGAACTTGTCTACTCGCATAGTCCGAGCTCCAAATCTTCAATAGCACGCCTTTAAGCTCCAAATTGTAGAATCGATAGTCTTCCAACCGTGCTCCACCACTAAATACGACGGGTTGACAAAACAAAGAAAGAGACGAGGTTGGATTTGAGTACAACGAATAAACCCAAAAACATAAAGGGGAAGCTTAAACAAATACTAATGGGTTGGAAAAAAAATGGATACCCAACTCGAAATAGGAGTAAAGGAGAGGCAAGGGTATTTGACTCAAGTCGGGAAGAGGATGGAAGTGTTAAACAGAAACCCGAAGTATGAACTTAATCGAGTCGAACACAAAGAATACAGTAATAGCACCTCAAAAGTAGCAGCAACTATGGACCGCGACAATAGCTAACGAACGAAGATACGATGAACCACAGACACACAAAAAGAAGGTAGTGATAGGGACAAAATAACATCGAAGGTACAACAGCAGCAGTAACGGAATAGAAGCAGCAGGTACAAAACAAAAGCAAGAGCGACAGTACAATAACGACAAATACAACAGCAACAGACTCTTTGGACGAAGAACAAGAAGAAAAGAAGAAAAGAATAAGAAGAAGGAGAAGAAAGAGCAGTAGAAATCCGAGACAGAACGGACAACAGTATGTATAACACTTCGGCAGCAGCAGCAGCAACAAGCAAAACGAAACAGAGCAACGACGAAACAACGAAACAAGGAATGAGCAATGAGCAGAACGAGGGAAAACAAACAGCAATAAGAATGAGACTAACTCTCGCATTGACGACGACGCAACGGACAAATAGCAGCAGATATGCCGTACAGCCAGTAGTAAGATGAAAAAGATAATGTAAGACAATTCCGATAACAAGGACAGAATAGGAAGGAGAGGAAGCGAAAAAAGGAACGGAAATAAGCAACAGTAGCATGAAACAATAATGGCAGACAGCAGCGGCATTACCAGAAACGAAGAAGAAGAAGAAGAAGAAGAAGAGAAGGAAGAGACTACCTCGATTTAGCAACAGCACGAGGACAGAGGAAAATGAAGGGGGTTGAGGAGTAGAGGCGGACAAAGAAGACAGGGAGTGAAGAAGCAGCACCATCGTACATCTCCGCAGAAAAACAAAACACACGGACAGCAACCAGCAACATTAACAGTAGCAGCACGCTGTAGCAGCAGACGAAGAAGATGGACGATGATGGAGAAGGTGAAGGGTGAAGGCAGAACACGCAGAAAAAGAAGTGGAATAAAGAGAATAGCAAGTGAAGCGGTGGGTAAAAGAGTAGGAAAAAGGAAATGAACCAAGGCCACATAAATAAGGAACTCAATAAGGGGTTGAACGTATGAATACAAAGAGTGGGAAACGGTGGAGAAAAACAATAAAAAAAGGGGGCTGAATCAGCTCACAAAGGAGTGGGTTAGATATACCGATAAATTAAACGAATTGGGTAGAAGACGAATTCCGTAACGATAAGTTGACTACCCACGAATTGAATTAAAACGAGTTAATAAAATTAATAACTAATTGGACCGTCAAATAAAATGAGTAAATAAAATATTTCTCGAGATTAAAAGTAAAATATTCGAGACGAAAAATGAAGTTTATAGAAATAAATAATTAGACGATAAAATAGTATTTCCCGATAAATAATAAATTTTTCGATAAAGTGAATTAAATTGATTTTTCGAGGAAAGGAAACAAATGTTTTGACGAAACATAAAATAAATGAACTTCGAGCCAAAATAGAAATTCAAGCCTAAATATAAATAAATAAAAAGAATTTAGAACTTAAATCGTCGAAATAGACTTTCGGTAAGAATTAAATTAAATGTATAAAATAAATCGAAAAAGAATTAAAATATGTTTCCGAGACAAATAGAATTTTAGGAGTTTGAAACGATTGAACGATAAACGCGTTTTATAATAATTTTAAGAATTACGAGTTAAATCGTAAAAATAAAAATACGAACAAAATTTTAATTTAACTTAAATTTATAAAAATCAGGGGTGTTACAATCTTCCCCACTAAAAGAAGTTTCGTCCTCGAAACTTATAAAAACATAATCGAAATCGAAGACAAATTTATTTCAAGATAATTTGGGCTTAGCTACCCAAAGTTTAAAATCATTTAAATTAATAAAATCGTAAGTTAAAATTATTCATAAAATAATGACGATAAATAATATTTGTAAACAACCTCGAGGAGAGAGTACCCAAATATTTTAAAAGCAACTGTAAAACGTTTTGATTAAGAAATTCGACAATATTTTGCTTTAAAACCAAACAAAAATTTGATAAATCAAATTTTGTAGTTAGTAAATAAAAATCGAATCAGTTGTCAAACATTATCAATAACATATTTAAAGTCTATCGAAAAATAAAACAAAAATTTAGACATACGATGTTTTTCGAAAAGGTTAAATCGTTTTACATAATAATTTTATAGGAATCAAAATATTAGCGATTATGAAATTTTTTGTAAAACTTAAACCTGCTTGAAAATTGAAATTTGAAACAATTTCGAAATACTTTTAAAATAAATTATCAAAGCATTTTGAAACAGGACTAAATACGTTATCTACCAAAAATAGATCATAAACGAAGTATAAAGTTTTGAAATTCATAACTCAAAATGTTAAAATTTCATGAAAATCAAAATTTGTAGATTAGTCAAACTTTTCATAACACAAGTTTGGGGGAAATAATAAATGGATAAATAGACTCAAAGTCAACGACAAATCGAAACAAAAATCTTTAAACCCGATAAAGAAGTCAAGGGATTGGTCGAAGGAGAAGTAGCAGGATTCAAGAAAAGCTAAAGGGGAGGAACGAAATTGAGAGTCAAATGGAGCTCTCAAAGAATTACAAAAGAAGTTAACCATCTCAAGATTCCCGGACTGACTTCCACAACACGGGTTCCTAATTTCCATCAAATACGTTAAGTCCAATATTAGGCACTAGGTTGTCCTACTTAGTCTACAAACTCCAAAATTATCAGATGTTATGACCTCCAACATAAAAATCATATATACATATCTAATCCTTCGATTAATATGATAGGGATCCACAAATGATTTAGAATCAAATCCATAATTAAGATTCCAACGGTTAAAAAAAGACATACCCAAACTCGTAATCGTTAAGGCTCACAAATTCAAATCACATAAGGTTCGAAGTACTCGAAGTATACTCCAAATTTTTCGAGTAAGGAACGCTGAACTAGGTCCACCAATTTAACAATGTTTGGGCACAAATACCTCAAAAAATGACCCGATTGTGGAGCTCAAAAGAGTAGTCAACGGACTAAAAGAGTCAACCAACCACGAACTTGGATTAATCAATCCCAAGTTACTACGGATAGGCGTGTCGTGGCTCATACGCGTCCAGGTTCATGCAATTACACAAAGGATCACGCTGGAGAATATTGTCTATCCTAGGAAGATATGGAGGATCTCGTGGGGATGGCATAATATCCACGATAGTAATGGGAAAATAAAGGGAGATATTGATGATATCTCTCATGATAGGCTAATTGTGAATAAAAGGCAACAAGAGGGTCTTCATATATTTAATATATCAATCAAGGATTTCGTAATCTCCAATATATGGAGAATATATCATGTGGATTGTTGCCAACTAAGTGAAAGTGTTGGTGATCTATCCAAGAAGTGGGTGTCCAGATTCATTCCACCACCTAGCCTCATTCACACGTCATTTGCAATCACAATCAACCAAGAAAATCATACTTATTTTAAGGCGATATGGAGAATCAAATCCAATGGAATAAAATCAAGTGGATAATCCTTAAAGGTGACGTGATCTCATGGAAGTGGAAAGAGTATCAAACATCTCACATGTTTGGCAAGAATTACTCAATAGATATTAATATATTATTTTATATTAGATTGTTTCCAAATATCGTAAGAATATTGTAGGGTAGAATATCACTCGTGATCACGAGTTGATTTCTTGCATGTAGGCTATATAAGCCATAGTCGTTAATTCAATAAAATCATGGAATATTTATGAATTTACAAACAACTTGTCAAACTCTGGATTAATTTGTTAATCTCATGTTTAAACTTCGAGAAGGTGCTTCGAAGTGTTTAGAGGGTTGGTGCTCCAAACTCTGAGCTATTAATTCCGGGTTCAAGGTCGAACTACGGGTTAAATATCCTTTGGTTACTCACCGATCAACATCGGATCACAAAATACAGAAAATCGAAGCGTTTGCTTCCCAAAAATAGTTGAGCCACAAAACACAAAATCCTCACAGACCTTAACCACGAACCAAGGTTACATTAACCTTAGTTCAATTTCACTCCATAATCCACGTCATCACTCAAGGTTACATTAACCTTCAACCCAACTTTCATTTCTTATTCTAAACCGCTTCCGCATTCGCATCAAAAAATGATCACCAACATATTTATAATGCCACAAGTACATAAGTTGGGGAAAGTATAACATCCTCAAACACGCTCAAACCTATAGTATGGTGCAAAAACTCACATCTTCAAACACGTCATTGGGCTAAGGTTTTTAAAAATTCCACCAAATTTCATATTGTATCAGCGAAACCACCAAAATATTTATTAACTCAACGAAGCCACAATCTCGTTGGTCTAAGGGTTCTGAACCATAAATACATTAAGATGATTGACATCAAAGTATTCCTCAAAACAACACAACAAACCGTGGTTGTGTAAGATAGCTCTTTTCTTCAAGGGTAACATCAATTTATCCAAGTCAGATCACTCGACTTCAAAGTTCATAAGTTACAACCTTAAACAACGATCAACGATCTAATCCTTAAGAAACACAGGTAATCTATGTCCACTAAAATTTCTAACAACATTAATGAAAATCTTTAAGAGTACCACAACACTTCGGCTAACACTTTAAACAGTACACTATGATCCCAAATATTCACGATGCATTCATCAAATAAGCATTAGGTAAAAATCCCAAAATGATATTATTAGTTACACTTAGTTCGATTGTAGGTTAGGTACTAGGTATCCATCAAACATGATATACTCTTACTACTCCAAAATATATTCAACTCTAGGTACTCCAAAATAATCAAAGTAACCTATAACCCAAGGTTCAGTGTTTAAAGTACCAACCTAATTCCATCAATCAATAAATTGTCATTCAAATCAATCCTCAAGAATTTCTTACTTGCTTAGAAAATAGGGTAGACTCACAATCCTCAAACCAGGTAACAAGGGTCTACTAAACCTCGAACATCTATAACCTGGGGTTCACTAAGACAGAATCCGGTCTAACCAAGAATCTCAAGAGGAAGTACGGTAAAGTAAGAGGATTAATCAAAGATTTATCACAAGAATGAAGACGAGAATATATAAGAGAAAAATTAGAAGAAGTCAAAGATAGAAGGAACGAGTACACAAGTCTTGGGTCGCTCCATCAGGATCTACTGCAACATCTTGGAACGTGAATCTACTCTTCATCGTCTAACCTGTAACTTAAGCAAACTAAACCGGAGCTAAAAAGTCGTCATCGGCATCTTTCTTGGAGCACCAAGTTGTCCACTCGAGTCAGCAGGCGTTGGGAGTTCTAAGCAGGTCTTGTCCCGATCTGGAGCAGCATCCTATCAACATCTTATTCATCCATCTTCTCCAGACAAAAGCAAAAAATATTCAATGCTAATCATTGAGTTACAAGAACATTTAAACCTAACAGTTAAATCCTTAATTTGGTTTCTACCCATCTCTCACTAATATTTCTTTAATATTCAAATCATTTACTGGTATTTTTCCTAGAATCAGGTGTAGGCGTCGGGAGCAACAATGCTCTGATACCAACTGTAATCCCCTAGAAATTCTAACGCAATACAGTGGCGGAAACACTGTAGATTTGGGATTAAACACGCTGACAAACTATATCTTATTAAAAGAAATGTTAAGTCAATACAAAGGCCTCTTTTTACAAAAGGGCTAAAAGAAAAAAAAACTCCAAACGGGTTTATACAAAAATCCATAATCACGAATGAAGAAAGAGTAGGATCCACGCTACTCGCTGGCTCACACCCAAAACCCAGCAGCAAATACCTGTCATGTTATAAACATAACAGCCACGTCAGTGGGGAGTAACTCGGACGTTCTCCCAGCCATATTATATCATATGGAAAAATAATAGTATTATTATATCAAAATATTTAAAATGGAAAACATTAAATGATATAATAAAATATAAAATTTTGGAGAAACTTGAAATATTGGAACAATAAAATCAGAACAAGTTTTCAGACGAAAACTTCAAATATTTGCCAACCTGCAAACCAAAATGTATCGATAATAATTAAAATATTCAAAATGGCGTTATGGATAGGATTAGTGATGACGGCTAGACTTTCACTAGGAGAATACTAAAACTAGCTTCAAGAACTTAGTTCAAACAAATCAAACTTCGATCTCTAACTAGACTACTCAACCATAATAGGACGACAACTTATAAATGCGTGGCCCTAGTTTAAGATAATATGCACACCCCTCCCGAGCACCATAAATACTCAGTTCAACCCGACGGCGTCTTACACTGCGAGGCACGAGTTTAAGGTCAAAATGTACACACACTTCCGAACACCATATATGCTCGGTTCAACAACCAGTGTGCCCCATAAAGACACACCAGCCTTATAGTTGATGGCTAAAACGTAAACCCCAAAATATATTACTCTAAACCTCACACTTGTCCTTATTCCATAACTCCAAAACAACCATTATCGATATATACAAGAGATATAATCATTATAAATAATATGAAGATAAAAGGAATAAATATTTTATATAAAAAGGAAACTTTCTATAAATAGAAAATTACTAATTTTAGAAACTTACTTAAAATAGAAATTTAGTTATAGAAACTTCGTAAGTTATTAGAATACGTGAAACGTATAAAAATAGCATTTCTAACGAAATTAACATTTTATTATCATCGTCGTTATCGTAACTTTAATATATTTCTAAATTCGTTACTCAAAATATATAATAAGTTAATATATATATCATTTTATAAATGATTAAGAAATCGAGTAAAAACTATAAATTTTAGAAAAGAGATGTTTTAAGAAAAATGATATCGAAATTAATTGAGTCAACGAGTTTTATAAATGAAATGAATTTTACAAAGGTTTCAAATTATTCTTAGCAAATAGCTTTTATTAATAAATATTACGGATTTTACTAAAAATAGTCAATTGTAAATAAATAAGAAATTATTAGCAAAAATAGTCGCGACTAAAAATATATTTAAAACAAAATCGACTATTTTCTCATTTATTAATATTTGTCGTAGGACGAATATAATTTATTAAACAAGTATACAAACTCAATTATAATATAAAAATACGATTTTGAGTTAAAATTATAAATTAACGGAATCTGAAGAAAATATGAATCGTTATTATTTAGTTACTAGTGTCACGATAACCAACAAAATATTATAACGATCATAAATAATTAAATTATTAACGATTTATAAAACGATATCGAAAGTTATAAAAATATAGATAAGACATACGATTTAGAATTAATATAATTAGCAATAATAAATAGCTAAAATTAGAGAACTGAAGTTAAAATATTTACTACATACTACTACTCAAACATACGATATAAAATCGAGTAACGTCCTAAAGTTACCTTTAGTAAAAAAAAATTCGAATCGATCCCGAACTTGTCTACTCGCATAGTCCGAGCTCCAAATCTTCAATAGCACGCCTTTAAGCTCCAAATTGTAGAATCGATAGTCTTCCAACCGTGCTCCACCACTAAATACGACGGGTTGACAAAACAAAGAAAGAGACGAGGTTGGATTTGAGTACAACGAATAAACCCAAAACATAAAGGGGAAGCTTAAACAAATACGAATGGGTTGGAAAAAAAATGGATACCCAACTCGAAATAGGAGTAAAGGAGAGGCAAGGGTATTTGACTCAAGTCGGGAAGAGGATGGAAGTGTCAAACAGAAACCCGAAGTATGAATTTAATCGAGTCGAACACAAAGAATACAGTAATAGCACCTCAACAGTAGCAGCAACTATGGACCGCGACAATAGCTAACGAACGACGATACGATGAACCACAGACACACAAAAAGAAGGTAGTGATAGGGACAAAACAACATCGAAGGTACAACAGCAGCAGTAACGGAATAGCAGCAACAGGTACAAAACAAAAGCAAGAGCGATGATGAGGGTCGAAGAGCCTGCGTTGGGCCACCTGCCTAGCAGGCCCCATGAAGACCCCGTCCAAGGAACCAAGGAGCCTGCCCAGCAGGCCGTTGGGATAAGATACCAGGATTCCCACAGTGAAACAAAGCTACAAGGAAGCCGCCTGCCCGGTAGGGTAAGGCAACTGGCTGTGAGAAACGTGCAGGCACTCCCTGCTCGCCTGCCTCCGAGCGACCTTCTCCCTGAGCAGGGCTGGGGCCCCCAAAAGCCCCCTCTGTCATCTTGCCTACAGGTAATAGAGAACGAGTGGATGGGGAAAAACCACGTGTCAATTTCCCATCCACTCATTCTTTCTCTCCCCACTTATCTTTTCCTCTCTCTTGTGGGAAAGTATAAATACTCTTCCATTTCCCACATGAAAGGGGTTGGATTTTCTCTCTCTAGACTCTCACTCCTAAAAACGCCACCTAGTTCCTCACGAGCTAGGTTCATCAAGGCATTTCACGGACTAACTTAGGCATCGGAGAGGGTTCCCTCAGACAACCTCCGAGGCCCTGTGCGTTCATTGTGCAGGGAGCAGGCCAGCTCCGCCGGGAAAGTCCGATCAAGGGAGAGGGATAAAAGAGAGGTTCAAGGAAATCAGACGATCCGTTACTCACCAACAATCCGATTACTCAACCCGGACCCAGAGCCGGGTTAATTGTTTCCGTGACCGGAACAATTTGGCGCCGTCTGTGGGGAGGTACGGTTGTGCTCACGAATTACCCACAAAAATCAACCATTCCTAATCACAAAAAACTGAAACAATCGAAGTAATCATGCCGGAAATCGTTGACGCCAGTGCAGGGGCGGGTCCGACGGTCCCACCGGTGACCCCCCTGTATGGCATGCCACATCCATAGAGTATTCCTCCCGCCACGATCCTGGGGGTGGGGGGAACCAATCTTCTAGGCGTGCCAAACGCTGCTATAGCACCTGAGTTGGGGACACACCCAGGGCACACTCTGAATCTGACCCCAGCTCAGATGGCGCAGACAGCCGCCTTCTTCTCTGCAATGCTAAACCAGGAGTTCACTCCTGAGGACCTGGTAGGCAGGGTCGCATCGGCCCCCAGGCAGCCACCCTCAATAAGTAGGGATGGAGATGGGGGCACGAAGCGGACCGCCGCCAGAAACGCTCAGAGGAAAGCAAGAAGGACGGCACAAGTATACGCGCAGGTGCAAAGGCGTATCACAATAGGCAGCCCAGAGCCACCTGCCCAACAGCAGGCATTCTCCATTCACACAACAGAATCCGCGTCTGGAGAACAGAGAGGTTTATCCCGGGAATTGCAGGAGAGAATGAGGCCCAGGGAGCCCATGTCAAAGCGCCTGGGAGAAAAGCAAGGCGGGGTCTTCTCCAGGTTAACACCGGCGGTCAAAGAGCAGTCAGCTCCGGGTTTGTCCCAAAGCCTGCAGTCTAAGCTCAACCGGGGGCAACCGCTTGAATCTAGATACCACCAGGGTGAGAACCTCTGCCACTCTCAGAGAAAGAGACCCAGGCAAATCTCCCCTGAGACAGAAGATGAAGCAGCAAGCAGGCCGCCTCCAAGGCACCGCTCCCCCAGTACGAGGAAACCGATCCATAAACAATGGGATATGCACGGTAACCAGTCTGGGGAAAGCAGGTCACGAATGGTAGGCAGGCCCACAAAAACCCCACTTCATCCTGAGGTACAAGAATACCCCATCCCGAAAATTAAAATGCCGACCATTAAGTTTGACGGGACAACAGACCCAGAAGACCACTTGGCGGCATTCGAGAGCCACATGGGCATGTACGACGTGGATGACGCCATCTGGTGCAAAGTCTTCCCCACCACCCTGGTAGGGCTCGCACAAGGGTGGTTCAGGGATCTCCGCCAAGGATCAATCAAGTTCTTCATAGAATTGGCCGAGATCTTCCTCGAACAATATGCTGGGAACAAAAGGAGACGCCTCACTCGCTTCGATCTTATGACCCTAAAACAGAAAAAGGGTGAAAGCGTAAGGGAGTACCTAAGAAGGTTTGACTTATCCTATCAGCAAGTCAGAGAGATCGATGACTCCACCGCTGCCTACGCCCTGACAATCTCCTTGCTCCCAGGAGAAATGAAGAATCAGATGATCAGGGCCCAGCCAGAAACCTTGGCCATGGCCAGGAAAATTGATGAAGGTTTTATTCTGCAGGAAGAGTTTCACAGCCTGCCGGATACCCCTGCAGGCCAAACAAGGCCGCAGGGAGGACCGCAGGGTGGGCGTGGCAGAAATGAGCCAGGCAAGCAGAGAGAAGAGGGAGACACTCCCAAGAAGGAGCGTACAACATACCAACCGAGATTTGACAGCTACACGGCCCTCAATAGGTCGAGAGCAGAAATCTTCGAGTTAGAAAAAGAAACAGCAAAATGGGCTCGTCCAAACAAGCCGCGCAGCCCAAAAGGGGATCCCAAAAAGTTCTGCACGTTCCATGACTGCATAGGTCATACCACAGAGGAATGCCGTCACTTAAAAGACAAAATAGAGAAACTAATAAGAAATGGCTGGCTGAGTAACTATGCAGCAAGGAACAAACCCCAGAAAGAGGCGGCAGACAAACCTGAGGGCTCAGCCCAAAATCGCATGGTCATCCATGTAGTATCAGGGGATGCAGAGGGGCGGACCAGCAGGCGCAGCCAGAAAAGGCAGATCCGCGAACTGCGGAACCAAATTTGCTACGCCGAGAAGGCAGGCAGCCCAAGGGGCACTACCCTAAACATCACCCCTGAAGATGCAGGGAGAGTCGTGTACCCACATAGTGACCCTCTGGTCTTAACCCTGGAAATCAGCAATCACATTGTCAAGAGGTGTATGGTGGATACTGGCGCCTACACAAATCTCTTATACAAAGATGCTTTTGAGAAGATGAACCTTGAAAAAAGGCACCTGAAGCCAGCCCCTGGATCTTTGTATGGCTTCAATGGAGCAGGCATGCTACCCATGGGAGTTATTGATCTGCCTGTTATGTTTGGGGAGGGGACCTCAGCAAGAAATATCAGGGCGTCGTTTGTTGTGGTGGATGCCAAATCCGCGTACAACGCCCTGATAGGTCGAGCCACCCTAGATGAAATAGAAGCTGCTGTATCAATTAGGGCCCTCACCATAGCCTATGTAACAGACTTTGGCATGGAGGGGAAGGTCCACGGGGATCAGGAGTCGGCCAAACACTGTTATTCCGTGGCCCTGCAAGCCCATGAGACAGAAAGAAAAGGGAAGCGAAAAGCCCAATGCTCTCCCAGCAGGGAAGGTGAGATCCCGCCTGCCCAGCAAGAATCAGTCCACCTAGAGCCTGAAGGGGAAAACATGCTGGTGGACTTGGAGCCAGGGAGGCAGGTCCTCATAGGGGCCGACCTGGAGGAGTCCTACCAAAAGGAACTAATTG
The DNA here is from genome assembly GCA_958450325.1 of Agrostemma githago. NCBI lineage: Eukaryota > Viridiplantae > Streptophyta > Magnoliopsida > Caryophyllales > Caryophyllaceae > Agrostemma > Agrostemma githago. The sequence goes on from OY288248.1 coordinate 15,339,223, forward strand.
CGGTCCTAAGAGAGAATAAGGACGTATTCGCCTACTTTGCAGACGAGATGCCAGGGGTCGACCCGACCTTTATTGTTCACAAGCTGAACATTAGTCCGGAGGCTCACCCTGTGAAGCAGAAGAAAAGGAACATGTCCGTAGAAAAAGATGCGGCAATAAAAGAAGAAATAGACAAACTCCTGAAGGCAGACTTCATTGAAGTCTGTGACTACCCTGAATGGTTGGCAAACGTTGTCATGGTAAAAAAGTCATCAGGCGCATGGAGAATGTGCGTAGATTTTACAAATCTCAACAAGGCCTGCCCTAAGGATTGCTACCCTCTGCCCAGGATAGATCAACTAGTAGACGCCACTAGTGGATACACCACGCTAAGTTTTCTGGATGCGTTCTCAGGGTACCATCAAGTGTACCTCTGGCAGCCAGACAGAGTGAGGTGCGCCTTCATAACCAGCCATGGCACCTACATGTACAAGATGATGCCATTTGGGCTGAAGAATGCAGGCGCCACCTATCAGCGGTTGGTAGACAGAGTCTTCGAAAGTCAAAAGGGAAGAAACTTAGAGGCCTATGTTGACGATGCGATCGTCAAAAGTAAGGGGGACAAGGAGCATCTGACAGACCTTCAAGAGACCTTCTCTTCCCTGCGGTCATACAAGATGAAGCTGAACCCGAAAAAATGCACATTCGGGGTCCGATCCGGGAAATTCCTAGGTTTTTTGGTCAGCTCCAGGGGGATAGACGCCAACCCTGAGAAAATTCAGGCGGTCCTAGACCTCCCGGAGCCTAAAACCATCAGGGACATTCAGAGGCTCACAGGCAGAATGGCCGCCCTGGCTCGGTTTATCGCCAGGTCAGCAGACAAGTCCACCCCCTTCTTCAAAATATTAAAAGGCAACAAACAATTCAAATGGGAAGACGAACAGAAGAAAGCCTTCGAGCAATTGAAGAAGCACCTGAAGAAACTCCCTACCCTGGCAAGACCGGTAGCCGGAGAAAAATTGTACCTATACATCGCTGTCACGAACACGACGGTAAGTGCTGTCATCCTAAGGGAGGAAGCAAACTCACAGCAACCCATCTACTTTGTCAGTCACGCCTTGGGAACATCAGAAAGAAATTACCCCCTGATAGAAAAGGCCGCCTATGCAGTCATCATTGCAGCCAGAAAACTCAGACCCTACTTTGACGCACATCCTGTCGTGGTCCTCACCGACCAACCACTGGAGAAAGTGTTGGAAAAGTTTGAGAAATCAGGGAGACTGCTGAAATGGGCGATCGAGTTAAGTGGGCTGGGGATATCTTACCAGCCAAGAACAGGCATCAAAGCCCAAGCCTTGGCCGATTTTCTGGCTGAATGCTCCCATTCAGGGGAAGAGGAGCCCCCCGCCGAGGAGTGGATCGTGCACACTGATGGATCCTCAACAGCCAATGGTGCAGGCGCAGGCGTCGTATTAACCAGCCCCGAGGGAGTGGATTTTGAGCATGCACTCAGGTTCACCTTCCCGACATCAAACAACGAGGTGGAATACGAGGCTGTACTCACAGGGTTAAAACTGGCTAAAGCCGCAGGGGCAGAGCGAGTTACACTAGCTACCGATTCTCAGCTCATTGCCAATCAAATTAACGGAGAATATGAGGCCAGAGATCAGACCATGGCCACATACCTTGAGAAAGTAAAGCAGGAGTTGTCGGGCCTAAAGTCCTATGAAATCCAGCAAATACCTCGATCGCAGAACAACCGAGCCGACGCTCTGTCAAAGCTGGCCAGCTCCAGCCTACAAGACATACGGTGGTCGGTGTGGGTTGATGTTTTGCATGAAAAATCTACCAGCACCTGTCAGGCGATTAGCACCGTCGAGGAAGGGCCGGAAAATTGGATGACCCCCTTCATCCAGTTCAAAAGGCATGGTATCCTGCCATCAGACACAGCGCAAAAGAGAAAGGTACAGGCCAAAGCAGCCTGGTTCATAATCATTGGTGAAGAACTCTATAAGAAATCTTTTACTTACCCCCTGCTCAAATGCCTAAGGGCAGACCAGGCTGCTGAAGTACTGGAGGATATCCACTCAGGAATCTGTGGACATCACATCGGAGGAAGATCGCTGGCCCACAAGGCCCTAAGGGCAGGCTACTACTGGCCTACCATGCTAGCAGATGCCAGAAGCCTGACCCAGAAGTGCAGAAAGTGCCAACTCTTCGCCCCGTCAACCCATGTCCCGGCCCAGGAGCTCAGGCCAATCCTATCCCCCATCCCCTTCGCTCAATGGGGGATGGACATACTAGGACCTTTCACGGTGGCCACTGGGGGCAGGAAGTTCTTGATTGTGGCTATAGACTACTTCACCAAATGGATAGAAGCTGAAGCAGTGCCCAACATTACCGAGCCGGCAGTCATAAAAGTGATCTGGCGAAATATTATCACCAGATTCGGCCTACCAAAAATGTTGGTGTTTGATCATGGCAGGCAGTTTGACAATGATCCCCTGAGAATCTGGCTAGAAAGCCATAGCATAGCGGTTGCCTACTCGGCTATCTGCCATCCTCAAACCAATGGACAGGCGGAGGCAGCCAACAAGCAGATCTTAAATGGCCTTAAGAAAATGGTAGATAACCTCAAAGGCAGATGGGCTGACGAGCTTCCCAGCATACTCTGGTCAATCCGGACCACCCAAAAGAAGTCTACAGGCCAGACCCCGTTCGGCCGAGTATATGAAGCAGAGGCTCTGCTACCAATTGAGGCCAGAATCCCATCTCTGCACTCCCTGCAATACGACCGAACTGAGAATGAAGCTGCAATGGTCGAGGCCTTAGATCTGGTCAATGAGATAAGGGAGGAGGCCAGTACCAACATCGTTGCCTACCAGCAACGAAAGAGGAAAGCCTACAACAGAAGAGTACACCAGAGAAATTTCCAGATGGGTGATCTGGTTCTCAGAAAAACGCGGGCTGTTGGAAAATCAAGGGAGCATGGAAAGCTAAGTGCCAACTGGGAAGGTCCATACCAAGTAACTCAAATCCTGGGACCAGGCACATACAAAATCGCCAACCTTGAAGGACAAGAGTTGAATGCTCACTGGAACGCGGACACCCTGAAGAAATATTATGTCTAAACCAAGTCTAAGGATAGTTTTTATTTTTGCTGAAAACAAAGGCGGAGGACGGTCAAAGAATGTCGACGGCTCCGACCACCCTTATGTCAAAAATGTTTTATAAAGAAATGAGAAAGCTTCAGATTTATACTCGTTGCCTGTTCAAACTTGCGCTCTCACACACAAACGAGCAGGGGGCAATAGGGGGAGGCCCCCCTGTTGCCAAATCTAGGGAAAATGAACCCCCCAACAAAAATTCCAAGCCCCTCTGCTTACCTCTGGGCAGGCAGGGGGCAGGCCCCCTGGACTTTGAATAAAAGCCAGGGACAGGCCGGATCAACAAGGACTGGGGGCAGGCCCTCCCACCTTGTATAAAAAACGCAAAAAGCCTCCCTGCTTACCTCTGGGCAGGCAGGGGGCAGGCCCCCTGGACTTTGAACAAAAGCCAGGGACAGGCCGGATCAACAAGGACTGGGGGCAGGCCCCCCAACCTTGTATAAAAAACGCAAAAAGCCTCCCTGCTTACCTCTGGGCAGGCAGGGGGCAGGCCCCCTGGACTTTGAACAAAAGCCAGGGACATGCCGGATCAACAAGGACTGGGGGCAGGCCCCCCAACCTCGTATAAAAAACGCAAAAAGCCTCCCTGCTTACCTCTGGGCAAGCAGGGGGCAGGCCCCCTGGACTTTGAACAAAAGCCAGGGACAGACCGGATCAACAAGGGCTGGGGGCAGGCCCCCCAACCTTGTACAAAAAACGCAAAAAGCCTCCCTGCTTACCTCTGGGCAGGCAGGGAGCAGGCCCCCTGGACTTTGAACAAAAGCCAGGGACGGGCCGGATCAACAAAGACTAGAGGCAGGCCCCCCAACCTTGTATAGAAACGTTAAAGACCTCCCTGCTTACCTTTGGGCAAGCAGGGGGCAGGCTGTACATCAAACTTATACAAGAAACCAAACGAAACCAAACAAAAAGATCTTCATAAAAAGGAATAAAGTGGCAAGGGTACACATGATAAGAGTTTGCTAAAAAAGTGATTACAGTAAACACGACAGCCGGCCACCAAAGGGCTCGGCGCGCAAAGAAATAAAGAAGTCAAAGCATCAGCGTAGGCGCAGCGGGGGACGAACAAGAGCCCTCTGAGGAAGACTGCCCTCCATATTAAGCAGGGGGAGCATCTGGGCCAGAAGCAGCAGCCCCTTCAGCCATCCTGCGCATCTGGGCCTCATCCTTGGCGGCGTAGAGGGCCCGAAAAGCTTCTTCATCAAAGCCAGGGAACATCTCCCTGACAGCCTCCATGACCACCCCTAAGCAAGAGTTGGCGCCATTCACAAAACCCGCTGACACGGCCGTTTCCACCTCTTGAATTATTTCGTCCCTCTCTTTCTGCCACTCCTCGGTCTTTGTCGCTAGATCACCAAGAGCTGCCTGAAGATCTGAATTCGCCTTGGAAAGGCGCTCCCCTAGATCGACGACACTTTTCTTGGCATGATCCAGCTCAGCTAAAGCCTTCCTGGCCTGCTCCAGCTCTGCGAAGGCCTGCTGAGCTCTTTTCGACTCCTCCCCCAGGCGGGACACCTCCCTGACAGCCCTCTCATTCTGAGACTTCCAGTGGATCGCCTGATTCCTGGCCTCTTCCAGCTCGATCTCCCTTTTTGCCAATTGATCCTTCAAACTGGCAATAAGAGCAACGCCCCTTTCGACTGCAGAAAGGCGGTCAGAGTTAGCCAGTTCCTCGTCACTCAAGCGGTTAAGGGCCGCCAACTCTGCAGAAGCCTGAATAATTCTGGCGGTACGCTGAACGTACTGAGTCACCTGATGAGTGGTAGAATGGACAGTCTTGAGGAGATGATCCGCCAAAACTGCCCCGGAGTCGGAAAGTAAGGCGGAAACATCCTGGCTATCGCCGGCGGTGTAATGGAATTTGGTGTTCTCCTCAGAAAAGAGGGTACCAGGAACCCCCTGAGCGAAGCGTTTTGGTTCAGGCGTAGCAGTTTCCAAATCCACCACTTGGTCAGCATTCGGAGCCTCCCTGCTCCTTTTTCTAATCAGCCCTCTGGGAGTGCTTTCCCCAGTCTCTTTGGAGCCCGCGGCCCGCGGTCTCGAGGGAATCTTAACCCCTGTGGAAAGGCCCCCTGCCTACCAACAGGTGAGGGAGTAGCCTCACAGGCAATCACCTTCGCAACCGGGGAAGGGGTGGCTTCAGAAACCGCCGTTTATGCAGGCGTTGATCTGGGAGGGGGAGGGAGCCTTGGTCTACTAAACGACAAACCCTTCAGGTGCTTCATCAAGTTCTTCTCACCTTTCTTGAAATCAGGGGGAAGAGAAGGGCGACTTTGGACGACGGTAAGAGTCTCGGTCAGACCCAGACGCCTCACCTCCCCTTTTCTCCAAATGAAGGTGGCAAGATCTGCAAGGCAAACAGACGAACAGCCAGGACACTCAAAAAGAAAAAGGGTAAGGAAGAATCATCAGCACTCCTGAACTACCTTCATCTAGGCCCGGATTCATGCCCACCCGGGTCAGGTATTTATCAGTAGCAATGAGCTCCGCATGGGGGAGCCATAATGAAGGGCCATATACCCCATATTTATCAGTATGAGCGGCAAAATAGTCCGTCAGTTCCTTGTTCTTCTTGCTCAGCTTCCCCTCCAAGGCTTTCCCACCCACGCCAGGGTGATACTCCTCGGGGGTCTCTAGTCTGGTGTGGACATGATTCCTGAAATGACGGGGAATCTTCCACCCATGGGCACTGTGCACATAAAGAAAGTTGTTCTTCCAGTCTCTCAGACTGTCCATGGCTGGCCACACCAAAGCATGTCCCTTCTGCCTCAAGAGGGACCAATATCCAGGAGAGCCCACACTCCCAGAAGAGACCATTTGTAGGCCGACCATAAACCTCAGAGCATCAATAGAAGGCTCGGCGCGATGGAACAAGCAGGTCCAAACATACGAAATCAATGATCTGACAGCCGTGGCTGTCAGCTGGGCGATGGCCACATTCATACGCCTGAAAATCTCTTCCAGGGAAGGGTGAAGGGGAAAGCGAAGGCCAAACTCCAGACATTTGTGATAAACCGCTATGCACCCGTCGGAAGGGCTGCATACGGTATCTTTCTCGCCGGGGACGACAATTGTGTACCCATCCCCAAAATTGTAAAACCGCTCGATCGCACCGGCGGCATTTTTCGCAAGAATCAAGTCCCGGTTTTTCGGGTCAGGGTAAGTTCTCAAGGGAACGTGATACTTGACTTTGTCTAAATAATAAACCTTACCCCTTTCCCGACGAATAAGGGGGCCAGAGGTCCTGGAGGGGTCAATTTCCAGTGCCTCGTCATCCGAATCAATAACGTCGAACGGAGGAGGGTCGGGAGAGTTACCACCTCCACTATCCGCCGAATTTTCTTCCTCAACTACCCCAGAGCCAACCTCCCTAGAGGAGGAGGCGAAGTTCTCCCTACCTTTTTCCCCTTCCTCCCTCCTCGATGGGTCAGTAAAAGGTAGGATCCGCTCACTAGTTCTAGACATTATAACTCTAATTGGAATGGAAAACAAGAAATCGAAAAGAAAGAGCAAGAAAGGGAAGACAAAAGTCTAACCTAAGGTCGTCTGCCGGTGCGATGAAAGCCTGAAGGAGAAATCTCCCAGAGAAACGGGGATACAAAGGAAGGCACAAGTCGTCACACCAAAGGGTTTGCCGAGAAAGAGAAAGGAAGATTTGCAAAAGAAAGGTTTGAAAAAGGAAAAAGAGGAGGAATGAGTGGCTGTTTGCTTTTATAAGAGGGAGGGCATACGAAGAGTCGCCAACCCTCGAAAATCCGCCCAAAGGTTACTGTCCACGCGTCACCCCCTTGGGAGTCAGCTCTGTGTAGCTTCCCAAGGGTAGCCTCGAAAGGACCAAAGGGTGTCAGAGGATTGATCACCCTGTGACGTCCTCTCTTCATTCAAATAATAAGTAATAAACAAATAATAAAAATACAACACACAAACAAATTGCCTGAACTTTCTTTCATTAAGTCTTAAAAAACCCGGAAAAACGGGCAATTACATCCAGGACAAACAAAGTACAAAAAGAGCCCCTATTTTCCGGCTCACCACGCCTGCGCCCCAAGGGCAGGCCTAATCATCATCAGAACCTGGGGAGTATTCCCCAGGGCTGTGTCCCCCTGCATCGGACCCCCAGTCCCAGTCGTCGGAGTCCTTGAAGGGGTCTGCAGAGTCGTCATCACCATCTCGACCGGAGGAATAACCCCGGCCATCACTGTCGCCGGAATCCCGGCTGCTGACATCCCAGTCCCTCCCATAAGGGACTGTCTCAGTATCGTCACAGGAGCCGCAACTCACCTTCTTCCTCAAAGGGGAAGAAGGGCCCGACTCAGAAGAAGAGCCCGACTCTGAGTGATCAGGGTCAAACTGCTCAGGGTGCAGCCATGGGTAACATTCAGGGCACCCCCTATCAAAACAACCCCCTCCTTGGAGGCAGCGTTTAAGCTTTGGAACGATAGGAGAAGCCCTCAGAGGGCGCTTGCCCGCCCTAACATGAGACCTCCTCTTAAGCCTCCTATGAAGTCGAGTGCGGAGTCGCCGGCTGCGGCGCAAGATGAGAAAGGATGCCCTGGAATACCTCAGTCTCTGACGGCCCCTGAAGCGGTGGGTCACCACACGAGCCCCTTGGTAAAAAAATGTTTTGGTAATCCACGACATTTTCTTAGAAAAAGAAGGAAGAGAGAATTGGAGATGGGTCATGAAAATGGCGAAGGATAATGCAATTTATACAAGGAGGGAGGCCAAGGCATTGAATAACATCCCAACCACCCTGACAGGGGAAACGACCAATCAGCACACCAGCACGCTGCCCAAAAATCCATTTGGTGCACGAGGCAATCATGATCCAAGGAACAATTAAACTCTTGGCATGCCCAATAACAGAAGAGACTCCCCCTCGGGAATACGCGAACGCATTAAATGCACTGGTAAGAGACACAAGTCAACTCCCCTCCACCAAGAGTCCACCTGCCGAAGGGGAACCCTGCTTCGCCCCAGCAGGTGAGGGCCAATTGATGAGGGTCGAAGAGCCTGCGTTGGGCCACCTGCCTACCAGGCCCCATGAAGACCCCGTCCAAGGAACCAAGGAGCCTGCCCAGCAGGCCGTTGGGATAAGATACCAGGATTCCCCCAGTGAAACAAAGCTACAAGGAAGCCGCCTGCCCGGTAGGGTAAGGCAACTGGCTGTGAGGAACGTGCAGGCACTCCCTGCTCGCCTGCCTCCGAGCGACCTTCTCCCTGAGCAGGGTCGGGCCCCCAGAAGCCCCCTCTGTCATCTTGCCTACAGGTAAGAGAGAACGAGTGGATGGGGAAAAACCACGTGTCAATTTCCCATCCACTCATTCTTTCTCTCCCCACTTCTCTTTTCCTCTCTCTTGTGGGAAAGTATAAATACTCTTCCATTTCCCACATGAAAGGGGTTGGATTTTCTCTCTCTAGACTCTCACTCCTAAAAACGCCACCTAGTTCCTCACGAGCTAGGTTCATCAAGGCATTTCACGAACTAACTTAGGCATCGGAGAGGGTTCCCTCGGACAACCTCCGAGGCCCTGTGCGTTCATTGTGCAGGGAGCAGGCCAGCTCCGCCGGGAAAGTCCGATCAAGGGAGAGGGATAAAGGAGAGGTTCAAGGAAATCAGACGATCCGTTACTCACCAACAATCCGATTACTCAACCCGGACCCAAAGCCGGGTTAATTGTTTCCGTGACCGGAACAAGCGACAATACAGTAACAACAAATACAACAACAGCAGACTCTTTGGACGAAGAACAAGAAGAAAAGAAGAAAAGAATAAGAAGAAGGAGAAGAAAGAGCAGTAGAAATCCGAGACAGAACGGACAACAGTATGTATAACACTTCGGCAGCAGCAACAGCAACAAGCAAAATGAAACAGAGCAACGACGAAACAGCGAAACAAGGAATGAGCAATGAGCAGAACGAGGGAAAACAAACAGCAATAAGAATGAGACTAACTCTCGCATTGACGACGACGCAACGGACAAATAGCAGCAGATATGCCGTACAGCCAGTAGTAAGATGAAAAAGATAATGTAAGACAATTCCGATAACAAGGACAGAATAGGAAGGAGAGGAAGCGAAAGAAGGAACGAAAATAAGCAATAGTAGCATGAAACAATAATGGCAGACAGCAGCAGCATTACCAGAAACGAAGAAGAAGAAGAAGAAGAAGAAGAGAAGAAGGAGGAGACTACCTCGATTTAGCAACAGCACGAGGACAAAGGAAAATGAAAGGAATTGAGGAGTAGAGGCGGACGAAGAAGACAGGGAGTGAGGAAGCAGCACCATCGTAGATCTCCGCAGAAAAACAAAACACACGGACAGCAGCCAGCAACATTAACAGTAGCAGCACGCTGTAGCAGCAGACGAAGAAGATGGACGATGATGGAGAAGGTGAAGGGTGAAGGCAGAACACGTAGAAAAAGAAGTGGAATAAAGAGAAGAGCAAGTGAAGCGGTGGGTAAAAGAGTAGGAAAAAGGAAATGAACCAAGGCCACATAAATAAGGAACTCAATAAGGGGTTGAACGTATGAATACAAAGAGTGGGAAACGGTGGAGGAAAACAATAAAAAAAAGGGGGACTGAATCAGCTCACAAAGGAGTGGGTTAGATATACCGATAAATTAAACGAATTGGGTAGAAGACGAATTCCGTAACGATAAGTTGACTACCCACGAATTGAATTAAAACGAGTTAATAAAATTAATAACTAATTGGACCGTCAAATAAAATGAGTAAATAAAATATTTCTCGAAATTAAAAGTAAAATATTCCAGACGAAAAATGAAGTTTATAGAAATAAATAATTAGACGATAAAATAGTATTTCCCGATAAGTAATAAATTTTTCGATAAAGTGAATTAAATTGATTTTTCGAGGAAAGGAAACAAATGTTTTGACGAAACATAAAATAAATGAACTTCGAGCCAAAATAGAAATTCAAGCCTAAATATAAATAAATAAAAAGAATTTAGAACTTAAATCGTCGAAATAGATTTTCGGTAAGAATTAAATTAAATGTATAAAATAAATCGAAAAAGAATTAAAATATGTTTCCGAGACAAATAGAATTTTAGGAGTTTGAAACGATTGAACGATAAACGCGTTTTATAATAATTTTAAGAATTACGAGTTAAATCGTAAAAATAAACATACGAACAAAATTTTAATTTAATTTAAATTTATAAAAATCAGGGGTGTTACAACTTCTCTCTTGCCTCCATGGACTTGAGCGGCTGATGTTGGGTCAAGCCTTCTTGGGCTTGTTTATTTAGCCGACCCACTTCTTTGCTTGCTTTGTATTTTTGATTGGCCCACTGCTATATGTAGTTTTGGTTGACTTGTTGACTCTCGGTTGTACTGATTTATGACTTTCTCGGTTTCTGATTTTTGACTTTCGAGTATCGTCTTTTGACTTTTGCCTTCGATCCTTTGACTTTTTGACTCTAGCCTTCCACTCGTATAGAGCCACGTCGTATTCTGAGGACGTGAATTTTATCCCAAACAAAGACTAGAATCCCTAAGCGTTCTATAGTTGATAGATCTCTGGAAGTGGTAATGATGAATTAGATCATCGATGTTGTCAACGAGTTATTGTTAATAAATTGATTGTGAAAATTCATGATTATAACTCAAATTATTGTCTTTCTTTTTGCACCCCATACTCAAAAATTGACATTATATAATTACTACTCCCTCCCCCCACAATGATCTTCCCACTTTTAATCAAAATGTGAGAGATTAAAATAATGAGTGTGAAGATCATAGTGGGGGAGGGAGTAATTGTTTTTATATCACCAACAAGCCACCTAAATTTTTCCTGAAACACCCACATCCTAAAATACTTCTCCACATGTGAGAGCCATGATGCCCTAGGAGGATGTTGTGATTGCACTATAGGATATTATCAAGAACCCATACATAGGATACAATCCTAGCTACTCAACCTACCTCCTAATACACATAAGATGTATGTCATTTGTCATCGTTGTGACCCTGCCCAAACCAACCAAGATCGCCCTCGATTTACGAATACATAATTTTTGAAAATGTTAATAGTACCAGTATGATCAGCAGGCCCGTCAGACAGGGGGTTCATCCGGTTCTAAGAACCGGGGCCCAATAGAGAAAAGGGCTTCGAAATATAACTACTTCAATGCTATTAATTCGAGCAATTCTATTTGGGTGTAGTGGTAATAGTGTTGGTTCTTGTAGTGGAGACCCAAGTTCAAGTCTCAACAATGCTCTTTTTTTTTCTCTACTTTTATTGGGTTAACACTATGCATTAATTGGTGGGACTTACAAACCATAATTATTGTCTCAATAGTTTTTTAGCATTAATTATGGAGTAATTAAAACATTTATACAAATTTAATATGTGACCCATTAATTTTTTTTAGGGAAACTTCCTCCATTTTTTCCATTTACCTTCATTTTACCAATTTTTTTGGTCTAGAAAATAACACACTACGTCGTATGTGAAAATCGACGCCCCAACCCCAACCACATGGTTAAAGTAAGGGAGGTCTTCCCACTTGAGTCTACCCATTTTTTCCTCTTTTTTTTTTACCATGAGGGACCTCATTTTGAATGTTGGAACAGGGCCACCCAACATCATTTGACGGGCCTGATAATCAGTAGCCACCAATTATAAAATGTCACTTGTAAGGCCAGGGTTTCCACACCCATATATAAAAGAACTTCATTTAGCTACAAATATTGACTTGGATGGAGCGATTGTGACGGATTTGTCACGACCTACACTCTCAGGAAATCTTAAGTATTTGGTCGGACATTCAACAACTATTTCTTCAAGGAGGGCACGCCTTGGATTTATCCTGGTTTCTCGTGATTTCGTTGACAATTTTTTTAATTTGTGCACGGTCAATCTCTACGTAAATGCATCTTAGTACAATCTCTACACCTTTTCACAAAGTTTAAGGAATGTAATATACAATAAAAAGGGCAAAAAGGTTACATATACACTTGGTGTATATGAGATGTTATACACCACCACTCACAACCTTCCACATGGTCTAGGTGAGAATCTGGTTTAAGCATTTAATTCCTTTAGATTCCATCATTAATTAACCCCTAATAAATGATTTTGTTTAATATTAAAGTTATATTTTGTTTAATATTAAGCATTAATTAAAGTTATATTTTAGTATTTTTTGTATTTTATTTTTTTGTACGGAGTAGTTTTTTTTTTTGCCAAAGGGTAACAACATTGTCCAAATCACCTACCATTTAACGCACTTGAAGCTAATTTATGTGCTATGGTATTAAGTGATCTAGGAATATAAACAAAATCTAAATAATGAAAAAAAGCAGATTCAAAAAAGATGTCCTTGATGATGGCATCTATCGCATAATGGGGCTTTTCTGCTCCTGCCAGCTGCCAAACCAGATGAATACAGTCTGTTTTAACCCTGACATGAAGAAACCCCTTTGACCTTGCATCTTTAATAGTCCTTGTATCGCTAGTGCTTCCGCCTGGAGAGGAGATTCAGCCAGAAAAGGAGTGAAACTTTCCGAGAAGAAGATTGTCACTATTAAAGCACACCCATCCCATTGCAGCATTGCAGACTGATTTCCAACTTGCATCTACCAGAAAGGTGATCATCTCACTTTCTCTGCAAAAATTAGCCCCACAAATAATCCAACAATCCTTGGATCTTTTAATCTCATTCCTTTTAAAATCTTCACATTCCGGATCAATCTTATCAATCCCCGACCCTTTTCCATTTTCCTTTTCATTTTTCCTTTTCTGAACTTCTACATATTTCTTCCTAAGCAGGTCCATATTAGCCAGTAATCCTTCATATCTCTTCCAGAAGCTCATCCAAGAATTACTCCAGTCTTTGAAGATAATTCCATTTCTGAACATCCAAATAGAATATAATGTACTTAAGAAGGTAAAATATCCAAGGAAGTCATCCTCTTATTTTAAGAGGAATTGAATCCAGCCAACAATCTATTCCTTGAAACCAACCCCATACATCGACGATTCTACCCTAATACCCAGAGGACAGGTATCCCAAATTCTACTGGAAAGCGGACAATCTCTAAAAAGATGGGCAGAGGTTTCCACTTCCACAAAGTCACGTCCAGGAACCATATTAGAACAAAGAACACAACTATTGGAAACCTCCATACCCCTTTTACCCCTCACTTCTCTAGTAGGAAGAGAATTAGTCAGGATCTTCCAGAGAAAAACTTTCCATTTCTGAGGACCTGAAGTATTCCATAAAATTTTCTTGAAAAAGTTAGGGAACATCCTCAATACTCTCTTGTTTCTTGTGATGCTCTTATGTAATCCACCATCATCCTTGCACACTTCTTTATAACCACTTTTAGCATTATATACTCCATCTACAGTTTTATCCCATATCAAAGAACAAGCAACCTTGGATCGTGGAATAGGAATAGCCATAATTCGATTACACCAAAATTCATCAAAAACCCTCACTAATTCACTATAATTGTGTAGATTTTCGTATTGTTGGTACACGCATGTATATCTTCAGTATCTGTTATGTGTTTTGTGTATCTTTTTTACGATTATTTTCCATATGATTTTTTCTAGGCCAATATTTGTACGCCTTGTATACTTGTACAGAATTTTATATTTTTGGCACATTTAATTTTGTTATGTGTTTGTTATATGTTTGGTGTATATTTTTTACGATTATTTTTTATACCATTTATTTTGTAGAACGTTTTTAAATATGGAGTATAATTTAAATTTAAACACATTGTTATTAAGATACACTATTACGTATACGTCATTATGTTACTTTTCTTAAATTTGATTATCGGTACTACGCTCTAAAGTCTAAACGATGTAGTATTATTAGTGTAATAGTGTTGTATGATTTACTAAGATTATTCGTTGTATTCTACGTCTCACATAATCGTTGTACTTAGATTTAGTTTTCGATACAATACTTTGTTAGTGTGTGTGTGTGTACGTATACACACAATATATTCTAGAGACGTACGCGTTTATGCGTCTTTTACCACATTTGTTATATTATTAGCATATTATAATTTTGTTTTAATATATTATTATGTTAAAAAAATAGTTTTAGTATTTATGTATATACATATGTTATATCTTAAGTTTGATATAATTTGTAATTCCTATTATTATATTCCATGTTATTTTATTATTTGCATATCAAATTAATTTTAATAGACAAAGCAATTAGGCAAGTTAATCTTAACAAAAAAGCAATTAGACAAAACATTTAAATAGTAAAGAATTTAATTATAATGCACATTTTGCCTTTTAATCGACTTTTTGTTCGACGATATTGAAGACGTAAATCTTAGGAAATATCGTATTTTAGTCCAACTCAAATTTTTTTTGTATTCGAAATAATATATAATAGTAAAACGTGAATAAAAGTATTATTGTTGTTGAGAAATATGGGAATATATGTAATTTATCAAAAAGAGGACAAACTATATTACAATCTTCCATAAAGTTGAATTAAAAAAGTGTTTAAATTTATTTTGGATGACGTGCTGAGCATCTTGAGAAAAATATTACAGGGGGCCAAATTTTTTTCCGTAAATTACCACTTCGTAAATTTTTATCGTTCTTTTAAATTTCTAACTTTTGGTATTAAATCACTCTATTTTAAACTCTAAAAAACGGATAACATTGAAATTTTGTATAAAAAAATCGATAAAACTCATATGGTACCGTACTACGTATGACATTTGAGAATAAATGGTGATTAATTAAAGCGCCTAATAAAAAGCTTCGTAATTGAGTTAGGGGGGCCGGGCCCCTGCCCGGCCCAACCAAGATCCGCCCCTGGGAGCATCACTCTCGTTTCAAACATCGTATCGTATTTTCTTTTCTGCTAATAATGTAGATGTATTTTGGTCGCTATTTTCTTAATCGAGTTTTTTTTTTGCATAACACTTTAATTATAATTCTAAAACATGAAGGAAATCAATTAATGTTGTTGGCTAGATGCAATTTACTAAAAATTTGATCAACTTTTACAATTCTCCATAAAGAGCAATTAAGAAAGAGATTTTAATCTGCTTTCAACAATTCGGCTAACGTTAATTGACGGATAACTTAATCATTCGATTGTCATTTGTAGTAACCAAAACTCGTTCGACGAAGGTAATAATTTGTTAGGTCGATTGATCTACATATCTAGTCGCATATTGTATTGTCATTCGTTGTAACAATTTTATTCCATCTTATGTTATTTTTAAAAATGAAATTAATTTTGATATAAAAACTTGAAGGAAAATCAATAATGTTAGTGAGAAAATGTAAATTATTAAAAAGAAGTTCATCTCAATTCTCCATAAAAAGACGTTCTTGTTTGAACAATTTGGCCAAGGTAAATTAGTTGAACACTCGATTTTAAACGTAATGGGTGCCATTGTCGACCAAACTTATTCTGAAAACGTAATTCTAGACTGGAATGGGTGTCATTTCCATCTCATAATTTTTTTATTGTAATGTAAGTAGTTACTTTACGGTTTTGATCGATAGACTGGATTCGATTTTCTATCCACGTAATTACTTGTAGACGCTCATGTACTGTACGTTATTGACTACTTATAGGATATTGAATTATGGTATTCTATCGAGTAATTTTTCCGTCTATGCAATTATTTTCTCTCACTCGTAATTATATCTACACAAAAAAGACTTTACCCAATTACTAATGTTAATGAAATTCATCGAGATTTATAGGAGGCAATATAAGCGACTCGACTTCATATAAGAAAAATGAGGTACAATATTTTCTCGAAGTAAACTAAAAAAATATAACTCCATCAACTATTATTCCGAAAAATCTGTACTCGAGCTTATATGATACTCTTATTACTATCCTACCATTTTATTGACATGAAGAGTTGAGTACTGTACTTCATTCGTATATGTATGCTTAAGCTTAGTCGATATGACATACTGACATACCGCATGATATATAATTTTCATATTAATTTGTAGTAGTACAATTATTTACTTTTATTATTTGTTCTATGGTATTAATAATCTTGTTTGTCGGTATAATCACGCTTAGTCAATCGACATTTAGTAGATAGTCGATAGTTCAATGTGATTAGTCGATCGATGAAATAATTTGTCATTCGATCGAACAACGCCTTTAGTCGATCTACAGTAATTGTGTATATGTTAGTTTATTATGCATTTTTTTCGTCGTTTAGTGGTAAAAACGTTAATGCAATTGCATTTGTCATTATTTACGATGCATGTTTTGCTAAATAATTATCGTTACAAATATTTTATAGTTTATTTTTGCAGCTTACGGATTTATTATTTTAACCTTAAAAAAATTTGAGTTTAACTAAAACGGTAACATTTAAAGTTACTTAGGCAGAAATATTTTAACCCTTTATTTCAACATTTGCTCGTGTTTAATAAATAGGACTAATATTAGAAAAATGGAGGGAATAATTGGAGTACGAAATTAATTCTAGCTAAACAACTAGGAGCAAAAAATATTGGAAAGTTGTCATCATCAAGGCTCGAACACTGCCGCTTCAGAATAACCAACCCAGCAACCAACTATGCAACAATGTATTACTGAAATAATTTGCACTTCAATTACATTTCACAAATTATCTCGGGCTACGACCCAAGTAAAAAAATGTAAACTTAAGAATTTACAAAATTAAAAAATTTAAGAAAATTAAAATTAAAGAACAAATACTTTTAACCCGTATACATCCGGAATACACCTAATATAGTTACACTACTAAAAAAATACCTTCCGAAAATATTGTTTTTAAAACATCTTAAATTTTTTTTTTCTATAAAAAGTTTAAAATAAAAATAAAGTGCAAACAAAGTTTACAAAACGTAATAGAGTATAAATAAAAATGTATAAATAATGTATAGATACACTACAAATATGTATTGGGGTATACATACACAAAAAGTATAAATAAATTAATATACTAAGACGGTATAAATATATAACTATAACATACATATAAAATACAGTGTAATAATACGTAACAAAACATATTGGGGTATAAAAATACGTCATTATAAAACTAACGTATATAGATATATTTAGAATACAACACCGTATAAAAATACATGTATAATATGAGATATAAAAATACACGTATAAAAATATGAATTATTAAATTTGAAGTTAATAAAAAACAAACAAAAAAACAAAAAAAGAGGTAATTAGGTGAGACTTAGGTGAGATGGTGAATTAATGAGGAATCTTGCAAAAGATAGATTCCTTTGAGTGGACAAGTGACATGCCTACATTAGTGGTGTACAAAACCCGTGTATCTCTATCACTTGGCTAAAAACGGAGACATCATTGTGGAAAACTAATCAAGGATAAAGCTTAACTAATATCCTTAATTGAAGAATTTAAAAACGTGCTCCAAATTTTCCACCATAACAGTAATACTTCACATAGAGAATGACAATACGTTTTTTTTCTTAAAAATACTTATTTTGTTTACTCATGTTGTTGTATTCGGAGAAAAAGTTTATTTCTTAGGAAAAAAAGTAGCATAAAAACCCAGATCAAATGCAATACAAATTACTCTTTAATAAATGCTCGGTCGGGATTTCATAAACGGTGAGCGACATAGACTAACATGCATTTTAATTAAAAAAAATTATTTAACAAGAATAATCTCAACTATATGCAGTCTTTTAAAATAAATCAAACTTTAATTAATATGAGAATAAACCCAAGTACTGGACATATTATTGTTTTTTTAAAATGTAAACTCGGGGATAACACCAGTAAAAATAAAAAATGAAACTCATTTTCCTATTCTACAGTCTCTCTAACTCTCCACCCAAAAATATTAAACCACTCAAACCCCAATTTCACTCCTACACAAAACCCTACTCGATCACCCCAATCTTATTGGTCGTTCAATCTTTCTTTTTTCTCTTTTATTATAGTTGCTTGCATGATGCATATATAACCTGGAATTCTCCATTTCATTTCTCAAACAGACTGTGAGAGATAAGTTAGCAATGACACTACCAGGATGTCGCCGCCGAGTTTTTACAAGCCTAATTACGAGCTCTTGCTTTTGTTCATCGTTTCGGTCGCATTGTTGCAATTTCGAGATCGTGATACTTTTAACTACTACAACTCTTCTTAAATTAATCCATACTTTACATAATTCCAAATTAATCTGATCAATGCATTCATTAATCTTGCTTCGCTATCGATAAAATTATGACATGTTATTACCAGTAATAGTGATCGGTTATAACTTTATTTCTAGGGTTCTTGAGGATTCCGTTGTCGTTCATGAAAGCCAAAACAACAAGAAAATTAAAGCATTTTTTTCATGTCTTCTATAATACTAATTGAAAAAGAAATGGAAAATGAATTTTGGGGAGCTTCAATTTTTTTAACCAATAGCCAAAACTTAAAAGCAAGGTTCAACCAATTTTCTAGATAACCGGTCACCCATATCAAAGAGAGACTAATGAAGGCACTGAACATATTAATTTGAGATTTCGTAAAGTATGGATTAATTTAAGGAGAATAATAGTTGGGATTGCTGTGTGATAAATTTAGCTCACTTTTCCATCCATTTAGACTCGTTTTTCTTTCGTTTTTGTGAGAATATTGTGCGCTTATCGCTTCATTCGAGTCTTTCTCACATTATCAACTCTCTTGTGCATTTTACGTGTTTTTCGGTATTGTAGACACTCAGATTTGGACTTGATGGCTGCAGGAATGCCTAACAAACACCCGATGATGATTGGACTGTAACACGACACAATTTTACGATTATTTAGACGGTTTTTTCTATAGAACGGATCAAATAATTACTCGGAAAAATTAATTCAACATCAAAACGATCTTAGTCGTGTCATTATAAACTACAAGAATAGAGCTCTCGGGCGTCCACACAATGGCTTGCGTCAGTGGACGCTATCTGGGGACGGGCATCCACAAACGGACGCCAGAAAGTGGAAGCCACGACCGGTCGCCTATTTTTAAAGGGGGCATCCACTGTTGGACGCCAAAAAAACGGGCGTCTAACAGTGGACGCCAGGTGTGGCGTGTGACTATGGACGCCAGTTGCCCTGGATGGCGTCCACAGTCAGACGCCATCTGCTTTAGGATGGCATCCGACAGTAGACGTCATCCAGGGGCACCTGGCGTCCACTGTCAGACGCCATCTCCCCTGAATATCTGCCATTTTTCATCGATTTTAGCTTCCTCTGGCGTCTGACATGGCGTCCGTTATTGGACGCCATGTATGCTGTTCCATGGCTGTAAACATGCGTTCGATGTCTAGCCAAAAGCTGCAAAATAAACCACATCCACAACTCTCAACCAACCACAACTGTCGACCATCCACAATACCTCAACTTCATTCACTCTCAATCAACCAAAACACTTCATCTCTCGACACATTTATGCTGAAAAAACATTCATATAAAAAAGTTTTAACATACGGTTCGAAGGTACATAAATCTAAACTAGTTCGAAGATACATCATCCATAAATCCAGTTACAAAAACAACAACAAAAAACAATCAGTTAACTGTAAAGCTAGCTGCAGCACCAAAGTTACCACCATCCCCGTTAAAGGGGTCTCTGTCGTCTGGAAGGGATGGGGGACGACCTTGGTTGCATCTCGCAAACATGGCGTGAAACATGTTCATCTGTTCCTGCATCTTCTTGATTTGCTCCTGCTGCTGTGCCAGTTGTTCCTTCATTTGCTCCTTCTCCGGGTCGGGCTGCTGAGATCCCGCCGGCGTGTACTCTATCTATGTAGAGGTGCCGAAATGCAGTGGGGGAGGTGTGAGGTACATCCCGTGTGCATTTCCTACACCATACACACTCTCTTTCTTGTACCCAGAGACGACCTTGAAAAAAGTTTGATTCGGGTCGACTTGGGTAGCATCAGGAGCAGTGTCGAGGTTCGCGTCCTCATTATTGTAGGCATCCTGCGTACAAAGCAATGATTTCAATTCAAGTTATTATTAGATGAAATCATTAAAGATAGTTATCTACCACATAAAGTATAGACAAAGTTGATTTATTTGAAATAGTTAGTACTGATAAGTGTAGTTTGTAGTGCCTATTTCGTAGTGTTTTGGTCCCATTTTCCTTGTGGAATCGCTCCTTGGGAGCGATTTATGGGCTACTTATGCTTCCTCTAGTTCGTTTCAGGTTCCCGAGGCCATTCATGAGGAGTTGGAGCGATTCTGACTCAATACATACACTTTTCGGAGCCAACGAAGCGGAGGAACAATCACTCGATGCCTTGGATTCGACCCCGAGACCTTGGGACCCAATCCCGAGCCTCCGAGACCCGATCCCGAGTCCCGAGAATCGATGAGAAGTCCATGTGAAGCAAGGAGGAACCTTAAAGATCATATTGGAGGCCTACAAGACTCATCCCCAACGGGTATGACCTCAACCCGTCCGGAATGAGGTGCACAAAAGAGGAGGCTCCTGTTTTGGGTCCATCCCGACCGGGACCAGCTCCTCCCGGCCGGGACCGACACCTTCCAGACCGGGACCACCTCCTCCCGGCCGGGAAGGGCCACCTGGCTGCTGCGCTTTGTTTTCTCTTCTCCCTTCCACTTGTAACCCTATATATACTCTTCCCTTGTTATGTTAAGCTTATGTTCTTGACTTCCCACAAAACCCTAGACTATTTTAGGTTAGATTAGTTTAGATTAGTGTATATTAGTCGATAATTAGTCCTTAATCTTAGTTTAGTACTTGTATTAAGGGAATTCTTCAAGATCCACCCAAGATTGACAACCTTGGTGGTTTGTTTTGGGTTTTCTTCATTAATGCAAGTTTCAATCTTTCCTCTAACTTGTTTGGTATAATCCTCTCTTCCTTTTTACTCTTAATCCTTTATTGTTTATCAAGTTTGAATCTTCGTTCATCTTATTGTTCTTAGTTCATAGTTATCACTAGTTTGTTTATAAATGTTATGTTGTTTGAGTTGGTTCTTCTTGTTAGTTGTAGTTTGATTATATTAGAGTAGTACTCTTGCTAGGGTTAGTAAGGTGATTAGGGTGTTAATTGTATGATTAAGGGTTTGTTGGAGATGTTGGTGGAAGATTTGGGTTTCCTCTTGGTTGATGCATATTACATGTTTGTTGAAATGCTTGACTGACTTGTATGCATATGCTTGTTTTTCTTGCCTTTCTCTTGTGGGTAATAGTTTTCTTGTGGGTTCGGTTCCCTCACTAAGTAGCGAGAGCCCGGTGAGGGCGACCCCTAGGTCGGTCTAAGTTGCGACCGCCCGGATGCGATCTAGGCCACAATAACACGCTAGTAACCCCGTTTGTCATGTGTGTCGCCAAAATGGGTTTTAGGTGGAACCTCTAGGTGAGTCTAAGTTGCGAGAGCCCGGACTATACCTAGATTACCCTACTACCTCCTTTACTCTAGCTCTTCCTCGACCATTCCGTTACCCCTTTGACCCCGACCTAATCCTAGCCCGTTTTCCTTGTTTGTTTTCTCCGTCTCCTTAGCCATAGTCTTAGCCTTCTCCCCTTCTAATCATTCTTGTTTAGTTTAGCTCGTTGACTTAGTCTCCTTTTTAGGTGACCTTGGTCTATACGCCTCTACCGTCCCCGTGGATTCGACCCGACTTACCCTAGCTACCCACTAGGATTAGTTGGTTATTTATTTGATCGGCGGGATCCACGACAAATCCATCCATCAATTTGGCGCCGTTGCCGGGGACGGTGCTAGTTTAGACTTTGTTTTCCTAGTTACTTGACTTTGTCCTTGTGTTTGTGCTTTTCTTTTTTCTTTTTGTTACCTTGCTTCTTGTGTGTGTGAAGTTTATTTCTCTCTTGTCTAGTGCCCAAAAAGCACTAGACTTCTCACGTTTGTTCCTAGTCTACAGTTTGTGCTTAGAGGTGGTGACTATCTTCTTCTTGCAACTTAGAGCCGCTTAAACGGACGGTTGCTAGGGTGAGAGGTTTCCAACCGGGTATGGACTACGATTTTCGAGCAAGCATGGGGTTTGATCTAAACTACACATACTCGGGAGCCGATATGAGCAACTCCTCTTCTTCTATGAACCAAAGCTATGACATGATGACTCCTAATTACTATCAAGCTCCTTGGGGGGATCAAGACTCTAGTGGGTATGAACTTCAAGGTTATGAAAATGGCTACCAACAAGTGAACGATTACCAATCCTACGATCATGGTGACTATTACTCGAGTTATCAATGTGAACCCACCATGTTCAACCAAGATTCACCTTATGGAAGCCAATACCCTCAAAACCCGCCATATTACCCTCCACTCTAACCACAATGTGAACCCCATGACCCACAATACTACCAATCACCCCAACCTTGCTACCAACAATATGATGCCCCACCCCTTGGGCATCATCAAGATTATCAAGGAACTTTACAAGACCTCAATGACCGCCAATCGTCAAACTTGGAGTTGTATCATTCGATTCTTCAATTGCAAAGGAGCACACAAGAAATGGCCATTCAAATGAAAAAGGAGCAAGATGAACTCATGGCCCAATTTCGAAGGGAAAGAGAGGCGAGGGATGCTCGATTAAATGCAATATCGGTTCAAACCGTAATGTTTTTTATCCCGAACATCACAATTAGATGAAGGGTGCCCACTTGAGAAAGAGGAGCCACTTAACCATGAAACCGCCGATGTAGTTCCCTTTGGAGGAGAGATTTGCTTTGAAGAACCTCAATCGTCTACCCAAAAAGTGACGAATGAGGATATGACCCTTGGTGAAGACAACATTGGTGAGGAATTGGAGGAAGTTAGTGGGTTGGATGGGTTGGTAGAATTTGTGAAGTTGTTGGGTGAAATTGATGAGCCCAAGTTGCCCATGTCCGAGAATGTGGAAAAACATCAAGAGCCCCTAGCTAGTGAACCAAGCAATGACTTGGAAGAGATTGAAACCGCCGGTAGAAGTTTCGATCCTCTTCTCCAAGATGATGTGGGGCCGAGTGATGAAGATGGGGAACCACAATTTGAGAAGAGTGTGGGGGTGTGCAACAAGGAAATGGGGCCAAAGCCGTTTTTTGTGCCTTGTTTCTTGGAGATGAAGCTTGCTTGTGATTGGAGGCGATGCTTAGGGAGGAAGAGGTCGGTTAAGCTCATAGGATGGTTAGACCCCGGAGACGACTTGAAAGATGACTTTGGGTCTTGGGATTCCTACTTCTTGCCTCCACCTCGGAGGCCATGGAGGTTGGCTAGGCTCAAGCGCTTCTTGGGCCTTCATTATGATGTCGGTAGTGCGTTCGACTTGCTCCTCCATGCTCTTGAGGGCTACGGTTGAAGGAGAGTCCACCATCCTAGGTTTGACGGAGTTCCTAAAGAACCGTCATGTTGTATATTCTCCTCTTTAGAGTACTTGTGTTTGTATTAGTGTGATTTTTCTCTTGATTTTTGTTGTTTTGTGAAGCTCTTGTAATTGATTTGGTATTTTGATGAGCGATGTGAGGGAGTGAATTTGATGTGTACTTTGAGTTTATCGTGATAGGTGAAGTGAAGGTGACTCCTAGAAAGGAGTGGTTAGTGATAGAGCTTGGATCGTGAGTATGGGAGTCGGTTTTTGGGGTCATGGGAGTCATGAAGGCCCTTCCCGACCGGGAAGGGTGTGTTGTCCCGACCGGGATGGGGCCATCCCGATCGGGATGAGGGTGCCAAAAATCGAGTTCACTGGAGTGTCATCCTGATCGGGAAGGAGGCTTCCCGACCGGGACGGGTATGTCATCCCGACCGGGACCACCCATCCCGACCGGGATGATACCCTACTCCTTTTTGGTGCCTCTTCTTCGACATTTAAGCCCACCCAACCATTGTATACCCCCACCCAACCTCCCTACCTTCCTTGCTCATATCATACCACCCACATACTTCATTTTCATATCCTCACTTCATCTTCTATCTACTTTAGACCGGTATACACACCAATTTCCACCCCCTCACAACATTATAAACCCACTACCTTAGCCATGTGGTTTTCTTAAGCTTGTAGAAGGATGACAATGACGACAACAAGCAAGTGCCTATATTGATCATTGAGACGATGGAGAGAGTGAGTTGCTAACCGGTCGGTATGGCAACTATCCTTTCTTTTCCGTTTTTTTATTGCTTGTTCTCCCCTTGGTTCTCCCCTTCCCCTTTGTCACGGTGGCCTTCGAGGCCTTGGTTTTGGTTGCTCCCGACTCTCGATGACGTGACTACATCGAGAGTCATTTTACAAGTTTTTCACTCTTTCTTTTCAAGGATTTAGTCGGATTTAGGCGGAATCCGGGCTAGGTGACTTGATTACACCTAGCCCTCCCCTCCCATTTCCTTTTATTTCCTTCTTTTTATTTCTTCCCCCATTCATATCTTTTCTTGTCTCGGCCCATGGTGACTTGACAACACCCCGGCCGGACACATTCTACTCTTTTCTCCACTTTTCTTTTTGATTTTTAGCTTTATTTTCGTAGTTTCTTTTCTTTTGTGCTCCATGCACTACGGTCGAGCATGAGGACATTGCTCAGCTTAAGTGTGGGGGAGCGATATTCTAGCATAGTTAGCTTTATTTTTGTAGTTTTTCGAAAAAATCTTTAAAAACCCTAAAAATTTGAAAAATCTTCACAAAAATCAAAAAGATTTTCTTTTGTGTGTTTTCCTTTTATGTCGTTGTATCGTGTATTTTTTTTGTTGTGTGTGTTTGCCCCCTTTTCCTTATAGGTTGCTTAAACCACCGATGGCTTTGGAAAGCTTTCAAGATGTCCGGTAACATCTTCTATCCCTTTTTCCTTCTTTGTCTCTTGCGGTATTTGGAGGAGAATGTGATGTGGTTTGCTCGGGAGGAGCTTTGTAAAGTTTGATGTTGGTTGGTTGCTCATTTGGAAGCTAGGGGTGGTGTTTTTGTTATGTATGTGTTCGTTTTGTGTTGTTCTTGTTTTGTTGCTTTTGTTTCTTTTTCTTTCATTTTCGTTGAGTCTTTGTTCTGTGTTTTGTTGTGTGTCTTGTGTGTAAATGGTTTTCGAAAACCCGGTTTAGAGACTAGTGTGCGAGTGTTTACTTTCCCTTCCTAGTGGTATAAATCGAGTCTTGGACTTTAGTCTAGTAGAATGACCCTAAATCAATGATTTCGTTGGTCCTTTACCTTGAGTCCACCTAGCTTACTAGGGATTTACTACGGGATTTGCATTTTGACCATTTTGACCACCCACGGTGTGAAAAGGCCTTGGTTACCGAGTCTCGTCCCTTAGGTGACCGTGTCTAGGATCGTTTGATTAGTCCAAGTTCTCCACCTTTTTGTGGGTTTGAAAGGGGATGCGCAACCCCGACATACCCATTACCCTACCTCCTACACATATCCACACAATAATTTGCAACTTGTTGATTTCTCTCTTTCTAAATTGTCAAGAAATGCCAAAAAGCCAAATCAAGCCAAAAGGGCAAAGAAAGGAAAAAGAAAGAAAAAGAAAGAAAGAAAAGAATGAAGAAAAAGAAAAGGCACAAAAGCCAAAAAGAAAATAGAAAAGAAGAAAAAGAAATGACATGGCAAAACAAAGCAAAAATGCAAAAGAAGAAGAAAATGCCAAAATAAAACCGTCTCACGAAAAAAATAATCCCCACATCTCAAAATAAGCCTTTTCCCGATCATTACCGTGAAGAGCCTACCAAAGGACCGAGTCCCTAGGAAGGATGATAGCGGTAGGTCGGTCTTCCCTCATTTTGCGTATTTCCATCTTTTTACTTGGATTAGTTAGGCGGTTTCGGACATGGGACGACCCTCTTGGCTCTTTGCTAAAAGGGGCGGGGTCTCACTTACCTACAGAGTCGACTAACACCGTGGTTCATCCTTTTTCCATCCCGCCGATCGTCCCGTGGTACATTCTTAGAAGGTTAGGAGGAACCGAGGTAAGTTACCAACGTTTTTATTGCTTTGTCGTCATACTATTAGGGTTTTGTCCATTTTGGTTTGTATTGCTAGCTTGGGAACGTTGTCACTTGCCTTGAGTCCTAAACCGGTGCTTCTTTCACCGCTTGTTTGAGGGAAGCGGTATTCGTTTTCTTTTGGGTGCAACCGATTTTTGTTTGTTTGTTTGTGTGTTTGTTGTTTATGTGTTTTGTGTCCGGTTGCATCCACAGTTTTGTCGCAAGACCCCACTTGCCTTGCGGATAGCACTTGTCCTCTAAGTGTTATCGCATGAGTTGAAAGGGCGTAGGGTGCGCTAATACCCACTCGGCTAGTTTAGTAGTTAGTTTGTGCTTACTCGAGGGCGAGTAAGGGTTAAGTGTGGGGGAGTTGATAAGTGTAGTTTGTAGTGCCTATTTCGTAGTGTTTTGGTCACATTTTCCTTGTGGAATCGCTCCTTGGGAGCGATTTATGGGCTACTTATGCTTCCTCTAGTTCGTTTCAGGTTCTCGAGGCCATTCATGAGGAGTTGGAGCGATTCCGACTCAATACATACACTTTTCGGAGCCAACGAAGCGGAGGAACGATCACTCGATGCCTTGGATTCGACCCCGAGACCTTGGGACCCAATCCCGAGCCTCCGAGACCCGATCCCGAGTCCCGAGAATCGATGAGAAGTCCATGTGAAGCAAGGAGGAACCTTAAAGATCATATTGGAGGCCTACAAGACTCATCCCCAACGGGTATGACCTCAACCCGTCCGGAATGAGGTGCACAAAAGAGGAGGCTCCTGTTTTGGGTCCATCCCGACCGGGACCAGCTCCTCCCGGCCGGGACCGACACCTTCCAGACCGGGACCACCTCCTCCCGGCCGGGAAGGGCCACCTGGCTGCTGCGCTTTGTTTTCTCTTCTCCCTTCCACTTGTAACCCTATATATACTCTTCCCTTGTTATGTTAAGCTTATGTTCTTGACTTCCCACAAAACCCTAGACTATTTTAGGTTAGATTAGTTTAGATTAGTGTAGATTAGTCGGTAATTAGTCCTTAATCTTAGTTTAGTACTTGTATTAAGGGAATTCTTCAAGATCCACCCAAGATTGACAACCTTGGTGGTTTGTTTTGGGTTTTCTTCATTAATGCAAGTTTCAATCTTTCCTCTAACTAGTTTGGTATAGTCCTCTCTTCCTTTTTACTCTTAATCCTTTATTGTTTATCAAGTTTGAATCTTTGTTCATCTTATTGTTCTTAGTTCATAGTTATCACTAGTTTGTTTATAAATGTTATGTTGTTTGAGTTGGTTCTTCTTGTTAGTTGTAGTTTGATTTTGTTAGAGTAGTACTCTTGCTAGGGTTAGTAAGGTGATTAGGGTGTTAATTGGATGATTAAGGGTTTGTTGGAGATGTTGGTGGAAGATTTGGGTTTCCTCTTGGTTGATGCATATTACATGTTTGTTGAAATGCTTGACTGACTTGTATGCATATGCTTGTTTTTCTTGCCTTTCTCTTGTGGGTAATAGTTTGTTTGTGGGTTCGGTTCCCTCACTAAGTAGCGAGAGCCCGGTGAGGGCGACCCCTAGGTCGGTCTAAGTTGCGACCGCCCGGATGCGATCTAGGCCACAATAACATGCTAGTAACCCCGTTTGTCATGTGTGTCGCCAAAATGGGTTTTAGGTGGAACCTCTAGGTGAGTCTAAGTTGCGAGAGCCTGGACTATACCTAGATTACCCTACTACCTCCTTCACTCTAGCTCTTCCTCAACCATTCCGTTACCCCTTTGACCCCGACCTAATCCTAGCCCGTTTTCCTTGTTTGTTTTCTCCGTCTCCTTAGCCATAGTCTTAGCCTTCTCCCCTTCTAATCATTCTTGTTTAGTTTAGCTCGTTGACTTAGTCTCCTTTTTAGGTGACCTTGGTCTATACGCCTCTACCGTCCCCGTGGATTCGACCCGACTTACCCTAGCTACCCACTAGGATTAGTTGGTTATTTATTTGATCGGCGGGATCCACGACAAATCCATCCATCAAGTACTCACCCAGATTGCCTGATCTTTCTTCGTGACAAAAATAGTCGTCCCTTCATCATTGATCTTCCCATGCATGTCCAGGAACATCTCGGGCGCGGGTTGCATCCTCCCGAGTTTAGCTTGTATCTATTGAATGAATATGAACGTTAGGTGAATATTATGCGAACATAGTTTATGAGAATTTAAGTAATACTATGATATTAATAAAAATCATACCTTCATGGCACGATGGTATGAAGACTGAGAACCCCGATGATGTGTCGGGTTCGCCTTCCCCTCCAGTTCGCAGTTCTTCATCTTGTTTTTCTGTCCCCTGTCCGACCTGACCTTGAAATCCACGCTGTCATGGTACGCGACCCACCGCTCCAATGCTTCCCCTGAAATATGAAGATACTAATATATTAGTTAATACAGTAAAAGATTGAAGTTAGATTGTTTGTTAAAACTGAGTACTATTAAAAACTACACCTTTAAGGTCTTTAAGCGCAGTCCCGCGTTTACGGCGTTTGTTCATGACGTCCGCGGAACGTCGTGTGTAGGTCTCATTATATCGGTCCCAAACCCTTCCTTCTAACTCCGGCTTCCAAGTGAACTTCAACTACACAATCAAGGCGGATTATTAATTAGTAGTGAAAATATTTACAAAGTCTACATTGTAAAATAAAAACTCGGTAACAAAAACAATCCACGTACCCGGAAGTTGTTGAACCACCACTGCCGTATGTCCAACGACACCATAGTTCAGCAAGCATACCCCTGCCCTTTATCGACCATGTAGCTGTTAGCACAGCCTGCGGTCACCTGCTCATGTAGAAACCTGCACCAAGTTGAGTATCACATATATGTATGAAATCTTAAAAGATATAGTCGAACAATTCATATGTTACAAAAGAATCGACATGTTAGATTATATTACCAAACGCGACCAGGGTCAATCTTCAGCCGGGCTTCGTCGTCGTACTCCAGCTCCTCCTGCTGCCCCTGCTGCTGACCTTGCTGCTGATTCTGCTCCGGTCCTGTTTCGGGGACCCGTTCCTCCTCCACATGCTGCGTGGTGGATGTCTGAACAGACCTACTTCCCCCACCACGTCTCCTGGTGGATCTGCTGCCTGCCATCTTAACCTTGCAACAAATTAAACAATGTCAACAACAATTAGCAATTACAATCTAACTTGATTAAAATAATGTACCAAATAATTAAGACAACGATCAATATAACCTACTACAACAACTCTAGTAGTCATCTTCGCTGTCGTTATTGTCGTCACCCTCATCCTCCTTAGTCTGATCTTCCTCCTCCGTCTCCTCGCCCTTCACCTGATCATCCTCCAAATTTTCTTCATCGTGTCCGTCATCCTCCTCAAGAATCTTCCGAACGTCCGTAACCATGTAATCTCGTTGTCCATCGTCATCATCCTCTAAATCTTCCTCTGCCCCTTCATTTTGATCTTCATTGGAGAATATGGTCTCGACACTTGGAGATAAGCGTGTACCACTTGAAGCCGCATCTTCCTGGAACAGAGAACTGTCTATTTGCCCCCGTGGTTTAGTCGTAAAGACTACCCACCATTGACTTTAATTTCTGTCATTTCTCGTGTAAGGATAAGGAGCAAAGTAGACTTGCTTTGCCTGATGCGCGAGTATGAACGGACCGTACGTAGGATATTTCCTGGTGTGATTAACTTCCATAATCTTGTAACGATCATGCACTCGGGTTCCGTTCACGGAGCTCGCTTTCCACTCACATTTGAATATCACAGCTCTATACCCCCGTTCTTTACCAGCGTAACACAACTCGAAAATATCCTCTAAAATACCATAGTACTCATCGCCATCAAGAGATGAGATACTCACACCAAAATTGCATCTAGCCTTGTTCTTCCCGTAGTTGAATGTGTGAAAATTGAATCTATTTACCGAGTACCGGTTCCAGGTTTTAACCGCTCGCACTGGACTGTATGCCAAACTTCTAACCAAATCATCATGTATGTCTAAGGCAACTACATGATCCTTGAGCCACTTAGGAAAATGTTCCTCATGCTTACTCCAAACGTCATCAACGTTCACGTCAGGATTTGCAGCGACATATTCAGTTAAAAATTGCTTTCCATAAGGCTCAAAGATCTCACAATTAGAAAGTAGGTAAAGGTGAGCTTGGTTGTACTCTTTCTCATCTAGCGTCCTAGAACCCTCAACGGATGAAGTTCCATCATCCTCCTTCTTTTGAAAAAACTCTGGTATAGTAGGATCAATTGACACCGACTGTTCTAGGTTCAGGTTCTTGGCTTTTGTTTGGACATCTTTATCGAAGTAGAGGGAGTAGAAGTTTGCAATCTCTTCTGTCAAATATTCATTACAAATAGAACCCTCTACCCTAGCCTTGTTAACAATTTTCTTCTTCAAATGATTAAGGAACCTAAATACACAAGTTATGCAGTTCAATTAATAACAATTAGCTATGTTTAAATTAAATTTATAAATGAAGTTGCTAAAATTTATGTACCTTTCAAATGGGTACATCCATCTATACTGGACAGGTCCTCCAACCTTAGCCTCGTAGGGCAAGTGGACAGGTAGATGCTCCATGGAATTAAAGAACGACGGTGGGAAGATCATCTTAAGTTTGCATAGTATCTGTGGAATTTGATCCTCCAGCCGTGTCATGTCCTCAATTGATATTGTAGAAGAACACAAATCTTGGAAAAACTGAGATATGTCAGTTATAGAATTCCACACCGTCGGTGGCAAAAGCTGCTTTAGTGATACCGGAAGTAACCTCTCCATGAAGACGTGGCAGTCATGACTCTTTAACCCTTGCAGCTTTAGATTCTTAAGATCAACAGAGCGTTTGAAGTCGGAGGCGTACCCATCAGGGAACTTCAACTTCTCTACCCACTCCAACAACGCCTTTCTCTGAGCCTTGTCAAGGGTAAACAAGGCTCTCGGTTTGGATCCATCCCGTTTTATGTGTAGTTGAGGACGGTCACAAAAATTCTTTACATCTCGTCGGGAGCCTGTAGTGTCACAACTCTTTCCCTCCTGTAGACACCCGCATTTTGCCTGCTAGTGTCTATAGCAGTTCCCGACAAAACACCCGATGATGATCGGACGCAAACGTGACTTAGTATACTCAAATATGGACTCGGAATCAATAATATCCGACGTGGACATTTAGCGGAGTATAAATCTCTCAAAACTAACCTCAAATTCAGGCCCAGTGGGTCGTTCCGAGTAAATTAAGACTAATTCGGGCCAAAACCGACACCAAAAATAAAAACTGTCTTTTGGTGACCGGGTCAAAACCCGGTCAAAGACGAATCCGTCACATAAATCAGCCTGATGTGTTTCAAGAAGATTGCGCCCGAATACAAAATTCAAAAAACAATCAAAAGTCGACCATTTCCTAAATTATCTCGCCACCCTTATCCACTCGATCGAGTGGATTAACCCACTCGGTCGAGTGGAGCCTCATAAACCGAAACAGACCCATTTTCAAAGGCACTCGATCGAGTGCACTAGGGCCACTCGATCGAGTGACCCTAGGTCGTGAGGTATTCTCTATAAATACCCCCTCAAACCCTTTGCATTTTCAGTTTTACCTAATGCAATTCTACCCTACATTTCTACCCTAATCCACCTTCATCCCTTCCATACTACAAACCCTAAGCAACCTTAGTCAAAAAACCGAGTTAATATCCCTCGTAAAACCGATACACACACACACCATAACTCGACTACATCCTCGATACTCCCACGTTCCCGTCGCTATTACGAGTTCATCGCCGAGGTCTTACTAAGCATGTATGTTGAGGGTGTCCTAAACCCCATCTCGATCTTTACTATCTTCTTTCATTTCATTTACATTTTTGCATTTTATATTATAATCAAATTAGTATACTAACACTAACTTTAACATTATATTAACATTTCCATCATTTACTAACTTTTATTCTTTCGTCTCGAACACATTATATACCGCGTATATTTATAATAGTATTAAAATTCGGATCTTAATGCGTTTGACTATGACGATCGCCTAAAGTCCGTCTAATCCCTTTACGAGCAACGACGGAGGTGGCACCCTTTCGAGGAGCGCCGCCCCAATGTACTCAAGGGTATGATGTGATCGTGGTCGATCATAGTTGAACGTATTTGACTCCATCTCTAAGATTAGTGTGAGATCCGTTGAGGCAAAAACCGACATCACATAATCTGTTAGGATTAGTATCGATGTCGTGACGCGGAGGACTACAATCTTGTCACTAATCAAACTTTTCGCTAAACAATAACATTTTTTTTACAAAATCCCGATAACGGTATTATAATTGTATGATAAACGATTATAATACCGGAAGCCGTGTTAAATCTAAATCATACGATATTTTTATTTAACTCGGCCAATCATCGATTTTAAACCAATGAAAACAAAACGAGCCATGCCTCGTACAGAGGACACTCGACCGAGTGCCTTAGGCTACTCGATCGAGTGGCACCCCAAAAACTGGGCAGTAGCTGCTTCGAAGACGCTCTCGACCGATTCCATGCCTTGACTCGATCGAGTGGGTCCTGTAGCCCAGAAATCCGAGAGCTTTAATGCAACATTCGAGCCTCGTCTTTTTTTTACGACTTAGTCGTAACGTGTAAAGCCAATCACGTGATCCCATTTTTCAAAACCTATGCATATCACCTCACTATAGCGACTTTGATCGATTTTTTGACGTGATAAGTCGGGACAAGGCATCGAGGCATGGGATCGGGCTAGCATCACGCCTAAGTCCTATGTCTCCGTCCTTCGTTTAATACACAACATAATGTGTATTTAATCGGAGTTCGTCCATCTACATAATTCACGGTCTAGTTTATACACGGGTCCGTTTCTATCTTTTTATCGTTTTTATTCCGTTTGTTATATTATTTGTAATTTTTCTATTGGTCGGGTTGTATTTCCGCCCGTGTATTTTGTACGTTATTTATTTTCGAGCTTTGTTTATTTTGATGTTTATCGCTTTATAAATGAACCTCGCATGCTAAACAACTTTGACAATAGTTAGATGCATTAAATGACGTAGCTAACCCATAATTCGCATGTTTAGCTCGAAAATGTCGTTTGCATATCATTTAGTCGTTTTACTAGCGTGTGTACACGAACACGAACGATGTCTTAGTAGACGCCGCCATTGTGCGGGCGGGGTTAGGTGTCCTTAGTGGGCTTCCCAACACGTACCCTCACCCCTTACTCAGAACCTCGGTTTCCGGATGCCCGAAACTGTTGGCGCACGAGAGTCATTCTTTACAAGATACCGGTGTAGATGGTATCGGTATCGCAATGCAAAGGGACGGCCCCCATAAACTCTGAAATCGAAGTAGGCCGTACTTTGTGTATAGCCCATGACGACATAGAGTAGGCTCGAATGGTTCCGAATTACCATAAATTCGGTGGCGACTCCAACTTTGACTTAAATTTCGAACCCGAGAACAATCTCACCACGAGATTCATTTGCCTAC
Organism: Agrostemma githago; assembly: GCA_958450325.1. Lineage (NCBI taxonomy): Eukaryota > Viridiplantae > Streptophyta > Magnoliopsida > Caryophyllales > Caryophyllaceae > Agrostemma > Agrostemma githago. Next base: position 15,372,805 of record OY288248.1, read on the forward strand.
CCAAACCCGCGCGTGGCCGCGTCGGGGTGGACCTACGTCATGTCCACAATTTGGCGACTCCGCTGGGGATACCTGATGTACCACATGTCATCGGGGTTCCCAGGGTGAGACTCGAAGAGAAATCGTTCGTATATTAGTGTGCGCGCATTAGTTTAATGATTCATGCATAACCCAAATTTTGTCCGGGCCGGTTACTTGTGACCGACGTCCCACTATACCGCAGTGCATTCCTACATAGGTGCGCTAAAGACTTCGATGGTGGAACTCGTATGGGTTTTGCGGCATGTCCTAAGACCAACTCGGCTTAGGGAGTCCGTCCTGATTTACGAGAAAGCTATCGTTGTTGGTATAGACCCTATTTTGACCGACCGAGACTTAGTGTAAAGCATACATAAGCGTCGTTATAATGCTTGTTTGACTACATACTGCTTGATTTCTGTGTCATGTTTTTCAAAAACCGTCATTTCAAAAATGCATCTTTCCAAAATACCAAATTTTGAAAAACCCGAAATACTGTCCGTTTCGGGACCCGTCTTTTCAAAAATATCCAACTTTCAAAATTCGGAATGCCGCCGAAATTTAGGATCAACGATTTGACTCAAAATATCCTTTTTCTCTAGCCGGCATACGGCCCGTTTTAATTCTCGAATTTCCGAAACCGTTCCGATTTTCTGAATTTTCAAAATTCTAATCTTGGTTTTCGAAATTCCGTTTTCAATTTTCAAACTTTCGGAAATTCGCTCATTTTATATTCAAATTTCAAAACTTCAAAACATCCAACTTTCCTAGTGAATCTTCCTTATTATAGGACCTACCGTTTATCCGTGTGTCGGGTCTTTGCATAGTATGTCGAAGGTCTATAGCGTCGAAACTCCGTTGATCCTATATCAATAGTTTCCCCCCTTTCCCAAGTCCGCCTTATTTGTCAAGGCACGACCAACCCGCGTAGGGCATACCCCTACAACGGAAGGTCTGTCCATACACTCGAGTCAAAAGTCTGGGGAAAAGTCTCACGTGAACCTTCCTACGAACGGGATTAGGCCCGCAAAGCCAAAGTCCTAAGGAAGTTATACCACCCACGAGTCATCCGTCTAGGAGTCTTTCTCGAGTCTTTAGTCCTTTTTCTTTGTATCGCTCGGGATGTGCTCTTTCTTTTCGATTCCAAGATCTGGGTTCGGTTTCTGATTACACGGTGTTCTTACAGACAGGACACCGTCCACCAGACACAACCGCAAAATGGAAGCAGCTCTGAACAACCTGAAGGCCTCCGTGGATGCCATGGCCGCCAAACAAACCGACATTGACGCCCAACTGACTGAAATGAGGGCTGGTCAAGTGGCCATCGTTGCTCATATGGCTGCAGTGGAGCAAAGAGCTCCTAATGCCGAGGCTACTGGGCCTCTGGCTGAACTAGTCAGCGCGGTACGCCGACTGGAAGAACAAGTCCATTTGGCCGGGAGTAACAATATTCATCGGGAGAATAGCCGAGAGTACTCCCCGGTGAGTGACAAGCTGCCTGCGAACCTGAATCTCACGGGCTTACCCATGTTTAAGGGAACCGAGGACCCGTTACTACATGTATGAGCCTTTAAAGAATTCATGGCTATCAAAGGGGTAGATTCTTCAATGTTTAAGAATCTCTTTGCTGCGTCCCTTGAAAAGCACCCACGGGCCTGGTACTATAGGCTAGACCTGAAAAAATACCCTACTTGGGATGATGTGGCTACGGAATTTGCTCGGAACTATGCTGACAACACCGAGATCCAAACCAGGATGCGGTCTTTGGAGGTTATGGCCCAAGAGCCAAAAGAAGGTTTTACTAAGTACCGTCAACGCTGGAGGGCCGAGAGTGTGAAACTGGTCGATAAGCCCAGTGAGAAGACTTTGGTGGAGGCTTTTGTCAAGAACCTCCTCCCCTCCTACCGGGTTCATCTCCGGTACGCTGTCATACCCAATTTCACCACCCTTACTGAAATGGGTATGAGAATTGAAGACGACTTAAGGCTGGAGGACCTCAACAAGGCCTCTAGCAAGGGATACCAAGGGGCTTCCTCTTCCACTACCAAACCCAAGCTGCAACCCGCAGCATTTTTGACGCGGTTAATCTACTAGATACCCCATCCAAGAAGAACACCCCACCTCGGGTTTTCACTGATATAGGTACCACCTATACCTACGCCTTACAAAGGCTGTCCTCGAAGGGCCTAATCCAGCCGATAGGCCCAACTCCTGAAGTTCCGGTCGAGCGACGCTCCAAGAACTACAATGTCCAGGCTTACTGCTAGTACCACCGAGGCAATGGGCATGACACCAAAAAGTGCTTGAAACTGAAGCATTTGATCCAGGACCTGATTGAGAGCGGTAAAATCCCGCTACCTGGAGATAAACCAAGCAACAAGGAGAACCCTTTCAGCTCCCATGCCATCTTTGCCGGGGAGGTGATTGATTGCTCTCACCTTATCTCTCCATTTATCCCGCAAGTGAACGGGATCTGGTTTGACGATGAGGATGATGTCTACCTCGCTAAAGGGGAAACCGTTCCCATTACCCCTGAACAGATTCGCGAGGCCAAGTCCCGAGTCTTAGCCAGTAACCACCTTGGCCGTCCCTATCAAGCCACTAGCTCTAGGGACATCCCCATCCCGACAACCGTCACCGATCCACTCGGGATGGAAGTCGCCCTTGAGGAGCCGACTGCTGAAACGGCTATCGTGAAACAACTAAAGAAGACCCGAGTTGACCTCACTATATGGCAACTCTTGGTTAGCTCACAAGAACATCGAGAAGCACTCACTAAGGCTCTCGATCAATTTAAGATCGACTCTTTGGCTACCCCTGCTGAAATGGTAGCCACGGTCCTGCCCCACTTGAAGGGCAAAACCAAGGAAGGAGGCCCAATGATCACTTTCTCTGAAGTCGACCTACCACCGTTCGAGGCCTCTCATAATCTGGCCCTCTACATATTACGGTAATCTGCCGAGGGAAATACCTCCCGATGACCCTAGTCGATGATGGGTCCACTGTGAATGTCCTCCCTTTGAGGACCGCCAAAGCCCTCGGTATTACCAAGGCCGATTATGTTCCGACGGCTCAAACCATCCAAGCCTTTGATTGGAGCCCAAAGTCGGTAGCTGGGGTCGTAAAGCTGACCATTATAACGGGCCCAATAGAAAAGGAGCTTGAATTCCAGGTGATCGATGTCACCTCATCCTTCAACTTGCTCCTAGGGAGACCATGGATTCACGCGGTCAAAGTTGTATCCTCCACCCTCCACCGTAAGATCAAGATGCATTAGCTCGACAAAGTTATTACTTTGGAGGCGACCCCAATGACCGTGGCTAGCTGTAACGCCACGAGCCGCATGGACCTCCGGGGGTTCGACTTTGTGGGGATGATCGAGGAAGAGTACCTTTTTAGGCCTTACTTCACCACGAGCATTGACACAATGCTCCAAAACCTAGGGTACCTTCCGGGGGCTACCTCTCGTCCCGATCTTCCAGTTGGGAAGATTACCAAGGTCCTTAAGGACGAAGAAACTCACTTCGGCCTTGGTTATGCCACCACTCCGGGCAACGTTGTCCGAGCAGGAATCAAAAAGCCCTGCAACATCATTAAGGGTATCCACTTGAGCCCTTACAGGCCACGGTTGGCTGAGTACTTTGTCACACCCGTATTTGGGGCTACTCAGGTTGGTCTATACCAACCCAATGCTGCACACCTCGGGACCCAATTGGCCCGGGATTGCAACTACATCCCGGATGATGTGTTCGCCCTCATCCAGGCTGATGGAGCTGACGATGCTGAGCCCGCGCTGGGGCTGCTCTTTGGGGAAGACACCATAGCCCCGATTCCAAGGGAAGACCTGGTCAACCTGATTCTTCGCAGCAACAGGTTTGACCCGACCAAGATGATCTCAGATGTTGGTTCCGAGACGGGAAACAGGGCCTGGAGGAAGACTGTCAAGTGGACTGACAGTCAAGGAAAGATCTACAAGCTGGTCACTGGAGAGGGAGAAATGCCTGAGTCTGAGTCCGAGTCTGAGTCAGAGTCTGAGGTCGAGTCTAGGGAAGTCGGTGCTAGAGTCACTCCTGTAACCCCTCTCCCTGTTGTCGTTCCTGCTACTGGCACTTCGGGGTCTGTCCCGCGTGCCTTACCAATCCCGCCACTAACTAATGATCAGATGGCTGCTCTTTTCGAGCTGTTTTCCAAATTTTCAATCAATAATAACAACCGTTCTGCTTACGACTTGTCTCTTTTAAATTCTGCTTTCAAAAATATTTTATGCAATGACATTGAGAAACCCGACGAACAGGTACTCTTACCTCCACATCTGATCGAGCAACTAGAGCAAAGGGAATCCCGGAATCCGGTAATCGAAGAGACCGAGTCCATCAATCTGGGAACAACCTTAGAGCCTCAGATGCTTAAGATAGGGTTATCTAGGTCCCGAGGAGAAACAACAATTCACGAACCTCCTCCAAGAATTCGAAGATGTCTTCGCATGGTCCTACAAGGACATGCCGGGGATAGACCGGGAAATAGCCGAGCACCACATACCGATCAAAGACGGGTGCAAACCGGTTAAGTAGAAGCTTCGCCGAATGAGGCCCGAGTGGTCTCTCAAAGTAAAAGAAGAAGTCGATAAACAGTTCAAAGCCGGCTTCATACAAGTGTCCGAGTATCCGGACTGGGTTGCAAACATCGTGCCGGTTCCCAAAAAGGACGGTAAGGTGCGGGTATGCGTAGATTTTTGGGATCTTAACAAAGCAAGCCCGAAGGATGATGTTCCGTTACCACACATCGACATACTGGTGGATAACACAGCCGATCATGCCCTTCTATCATTTATGGACGGGTATGCCGGGTATAATCAGATCAAGATGGCGGAAGAAGATATGAGTAAGACTACCTTCATTACACCTTGGGGTACTTACTGCTACACCGTCATGCCATTCGGCCTCATTAATGCCGGGGCCACCTACCAAAGGACCGCTACCACCTTATTGCATGACATGATGCATAAAGAAGTAGAAGTTTATGTAGACGACATGATCGTCAAATCCAAAGAGCGGGACGGTCACATCACCGCCCTAAGGAAATTCTTCACCCGATTGCGCAAGTACAAGATGAGGTTAAACCCTCAAAAGTGCAGTTTCGGGGTAACATCAGGCAAATTACTGGGTCATATCGTTAGCCAACGAGGTATCGAGGTTGACCCAGCTAAAATCAAAGCCATTACCGAGATGCAACCTCCTAAAACCGAAAAATAAATAAGGGGATTTCTCGGGAAAGTTCAGTATATCAGCCGGTTCATTTCCAAACTAACCATGGTATGTGAACCAATTTTCAAGAAACTGAAAGTAGGAGAACGGGTACTACGGGATGACAAGTGCCAAACCGCCTTCGACAGAATCAAGGAAATTCTGTCTGCTCCGCCAGTCTTGATGCCACCTCGACCCGGCTTGCCTCTGTCATTATACCTAACGACGACCGAGACAGCCATGGGGGCTATGCTGGCTCAGACAGTCGACTCCGAAGAACGAGCCATTTATTATATCAGCAAAAAGTTTTTAGAGTATGAGTGCAAATATACCATGCTCGAAAGACGTTCTTGGCTCTGGTTTGGGCCACTAAAAAGCTCCGACACTATATGCTCAACTATGAGGTCCATATTCTATCCAAAATGGATCCGATCAAATACCTCTTCGAAAAGCCCATTCTCAATGGCCGAATTTCTTGATGGACTCTAATGCTGGCGGAATTCGACCTAAAATTTGTACCGCTAAAGGCCATTAAGGGGCAAGTAGTAGCTGAATTTCTCGTCGATAGCCCGGTAGCCGAGGAAGGACACACCGACACCTGGTCCTTCTCAGATGAAGATATCTTCAATGCTGATACCGAAACATGGGATCTATACTTTGACGGAGCATCCAATTTTCGAGGGTTCGGACTCGGGATTCTCCTAATCTCACCAAAAGGAGAGCATACTGGACTTCGATGTTACCAACAATGCAGCCGAATACGAAGCATGCATCTATGGGCTACAAGCCGCCGCCAATCTGGGGATCACAAATCTCCGGGTACATGGCGATTCGTCCTTGGTCATTAACCAAGCACTTCAAAAATGGAAAACTCGGAATGCTAATCTCGTGGCCTACCAGGCACGAGTAAGGGATCTCGAGACACAATTCCAAAAGGTGGAATACATATACCTGCCTCGGGAAGAAAATCAGTTTGCAGATGCACACTCAAAATTGGCATCTTTGCCAAATATCCCCGACCACGTGACCAGTATGCCAATCTGTGTCGAAAGGCGGTCCGAGCCGGCATACATTCACGACATTGAAGACGTCGAGATAACTGATCCTGAACCATGGTATCAGTCTGTGTTGACGTACCTGACAAACGGAGAATATCCTCCCGGGACCAAAGGCCGGGCCAGAAAAGCCTTGCGAAGGCTAGCCACCCAGTTCATCCGTACTGATGACGGGCAACTGTACAAAAAGACGGCACAAGGGGCCTTTCTCCTCTGTATTGACAAATATAAAGCCGAAAAGGTCATGGCTGAAGTGCATGATGGCGAAAACGGCCCACATATGAATGCTCACATGCTGGTCCGAAAAATCATGAGGCTTGGGTATTACTTGGACACTATGGAGGCCGACTGCCAATTATATGTCAAACATTGTCATAACTGTCAAATCTTCGCCAATGTACAACATCTGCCGTCCTCTCTGCTTTATACCATGACGACGCCTTGGCCGTTCTCGACATGGGGTATCGACATAATCGGGAAAATAAATCCCTCTGGTACTGGCGGACACTGTTTCATCTTAGTAGCCATCGACTATTTCACCAAATGGGTCGAAGCTGAATCATATCGCATTCTCAACGCTAAACATGTCGCCAAGTTTATTCAGAACAAGATAATATGTCGGTATGGAATCCCACATGAATTTATCAGTGATCACGGGACTCATTTTCAAGCTGAGACCTCAGCCTTGCTGACCAAATATAAAATTCAAAGGCACACGTCCTCGCGCTATCGTCCCCAAACGAATGGAGCAGTAGAGGGGGCCAATAAAACGATTGTCACCATACTCAAAAAGATGGCTGATAATTACCGAGACTGGCCCGACAAAATACGTTTTGCCCTGTGGGGATACCGGACGTCAATTCGCACCGTAACCGGGGCAACGCCGTATTACCTAACTTATGGGATGGAGGCAGTCCAACCAGTGGAATTGGAGGTACCGTCCCTCAGAATTCTGCTAGAAAGTCAAGTGCCCGAAGCTGACTGGGTTCGAGCACGGTATGATTCGTTGGTTCTACTAGACGAACGACGGTCTCGTGCTCTCAACAATATTCAAATCTATCAAAAGAGGATCCAACGGGCCTTCAACAAAAGGATAAGACCCAGAAACATTAAAGAAGGAGATCTAGTCCTTAAGTCAGTTCAAGCTTTACTACCAGTCGACCCAAAGGGAAAATTCAAACCCAATTGGGCTGGGCCGTATTTGGTAAAGAAGATCCTATCAGGAGGAGCAGTGATGCTGACGGACCTGGACGGGAACGAGTTCGTCAACCCGATCAACCTGGACCAGCTGAAGCGTTACTACCCTTAAGCCTTTTCTCAATGTCATTAGCAATTTTTTAAAATTATTTTACGAAAAACAAGTCAATAAGCTGGAATCACTTATTCTACTGTCACAAGCACCTTGAACCAATAGTCTTGGTGTAATTCAAGATTGCAAATTTACCAAGCTTGAACCAGGTTTGGTTTGATTCTGCTAATTGCGGATACGTAGGCAGCCTCTCAAAAGGGCACAACCAATGCAATCGAGAAAAAGACAGGAGCGGTTTAATAATAAACTTCTTTTATTAATTATCAAAAAAAACCGATAAACTCGGGAAAATTACAAAATGCAGGAATTCCAAAAAAGTTACAAAAACAAAAGCACACGACACTCCAAAATAAATAATAATAATTTTTAAATAATAAAAACTAAGGACTCGATATTCAGGGCATCTTACCCTTCCCCTTGTCCTTGGCCTCCTTGGCCGTCCACTGATGACGACGTGGAGGAGGGCGTTCCCGAATCACCACAGGAACCTCCTTAGCCCGGACTCGTTTCTTTGAGCTAGAGTCCTCAATCACATCTAATGGCCCAAGTCGGGCCCTGACGGGCTCTGGCAACCGTTCGCGTGGACCAAGTCGGTCCCTAGCCGCCAATCTTGGCCCAAGTCGTCTTTCCAAATTAGTCTGGGGGCTTAGCCACCCCCGCATGCTGCTAGCACCAGCATCCTTAGCTCGAGTCTTAGTATGAGACTTAAAACCCGATTCTAGTCGAACTAAAGTAGCATGGGTGTCTCCCTCATCGAAAAAGCCCATGTTATCCTTTACCGTCTCCCGACGGACCAGTTCGAAGGCCTCATCGACCTTCAAAGCTTTACGAGCTTCCTCGGATTCCTCGGAAGTCCATTTCTCGTAAGCCCGTGAAACCCAAGCGGATTGGCAAGGGTTGGGAATAGTTCATGTAGGACGGGTGAACCATCTCTGCAACCAGGTGTCGCACATAGCGTCTGTCAATTGGAGCGAGACGCTGATAATGGCTTCAGTCTCAGGAATGCGCTGAGACGAACCGAACTGCCTCAGAATGCGGTCCGGGTAAATGTGAACTGTCCAGTCAAGGGACAAGATTACCAAGTAACGGGCTTGGTCCCTCTTGGCCAGTCCCATCAGCTTGGAAAGGAACCACCAAGCGACAGTCCACCTGATTAAGGGACCACCATGGAACACCAGCTCCTCATTCCAGTAAGCTCGGTTTATATGGTGACTTGAGCTTATCCGGCGCCTCCTCGAACTAATTTGGCTGCCGCGGTAGTTGGGAATGCTCGGAGGGGGCTCTATGATTGATAACCGTTCCGACAACCAAATCTGAAAAGCATACACAAATTCCGTAAGCGACAGAGTGGTCCGCTATGGCTCACTCGATCGAGTACTACATCTGACTCGATCGAGTAAGCCCTCTAAAAACAAGCAGTAACTCCCTAAGAATGTCACTCGATCGAATGACGGGACCACTCGATCGAGTGACTTACGGACATCAAGAAATTCGCGCGAAACACAAAAAAAAAGAGAAATCGCAAGATGTATACCTGCAGAATACGAGTACTCCCCGTCAGATGTCGGTCCTGGTCAAATCGTCTGGCATCCAGACCCATGATGATCTCCCCGGTGGCTAGCCAAGCAGGGCTATGACCAGTCTCCATCTGGTCAACCACTCCGATCAGCCTGATTTGACCCAAGCATGAGTCAACATCCATCATCCCTTCAAAAATGTAGCGGTGGAGCATGCAAAAAGCGAAAGCCCTACGCCTGTGAGAAGGGGTAGCCCTTACATCTTGACTGTTCATAAACTTGTCAGCCAGGTCAAAGAGGGAAACAATATTTCCCCGCACCATTCGATCTGTCACAGCGTGAGACAGACCCAAGAAATCCCTCAGCCTCCTTCTCGGATCCGGATAGAACGGAGGGATAGCGGGACGAGCGATAGGGCTCCAACCCCCAATAGCTGCGATCTCCTCGGGAAGAGGGCATATTTCCCCTCGCGGGAACGCGAAGACATGATGGGTAGTATCCCAAAACGTCGGGCAGACGTCCAGAAAGTGTGAATCAATTATCAGACGTTGGAGAGGAAATAGACTGACAATCCCCATTTGGGTCAGTTGAACTTTGTCCTTATCCCGAAAATATTGGGACCAGGCAAAAAGCATTGAAGTAAGATGATCGATACCCATGGCAGGAGTTTGAATCTTCTTGAAAGTCTAAAGGATTTTGAGGAGAAGTAGGAGTTTTTGATTCGAGATACAGTAAGCTGAAGCAGGGAGACCTGTATTTATAATAGGAAACCCTAACTGTAACCCAAACTACCATGCCTCCTCAGCAAACCTGGGCCCTATGCATGCGCAGGCCTGACAAGAACCCAGAATAGGAATCAAGTCGTCCCGAGCTTTCCTGGGAATTTCTAAAAATTTTGTGATAAAAAAGTTGTAATAAAAAAAATCTTTCAAAATTTTTGGCTTTTCAAAATTCAATATATTTTATTTCCCCAGCACGAGTCGGTGTTTTGCCTATGTGTGGACATGACATAGGTCCACCCCGACGCGGCCACGCGCGGGTTTGGGGAGGCGAATGAATCTCCATGAGATGATCAAATGGAAATTTAAATCGAAGTCGGAGTCGCCACCGAATTTTATGGTTATTCGGAACCGTTCGAGCCCACTCTATGTCGTAGTGGGCCGTGTACAAAATACGGCCCATTTCCGATGTCAGAGTTTATTGGGCTCGTCCCTTTGCAATTCGATATAGATGCCGACTTGAGCGGTTAATCGTATATTGAATGACTCTCGTTGCCAATGGTTTCGGACATCCGGAAACCACGGTTCTGAGTAAGGGGTGAGGGTACGTGTTGGGAAGTTCACTAAGAACACCCAACCCCGCCCGCACATTAGCGGCCTCTACTATGATATCGAATGACGTTTTAATGCGCGCGTTAGTAATACGATGAATGATATGCAAACATTGTTTTCCTAAGCATGTGAGGAATTGAATGGGTTGCTAAGTCGGTTTAATGCATGAAAAATTAATTAACGTCAAAGTTGAATTTAACATGCGAGATTCGTTTTAGTATAATAAAACAAATGAAATAAAAAGGATGAATTTGCTACAAAAGACGAACAAACGAGTTAGTATCGATATGTAAATAATAATAGCAAGAAATAAATATGCGAAATCGAGAAAAATCGAAATCTGAAAAATATCGTTAAAAAGACGTTGTTTTGTGTAAAAAACGATGTTCGAAAAAATATAAAAAAGGACGAAAAAGGGTGCGTCGGGACAGCCGGCCGCGCAGCTCGTCCGGGACGCCGGCGAGTCGCGTGTCGGGCTGGTTTGGGACGCGGTTTTCTGAAAATTCGATTTATTAAATCGCGAACGAATATTGCATGATTCGTACTCGAATTAATATTTTAGATATTCGCTATATTCGATAGTTGACTACGAAATCAATATCAAATATTTGGAATAGTTTTAGAAAAGATGTAAATTTTAGAAATCGTTTCGTAGAATAAATAATAAAACGACCGAAAAAAGTAAAAAAATAGTCCGGGTTTCAGGCCCGTGCGCGAGCCGTCCGGGCGTGACGCGACTCGCGTGTGGGTCTGTCCGGTTTTTTAATTTTTTGTTCGAAATTGCTAAATTTGATGAATCGCGTACAAAATATTAATTAATTTGTATTCGATTTATGTTTTCGAGTTTCGTCGTATTCGATATTCGATTATGAAATCGATATCGAATATTCGGAATGAGTTAAAAACAAGTTTTGTAAAATTGTTTGTTTTGAACGAAAAGTAAAAGAAAAGAATTTTGAACGAAAAAAGATGTAACGATTTGATATCGTCGAGATCTTAATATAATTCTTTTCGATACAATATTCGATTATAGAAAAATCGATATCGTACTTTTAAGAATGTTTGTTATGAAAATAGTTTTTCGTTAATAACGATATTAGAGAAAAAAATAAAAAAACGACTCTTCACCCATAAGGAAAACGGACGAAGAGAAGGGAGAAGAAGAAAGGAGAAATCGGGTTTGATACACCCTCAACCTACATGCTTTTGTTGACTCGGATCGGGGCTCGTCGGAATGTGGCTAGGCACAGGAGCGTCGAGTGATGTTTGGTTCGGCTAGGGGGGTTCGGTTTGGACGAGACGGGTGAAGGGTGTCGGGAATCGGACCGGTTTCCTTCGGGTTTGTATTATCGGTTTCTCGATGCTAAGTGTAAGGATGATTGATGAAAAAGTTGTGTATTTTAACGCTACTTATTGATGTCGATAATGAATGAATGTGTGTCTAAAGTGTTGAATGGGAGGTCCTATTTATAGGGGTTCCCGACCTTGACTTAGGAGAGATGTGTTTGAACTAGAATTACCGCTTGGGTAAGAAGCTGAGGAGAACGAGAATTCCGTTTTCTTGTGAAGGAAGAAAAAGGAGTCTCGGCTGGTTCATGCTACCCGGCCGAGTGTTTTGCACTCGGTTGGGTGTTTGAATCGATTTTCGGATAGGATTCCTACTTGAGATCGAATTCTACCCTTAAACGAACTTGTTTATTATTTTGTGTAGCTGATTTCGTAGAGTTGGAGTCCGAATTGGACACGTGAGACATCACGGTCAGCCCACAAGTCTCGGGAGATATCTTTGACCCGGTTTTGACTCGGTCGCTAAAAGACGGTTTTACCCCTGGTGTCGGATTCGACCCAAATTAGTGTTATTTGACTCGAAACGACCCACTGGGCCTGAATTTGAGGTTGGTTTTGTGAAATGTGTACTCCTTAAAAAGCCTAAGCCAAATGCCATTGATTTCGAGTCCATTTCCGAGTACGTTAAAGCACGTTAGCGTCCGATCATCATCGGGTGTTTGTCGGAAACTACTATAGACACCTGGCGGTCAAAATGTGGGTGTCTACAGAGCCCCCACTCTGACTGAGGCTTGGACAGGGCGAAAGTCAGAGTAGCTACCAGGTCAATCAAGGATTAAAACCCGGTAGCTTCCGGTCGGGTCGTTTAAAGTCCATTAGACCTGCGTGAAGGGCCCGCCGGCCATAGGCTAGGAATGTACCTGAACTGATGATAACTCCGTGGGGAATTGAACTCGTCGCATGAGACTTAAAATGGGCCTGTATGTGGGCTCATCTTGTTAAATGTCGTTGGGGAGTTATGCAAATTGCATGGTCCTGTTTGAGTCGTCCTGTACATATTTATGCAAAGTAGCAAAGTTTTGCACATAATATTTGTAGGAAAAATAACTCGTGCTGGGGAATAAAAATTTTGAGAAAAGGTTTGAATTTGTGAGTTTGTAGGAGTCTTTGAAAATTAGGGAATTTTTGTTTTGACTTTGAAAAGGAATAGGAGTGCTCGGGATGACTTAGCTAAGCCTTAGGACAATGGCTTGTATGCTATTTGCTCTAGGATTAGGAATTGTAAGGTGAGGAGGAGAACTTATTTTTATGCTATAAATACCCTCCTTGCTTCATAAATTCTCATAATTCCACAATTCCCTCAATTCCTTAAAGAAAAGAATAGGTCCTGAAAATTTATTCTTTCTTTTTAGCAAATCAATTATGGGGATTGACCGATTAGTTGGGATGCTGCACGAGTGGTCTAAATATTTTAGGGATGCTGATAGGGCTATCCTAAATCAGAATGGCGTTACCCAATTGTCTATAATCCGTCAGATGCAAGTAGATTGCCACTTCTTGGATGCTTGCCTGTCCTATTGGGATGATACCTATCATGTATTTGGTTTCCCTCGAGGAGAGATTTGCCCTATTCCTGAGGAAATTGTTGCTGCAGGAGGATGGAATCCTATACTCCGCCCTGCCATTCCTTTTTCAGTTTCTGACCCAAGAAGGAAGTTAAGGGAATTTTTAGGTCTTTCTCATATGGAGGTATCCCGTATGCTAGAAGGAGATACCGTTTCCTTGATCGATTTAGCTGAAAAATTTATGAACCCAGATGATGTCCGGGTCAGGCCGGTCCATAGCCGTAGGGCCTTTACTTTTTGCATGCTCCATGTCAATGCCTTTGAGGGACATATGGATTTACTATCTTGCATGGGCCACGTTAGAGTTTTCACTGTGGCTGACCTGATGGAGACGGAGCACAGCCCGGCTTGGTTGATTACAGGAGAAATTATCCAGGGTTTGGATAATCGCAAGAGGGATCCGTCAGTCAGGTTAACTGGGAGTACCCGGCTTCTACAGGTATGCCGGTTTTTGATTGATTTTTTTTTTGCTTTTCCCGATTTTTCCGGTTTTGCGCGGTTTTTCCCGATTTTCCCGGTTTCTGCGGTTTTCACGGTTTTCACGTCTTTTTTTTTAACGTGATTTTGACGATTTTTGCGATTTTGATTTTTTTGCGGGTTTTTCAGCTGTGGCTGTTTGAGAGGCTATCGATCTTGGATCCTCCCTTAGACGTGAGCCGGTATCAACCCAGGCAAGTAATGTCGAGAAGACGAGCTATTCCCTTTTCTCGCTTCAATACCCAAAAATACTGGGACGAGGTGTTATCCTTCCATGGAGGCTTACTGATCCGTTGGGCCGTACCATGGTGGCCGATTTACGTCTGGACCGGTCTAGAGTCTCGAGATAGGGCTAGATATCAGGTAATCCTATCTTTTAGACAGACTATCCACCTCTTTCCTGATCGCATACTTAGGCAGTATGGTCGGGTGCAAAGAATCCCAGAAATCGAGGCCGTTGTGAGTGAATCTACTCAGCTGACGGATGTGATGTGTGACACCTGGATGCAAAGGTGGTATACACGAGCCACTTGGCCTGTTCTCAAAAACTCTCATTCGATCTGGGTAACCGATTCTTATGTAAGATGGACCCGAGCTGATTCAGCTAAAACTCGAGCTGCCTTGAAAACTGACGAGGCCTATGACCTGTTACGCCGGGAGCATGCTAAAGAAAATAGAAGCTTCTTTGCCGAAGAAGCTACTTCGACAGGTCAGAAAGGGAGATCTAGGACTCAGACTGAAGGGTCCAGTACTAAGGGTGCACGGGGGAAAGTGAGCCCCCAGATAGATTTAGAAAGGAGACTAGGACCAAGGCTGGCGGTCAAGGACCGGCTGGGTCCTCGAGACAGGCTTCCCGAACCCGTTAGGGCTCGGCTTGGACCGGTGCAAATGGTGGAAAACCCAAAATCGAAGAAGCGGGTTCGAGCAAAGGAAGTTCCCTTTGTGATTAGGGAACGTTCGCCCCCACCCCGTCGGCCTCGGGCTCCACGTGACCCGAAAGATAAAGGGAAAGGAAAAATGTACGAGTAGTCTCCTAAATTTATTATTTAAGTATTACTACTATTTTTGTGGTGTGATTTTGTTGCTTTTTTTTGTGATGTATTTTGAAATAATAAAAAGACATATTAGTGAATACCGTTCCAGTCTTTTCGTTATTGCGGTAGTTGTACCCTTTTGAGGGGTTGCCTACGTATCCAAAATTAATGGAATCAAACCTTCCGTAGTTCATAAGTATTTTTGCAATTTTTCGAAATACATCAAGATTATTAATTCGAGATGTGCAATGGTAGGATAAATAATCCTAACTTATTCACTTGCTTAAATTTTATAAAAAGACATTTTTTTTATAAATTTTGCAAATGACATTGAGATAGGGTTTATGGGTAGTAACGCTTCAGTTGGTCCAAGTTTGTTGGATTGACGAACTTGTTCCCGTCCAAGTCTGTTAGCATCACTGCTCCTCCCGAAAGAATCTTCTTTACTAGATACGGCCCAGCCCAATTGGGTTTGAATTTTCCCCTAGGGTCAACTGGTAGTAAAGCTCGAACAGATTTTAGGACTAGATCGCCCTCTTTGATATTCCTGGGCCTAACCCTTTTGTTAAAAGCCCGTTGGATCCTTTTCTGATATATCTGAATATTATTCAGAGCCCGGGATTGTCGTTCGTCTAAGAGGACTAGTGAATCATATCGGGCTTGGACCCAGTCCGCCTCAGGTACCTGGCTCTCGAGCAGAATCCTAAGGGATGGTACTTCTAGCTCGATTGGTTGGACTGCTTCCATTCCATATGTCAGATAGTACGGAGTTGCTCCGGTTGCAGTTCGAATTGATGTCCGATATCCCCATAAGGCAAAGGGTATCTTGTCGGGCCAGTCCCGGTAATTCTCAGCCATCTTTTTAAGAATGGTGACAATTGTCTTATTAGCTGCCTCCACCGCTCCATTTGTTTGGGGACAGTAAGGTGACGATGTATGCCTTTGGATCTTGTACTTTTCCAGCAAAGTGGCAGTTTCAGCTTGGAAATGGGTCCCATGATCGCTGATGAACTCGTGTGGAATCCCGTATCGACATATAATTTTATTTTGGATGAACTTAGGCACATGTTTGGCATTCAAGATCCGGTATGACTCGGCTTCGACCCATTTAGTGAAATAGTCGATAGCCACTAGGATGAAGCAGTGACCTCCTGTCCCGGAAGGGTTCACTTTCCCGATTATATCAATTCCCCATGTTGAGAACGGCCATGGTGACGTCATTGTATATAATAGGGATGAAGGCATATGCTGAACATTGGCGAAAATTTGACAGTTATGACAGTGTTTGACATATAACTGACAGTCAGTTTCCATGCTATTCCAATAGTAACCGAGTCTTGCGATTTTCCGGGCCAACATATGAGCGTTCATATGTGGACCGTTTTCACCATCATGTACCTCGGCCATGACTCTTTCGGCTCGAGTTTTGTCAATGCATAGGAGTAAAGCCCCCTGTGCTGTCTTCTTATATAACTGTCCATCGTCTGTGCGGATGAACTGGGTTGCCCATCTTCGTAGAGCTTTCTTGGCCCGGTTTTCAGCTCCCGGAGGATATTCCCCTGACGCTAAGTAGGTTAGAACAGCCTGATACCAAGGTTCTGGATCAGTTATTTCGATATCTTGGACAGCGTGGATATATGCCGGCTCTGACCGTCTTTCGACGCAAATGGGCATGCTGGTTAGATGCGCTGGGATATTCAGTAAAGATGTTAATTTTGAGAGAGCATCTGCAAACTGGTTTTCTTCCCGAGGCAGGTAAATGTACTCCACTTTTTGGAATTGTTTTTCAAGAACCCTTACTCGTGCTTGGTAAGCCACGAGATTTGCGTTCCGAGTCTTCCATTTTTGTAGGGTTTGATTTATGACTAATGATGAGTCACCGTGGACCCGGAGGTTTGTTACTCCTAAATCAGCGGCGTCTTGCAACCCGTGAATGCATGCTTCGTACTCGGCTGCGTTATTAGTCACGTCGAAATCTAGCTTGATGGATAACGGGGTGTGTTCCCCTCGTGGTGAGATTAGCAAAATCCCGACACCAAATCCTCGGAAGTTGGACGCTCCGTCAAAATACAGATCCCATGTGTCGGTGTCGGTATGGAATATGTCTTCATCCGGGAAGGCCCAGGTATCGGTGTGTTCTTCCTCGGATACCGGACTATCGGCGAGGAATTCTGCTACTACCCGACCCTTAATGGCTTTTAAAGGTACGAACTTGAGGTCGAACTCAGCTAGCATTAAAGTCCATCAGGATATACGGCCGTTGAGGATGGGCTTCTCGAACAGATACTTGATTGGATCCATTTTGGATAGCACATGTACCTCGTGACTAAGCATATAGTGTCGGAGCTTTTTAGTGGCCCATACTAGAGCTAGACACGTCTTCTCGAGCATGGTGTACTTGCATTCGTATTCCAAGAACTTTTTACTAATGTAGTAAATAGCCCGTTCTTCGGAATCGACCGTCTGGGCTAGCATAGCACCCATGGCAGTCTCAATCGTTGTTAAGTATAGTGACAGAGGCAAACCATGCTGAGGTGGCATTAACACCGGTGGAGAGGATAGAATTTCCTTGATCTTATCGAAAGCCCTTTGACATTTGTCGTCCCATAGTGTTCGTTCTCCTATCTTCAGTTTCTTGAAAATGGGTTCACATACCATGGTTAGCTTTGAAATGAACCGGCTTATATATTGGACTTTCCCGAGAAACCCCCTTATCTCTTTTTTGGTTTTAGGCGGTTGCATCTCGGTTATGGCCTTGATCTTTGCTGGGTCAACTTTGATGCCACGTTGGCTGACAATATGGCCCAGTAGCTTGCCCGATGTTACCCCGAAACTGCATTTTTGAGGGTTTAACCTCATGTTGTACTTGCGTAGTCGGGTGAAGAACTTCCTTAGGGCTGCAATGTGCCCGTTTTGGTCCTTGGATTTGACAATCATATCGTCGACGTAGACCTCTACTTCCTTATGCATCATGTCATGCAATAAAGTGGTGGCGGTCCGTTGATAAGTGGCACCAGCGTTAATAAGCCCAAATGGCATTACGGTATAGCAGTAAGTCCCCCAAGGTGTGATGAAGGTGGTCTTACTCATATCTTCTTCCGCCATTTTGATCTGATTATATCCGGCATACCCGTCCATGAATGATAGAAGGGCATGGTCAGCCGTGTTATCTACCAGTATGTCGATGTGTGGCAACGGAAAATCGTCTTTTGGGCTGGCCTTATTAAGGTCCCGAAAATCCACACATACTCGGACTTTGCCATCCTTTTTGGGTACTGGTACTATGTTTGCAACCCAGTCTGGATATTCAGACACTTGGATAAAGCCCGCTTTGAATTGTTTATCAACTTCTTCCTTGACTTTGAGAGACCATTCGGGCCTCATTCTTCGGAGTTTCTGTTTTACCGGCTTGTGCCCGTCTTTGATGGGTATTCGGTGTTCAGCTATTTCCCGGTCTATTCCCGGCATGTCCTTGTAGGACCATGCGAAGACGTCTTTGAATTCCTGGAGGAGATTGGTGAATTGCTGTCTCTCCTCGGGATCTAAAGATAGGCCCAACTTAAGCATCTGAGGTTCTAAAGGGGTTCCTATGTTGATGGAATCGGTTTCTTCGATTACCGGATCACGGGACTCCCTTTGTTCGAGTTGCTCAATTAGATGCGGAGGCAATGGTACCTGTTTGTCGGGTTTCTCAATGTCATTACAAGTAAGATTTTTGAAAACATTTTGAAAATAAGCCAAGTCGTAAGCAGAACGGTTATCGTTATTATTGATAGTAAATTTTGAAAAGAGCTCGAAGAGAGCTGCCATCTGATCGTTGGTCAGAGGCGGGATAGGGAGAGCCCTCGGGACAGACTCCGGGGCTCCCGGTGGTATGACTAAAGAAGGGAGAGGGGTTACAGACTCGATCCTAGTACTGGACCCTCTAGACTTTGACTCAGACTCCGACTCTGACTCTGACTCGGACTCGGACTCAGATTCAGATTCGATAGCATGCATATCTCCTTCACCAGTAGTTAGCTTGTAGACTCGACCCTGACTGTCGGTCCACTTAGTTGTCTTCCTCCAAGCTCTCTTCCCAGTGTTGGCACCAACTTCAGAGATCAGCTTAGTTGGATCGAACCTGCTGCTGCGGAGAATCAAGCTGACTAACTCCTGTTTAGGGGTCGGGACGACCTTGTCTTCCCCGAAGAGTAATCCTAGAATGGGCTCAGTATTGTTTGTGCCCTCCTTTGATGCGGCCTGGATAAGGGCGAAGATGTCATCTGGGATGAAATTGCATTCCCGAGCCAGTTTGGTCCCGGGATATGAAATGGTGGGCTGATAGAGGCCCGTTTGAATAGCTCCGAACACCGGGGTGACGAACGTGACCGCCTTGGTTTGGTCCGTGTATCCGGGCGCCACGGTGTAGCCTAGACCGAGGCGAGATTGTCCGTTGTTCAGGGTTTCGATAATTTTCCCGGGTGGAAGATAGGGCCTTGATGTGATTCCCGGTAGACAACCCAAATTCTGTAGCATCGTATCGATTCTAGTAGTGAAGTATGGCCGGAAAAGGTATTCTTCCTCGACCATTCCTACGAAGTTGAATCCTCGTGGGTCGGCTGAGCCCGCCGTGTTGCAGCTTGACACAGTTATGGGAGTAGCTTCAAGAGTGACGATCCCATCTTGTAAAGGCAGCTTGACCTTCCTGTGAAGAGTGGAAGACACAGCTTTGACCGCGTGAATCCACGGTCTCCCGAGTAGCAGATTGAAAGATGAAGTAACATCGATCACTTGGAATTCCAACTCTTTCTCGATCGGGCTCGTTATGATTGTTAGCTTAACGGCCCCAGTAACTGATTTCGGGCTCCCATCAAAAGCCTGGATAGTTTATGCAGTCGGAAGGTAGTCAGCCTCGGTAATGCCGAGGGCCTTGGCTGTCCTTAAAGGAAGGACGTTTATCGCGGACCCGTCATCAATCAGGGTCATTGGTAGATACTTGTTGCGGCAGATCACCGTGATGTACAGGGCCAAGTTATGGGTGGTCCCGAATGGTGGAAGGTCGGACTCGGAGAAAGTGATAAGTGGGCCTTCTCCTTTGGACTTGTCCTTGAGGTACGGCAAGATAGTGGCTACCATCTCGGTGGGGGTAACCGATGAGTCGACCTTGATTTCATCAAGGGCCCTAGTAAGTGCTGCCCGATGCTCCTGAGAACTAACCAAAAGCTGCCATATAGTAATATCGGTTCGGACCCTCTTCAATTGTCTGACCAGGGCCGTGTCAGCGTTTGGCTCTTCGGGAGTAAGTTCCGTCCTGGAAGGTTCAGTGACGGTTTCCGGAGTGGTGAGACTGGCCGTGATGGTGTGTGAACCGGCCAGAGCTCTGGCTTTGGCTTTCCGGATCTCTTCGATGGTGACGGGGACAGTTTCCCCTTTGGCCAAGTAAACATCATCTTCATCGTCGTTCCATATCCCGTTGATTTGGGAAATGAAAGGGGAAATGAGATGAGAGCAGTCAACTACCTCTCCAGTAAAAATGGCGTGAGTAGCAAGAGGATTATTTTTGTTGCTTGGCTTATCACTGGGCAGTGGTATCTTTCCACTTTCGATCAGATCTTGGATAAGATGTTTCAATTTCCAGCATTTCTCCGTGTCATGCCCGTTGCCTTGGTGATAGTGGCAATAGGCCTGAATATTGTAGCTTTTGGATCGCTTTTCCACGGGAACTTCCGGAATCGGGCCTATCGGTTGGATTAGGCCTTTCGAAGACAGCCTTTGTAAGGCATTAGCATAGGTTGTCCCTATGTCGATGA
This sequence comes from Agrostemma githago, assembly GCA_958450325.1. Classification (NCBI taxonomy): domain Eukaryota; kingdom Viridiplantae; phylum Streptophyta; class Magnoliopsida; order Caryophyllales; family Caryophyllaceae; genus Agrostemma; species Agrostemma githago. Next base: position 15,393,493 of record OY288248.1, read on the forward strand.
ATACCCGATTTGGAGTATTCTTTTTGGTCGAGGTGTCTAATGAATTAACCTCGTCGAAGATGCTCCGGGCCGCCGTTGTGGTTGCGGGCTTGCTGGAGGATGAAATGGCTCCTTGATACCCTTTGGTAGAGGCCTTAGTAAGGTTCTCTAGCCTTAGATCATCTTCGATTCTAGTACCCATTTCGGTCAAAGTGGCGAAGTCGGGTATGATAGCGTACCTGAGATGGACTCGGTAAGCGGGAAGGAGGTTTTTGACAAAGGCCTCCACTAGCACTTTTTCGGTGGGCTTGTCCACCAGTTTAACACTTTCGGTCCGCCACCTTTGAAGGTATTTGGTGAAACCCTCCTTAGGCTCTTGGGCCATAACTTCCAGAGTACGCATGGTAGTCTGGATTTCAGCATTATCCGCATAGTTCCGCGCGAATTCCATTGCAACATCGTCCCAAGTTTTGAATTTCTTGGGGTCAAGCCTGTAGTACCAGGCTTTCGGGTGTTTCTCCAGAGAGGAAGCAAAGAGATGCTTGAACATGGTCGATTTGACCCCCTTAACTGCCATAAAGTCTTTGAAAGCCCGAATATGAAGTACCGGATCTTCAGTCCCGTCGAACATTGGCAAGCCCGTTAGGTTGAGGTTAGCGGGCAGTTCATCAGTTAAGGGTAAATAGGTACGGGCATTTTCCGTGAGAATAGTGTTTCTAGTGGTCGAGTGGACCTGTTCCTGCAACTTTTGGACCGCGCCGGCCAGTGCGGCCAGAGGTCCATCATCTTCGATCGAAGCATTGGGGGTTCCGTGTTCCACGGCACTAACCCGAGTGACGATGGCAATCTGGTCCTCCCGCATTCTCCTTAATTGGTCCTGGATTTGGGCCAATGAGGTGGTCAACTCGTCTATGGCTTTTTGCGTCATGGTTCGAGTGAAGGGTGGCCTGTCTGTAAGAGCACCACGTAATTAGCAACTTAACCCGAATCCTAAAAAAGTACATCCCGAGCAAGGGAAAAGGAAGAAGACTAAAACGGTAATGACTCAGAAAAGACACCTAGACGGGCGACTTGTGAAAAGGTGGGCCTTCCTCAGGATCCAACACTGTAGGTTGGGCCTGTCCGAAGGAAGGTTCACGTGAGACATTCCCAGACTTTTAGACTCGATTGTGTTAAAGGGCCAACCTTTGTAGGAGTATGTCCTACGTAGGTGGGCCTTGCATCAGTAAAATAAGGCGGACTAGGATAGTGGGGAAAATCCGTGATGTAAGATCGACGGAGTTTCGACGCTAGAGACTTCAACGACTTACGACACGACCCGACACTGCTAAATACGGGAAGTCCTAAGAAGAGGAAGTTTTGAAATATGATATTTTGAAAGGGCCCGAAAAAATCGGGGAGAACCGGCCCATTTTCGAGAAAAACGGAAAAGATGGGCCGGGTGATGATTTTGAAAATTTCGAAAATAATTTCGAGTTTTGAATTGGGCATAATACCGGCTAGAAAAAAAAAGGCTATTTTGAGTAAAATCATAAGTCCTAAGTTCGGTATATGTCCGGGGTTTTGAAATTGGATATTTTGAAAAAAAGGATGCAAATTTTGAAAAATGACGGTTTTGAAAAAGATATAGATCAAGTAGCACGTAGTCATGGAAACAGTATAATGACGCCATGTATGCTCTTAAGCTAAGTCTCGGTCAGTCTATAAGGGTCTATACCAGTGTACATAGCCTATCGAGAATCGGGGCGGACTCCCTAACTCGAGTTGAGATTAAGACATGCCGTAAAACCCATACGAATCGGCTAATGGACACCTTTGACATAACCAATTTGGACTATATCAACGGTATAGTGGGACGTCGGTCACGAGTACCGGCCCGGGCAAATGGGGTTATGCATGAACCGTAAAACTAAAACGTGCATTGTACTAGTCAAACGATTTCTATTCGAGTCTCACCCTGAGGATACCGAAGGTTATTAACTCATCAGTAAATCCCTAGCGGAGTCGCCAAATTGTGGACATGACATAGGTCCACCCCGACGCGGCCACGCGCGGGTTTGGGGAGGCGAATGAATCTCCATGAGATGGTCAAATGGAAATTTAAATCGAAGTCGGAGTCGCCACCGAATTTTATGGTTATTCGGAACCGTTCGAGCCCACTCTATGTCGTAGTGGGCCGTGTACAAAATACGGCCCATTTCCGATGTCAGAGTTTATTGGGCTCGTGCCTTTGCAATTCGATATAGATGCCGACTTGAGCGGTTAATCGTATATTGAATGACTCTCGTTGCCAATGGTTTCGGACATCCGGAAACCACGGTTCTGAGTAAGGGGTGAGGGTACGTGTTGGGAAGTTCACTAAGAACACCCAACCCCGCCCGCACATTAGCGGCCTCTACTAGGATATTTAATGACGTTTTAATGCGCGCGTTAGTAATACGATGAATGATATGCAAACATTGTTTTCCTAAGCATCTGAGGAATTGAATGGGTTGCTAAGTCGGTTTAATGCATGAAAAATTAATTAACGTCAAAGTTGAATTTAACATGCGAAATTCGTTTTAGTATAATAAAACAAATGAAATAAAAAGGATGAATTTGCTACAAAAGACGAACAAACGAGTTAGTATCGATATGTAAATAATAATAGCAAGAAATAAATATGCGAAATCGAGAAAAATCGAAATCTGAAAAATATCGTCAAAAAGACGTTGTTTTGTGTAAAAAACGATGTTCGAAAAAATATAAAAAAGGACAAAAAAGGGTGCGTCGGGACAGCCGGCCGCGCGGCTCGCCCAGGACGCCGGCGAGTCGCGTGTCGGGCTGGTTTTGGACGCGGTTTCCTGAAAATTCGATTTATTAAATCGCGAACGAATATTGCATGATTCGTACTCAAATTAATATTTTCGATATTCGCTATATTCGATAGTTGACTACGAAATCAATATCAAATATTTGGAATAGTTTTAGAAAAGATGTAAATTTTAGAAATCGTTTCGTAGAATAAATAATAAAACGACCGTAAAAAGTAAAAAACACGGTCCGGGTTTCAGGCCCGTGCGCGAGCCGTCCGGGCGTGACGCGACTCGCGTGCGGGTCTGTCCGGTTTTTTTATTTTTTGTTCGAAATTGCTAAATTTGATGAATCGCGTACAAAATATTAATTAATTTGTATTCGATTTATGTTTTCGAGTTTCGTCGTATTCGATATTCGATTATGAAATCGATATCGAATATTCGGAAAGAGTTTAAAAAAAGTTTTGTAAAATTGTTTGTTTTGAACGAAAAGTAAAAGAAAGAATTTTGAACGAAAAAAGATGTAACGATTTGATATCGTCGAGATCTTAATATAATTCTTTTCGATACAATATTCGATTATAGAAAAATCGATATCGTACTTTTAAGAATGTTTGTTATGAAAATAGTTTTTCGTTAATAACGATATTAGAGAAAAAAATAAAAAAACGACTCTTGACCCGTAAGAAAACGGACGAAGAGAAGGGAGAAGAAGAAAGGAGAAATCGGGTTTGATACACCCTCAACCTACATGCTTTTGTTGACTCGGATCGGGGCTCGTCGGAATGTGGCTAGGCACAGGAGCGTCGAGTGATCTTTGGTTCGGCTAGGGGGGTTCGGTTTGGACGAGACGGGTGAAGGGTGTCGGGAATCGGACCGGTTTCCTTCGGGTTTGTATTATCGGTTTCTCGATGCTAAGTGTAAGGATGATTGATGAAAAAGTTGTGTATTTTAACGCTACTTATTGATGTCGATAATGAATGAATGTGTGTCTAAAGTGTTGAATGGGAGGTCCTATTTATAGGGGTTCCCGACCTTGACTTAGGAGAGATGTGTTTGAACTAGAATTACCGCTTGGGTAAGAAGCTGAGGAGAACGAGAATTCCGTTTTCTTGTGAAGGAAGAAAAAGGAGTCTCGGATGGTTCATGCTACCCGGCCGAGTGTTTTGCACTCGGTTGGGTGTTTGAATCGGTTTTCGGATAGGATTCCTACTTGAGATCGAATTCTACCCTTAAACGAACTTGTTTATTATTTTGTGTAGCTGATTTCGTAGAGTTGGAGTCCGAATTGGACACGTGAGACATCACGGTCAGCCCACAAGTCTCGGGAGATATCTTTGACCGGGTTTTGACTCGGTCGCTAAAAGACGGTTTTACCCCTGGTGTCGGATTCGACCCAAATTAGTGTTATTTGACTCGAAACGACCCACTGGGCCTGAATTTGAGGTTGGTTTTGTGAAATGTGTACTCCTTAAAAAGCCTAAGCCAAATGTCATTGATTTCGAGTCCATTTCCGAGTACGTTAAAGCACGTTAGCGTCCGATCATTATCGGGTGTTTGTCGGAAACTACTATAGACACCTGGCGGTCAAAATGTGGGTGTCTACACTATGTGTTACATGCAAGTTGTTATGTGTCAGCATATAGGTACACCCCAGACTTCAGAAACAAGTCTCCACGCAGCTATTCCACTCCCCAGCGTAAGTTAATGTTTCTCCCAGAATGCTACAATCAGAGCTATGATGTATCGGCATACGGGTACACCTACACCTTCAGAAGCAAGTTCAACTCCCCACGGAGCTATTGTCATCAGGACAGGTATGCCCCTTTTCTTATGGCTGGCGAGCCCTTCACGCGAGTCTAATGGACTATAAATGACCCGACCGGAAGGCTGCCAGGTCGTAATCTGCGATTGGCCTGATAGCTACTCTGACTTTCGCCTTGTCCAAGCCTCAGTCAGAGTGGGGGCTCTGTAGACACCCGCATTTTGCCTGCTAGTGTCTATAGCAGTTCCCGACAAAACACCCGATGATGATCGGACGCAAACGTGACTTAGTATACTCAAATATTGGCTCGGAATCAATAATATCCGACGTGGACATTTAGCGGAGTACAAATCTCTCAAGACCAACCTCAAATTCGGGCCCAGTGGGTCGTTCCGAGTAAATTAAGACTAATTTGGGCCAAAACCGACACCAAAAATAAAAACCGTCTTTTGGCGACCGGGTCAAAACCCGGTCAAAGACGAATCCGTCACATAAATCAGCCTGATGCGTTTCTAGAAGATTGCGCCCGAATACAAAATTCAAAAAACAATCAAAAGTCAACCATTTCCTAAATTATCTCGCCACCCTTATCCACTCGATCGAGTGGATTAACCCACTCGGTCGAGTGGAGCCTCATAAACCGGAACAGACCCATTTTCAAAGGCACTCGATCGAGTGCACTAGGGCCACTCGATCGAGTGACCCTAGGTCGTGAGGTATTCTCTATAAATACCCCCTCAAACCCTTTGCATTTTCAGTTTTACCTAATGCAATTCTACCCTACATTTCTACCCTAATCCACCTTCATCCCTTCCATACTACAAACCCTAAGCAACCTTAGTCAAAAAACCGAGTTAATATCCCTCGTAAAACCGATACACACACACACCATAACTCGACTAAATCCTCGATACTCCCGCGTTCCCGTCGCTATTACGAGTTCATCGCCGAGGTCTTACTAAGCATGTATGTTGAGGGTGTCCTAAACCCCATCTCGATCTTTACTATCTTGTTTCATTTCATTTACATTTTTGCATTTTATATTATAATCAAATTAGTATACTAACACTAACTTTAACATTATATTAACATTTCCATCATTTACTAACTTTTATTCTTTCGTCTCTAACACATTATATACCGCGTATATTTATAATGGTATTAAAATTCGGATCTTAATGCGTTTGACTATGACGATCGCCTAAAGTCCGTCTAATCCCTTTACGAGCAACGACGGAGGTGGCACCCTTTCGAGGAGCGCCGCCCCAATGTACTCAAGGGTATGATGTGATCGTGGTCGATCATAGTTGAACGTATTTGACTCCATCTCTAAGATTAGTGCGAGATCCGTTGAGGCGAAAACCGACATCACATAATCCGTTAGGATTAGTATCGATGTCGTGACGCGGAGGACTACCATCTTGTCACTAATCAAACTTTTCGCTAAACAATAACATTTTTTTTACAAAATCCCGATAACGGTATTATAATTGTATGATACACGATTATAATACCGGAAGCCGTGTTAAATCTAAATCATACGATATTTTTATTTAACTCGGCCAATCATCGATTTTAAACTAATGAAAACAAAACGAGGCATGCCTCGTACAGAGGACACTCGACCGAGTGCCTTAGGCTACTCGATCGAGTGGCACCCCAAAAACTGGGTAGTAGCTGCTTCGAAGACGCACTCGACCGAGTCCATGCCTTGACTCGATCGAGTGGGTCATGTAGCCCAGAAATCCGAGAGCTTTAATACAACATTCGATCCTCGTCTTTTTTTTACGACTTAGTCGTAAAGTGCAAAGCCAATCACGTGATCCCATTTTTCAAAACCTATGCATATCACCTCACTATAGCGACTTTGATCGATTTTTCGACGTGATAAGTCGGGACAAGGCATCGAGGCATGGGATCGGGCTAGGATCACGCCTAAGTCCTATGTCTCCGTCCTTCGTTTAATACACAACATAATGTGTATTTAATCGGAGTTCGTCCATCTACATAATTCACGGTCTAGTTTATACACGGGTCCGTTTCTATCTTTTTATCGTTTTTATTCCGTTTGTTATATTATTTGTAATTTTTGTATTGGCCGGGTTGTATTTCCGCCCGTGTATTTTGTACGTTATTTATTTTCGAGCTTTGTTTATTTTGATGTTTATCGCTTTATAAATGAACGTCGCATGCTAAACAACTTCGACAATAGTTAGATGCATTAAATGACGTAGCTAACCCATAATTCGCATGTTTAGCCCGAAAACGCTGTTTGCATATCATTTAGTCGATTTACTAGCGCGCGTACACGAACACGAACGATGTCTTAGTAGAGGCCGCCATTGTGCGGGTGGGGTTGGGTGTCCTTAGTGGGCTTCCCAACACGTACCCTCACCCCTTACTCAGAACCTCGGTTTCCGGATGCCCGAAACCGTTGGCGCACGAGAGTCATTCTTTACACGATACCGGTGTAGATGGTATCGGTATCGCAATGCAAAGGGACGGGCCCCATAAACTCTGAAATCGAAGTGGGCCGTACTTTGTGTATAGCCCATGACGACATAGAGTGGGCTCGAATGATTCCGAATTACCATAAATTCGGTGGCGACTCCAACTTTGACTTAAATTTCGAACCTGAGAACAATCTCACCACGAGATTCATTCGCCTGCCCAAACCCGCGCGTGGCCGCGTCGGGGTGGACCTACGTCTTGTCCACACCTCCACATCCATCACAATGTGAATCAACTGCTCAAAGAAGTTTTTCTCTATGTGCATCACATCTAAATTGTGACGAAGTAACAAAGTCCTCCAATATGGTAGGTCAAAAAATATGCTACGTTTAAACCAACCATTTTTCAACTTTTTCAGGTCTTTGAACTCCTGCTCGGTTCCGTCAATAGTGGACGGGTAATCGGAAATTAACTCTCATATTTCATCTCCTGGGAGTCGATCAGGTGCGTCGTCAAGCACAAACTCACCCTTCTTGAATGCCTTCTTATTCTTTCTATATGGGTGACCTTCTGGTAGGAACTGTCTATGACAGTCAAAACAACTAATAATTTTACTAGAATTTGGAAGATAAAAAGCTTTGCTCTTATCCATACAACACGGACATGCTTTCTAACCCGCTGTAGACCACCCCGAGAGCATACCATACGCGGGGAAGTCGTTTATAGTCCACAACAGAGCTGCTTTCAACTGAAAGTTTTGTCTCAAAGAGACATCATAAGTTTCCACCCCTACTTCCCACAGTTGTTTCAATTTCTCAATAACAGGTTGCAAGTAAACATCCAAATGTTTTTTCGGGTTTTTGGGTCCAGGGACAATAAGAGATAGGAAGATGAAAGGTTGCTTCAAACACAACTAAGGAGGTAGATTATAAGGTGTGATCATCACAGGCTAGCAAGAGTACGACTTACCAAATTGGCCGAAAGGTGCAAACCCATCAGTATACAACCCAAGCCTTACATTTCGGGGTTCTAACGCAAAGTGGGGATGTAGTCTATCGAAACTCTTCCACTCCTCACCGTCACTCGGATGACACGTCTTCCCTAGTACCCTAATGTCCTCCTTGTGTCACCTCATTTACTCGGCTATGGTTCTTGTGGCATACAATTTTTGAAGTTTAGGTGCAATAGGGAAGTACGTAAGCTGACTGATTGGGATCGGTTTCTTACCCCTAACACCGCTTTCCCTTTTCTACCCCTCAAAACAATATCCCCCTCAAACCCTTACCACATCTCCTACATTCATCAAGCATCGCATCGTCCTTTCAAAATAACATGCATCCATCTGGACAAACATCAATCTTTTCATGCGGGAGTTGAAGACCTTTCACAACTTTTTTGGTTATGTAGAAAGTTCGGGTCATGATATTGTCTTTTGGGATGACTCTCTCAAGCATGGCAGCAACACCATCGACACAAGCAAAGGGTAGGTTGAATTCACATTTAAGGCTAACTACCATAGATGCTACTTCTAGCAAAGTCACATCGCACCCTCCATATAACGGTTTCTCCCAAGCGTTCAACATGTCGAAAAAAGCATTTGCTCGTGGGTTAGGCTCTTGTGGGTTAGGTAAGTCTTGTGGGTTAGATGAGTCGTCATTACTATATGTTTTATCGTTGTTGAATAAGTTCCACTCCACAACGTCAACTATCATACCTCTCACCCCCCCCCCCCCTCATTTTGTCGGTTCTCGGGTTACTCGGACTGAGAGGGCTCACCATGACAAATCCAACGATAATAATTGGGTGAAAACCATTACAGATGACATGTTCCCTAACCACAATGACCTCAAAAAATTTTAGGTTCTTGCATTTAGTACATGAAAACCTAACTTCCCCCCTCGATGCATAGTCTAGTGACTTTTTTGCAACCCCGACAAATGATTCGACACCCCTCAAAAATTCGACGGTGGAACGTCTCTTCTTATCAAGTCTTCCCTCATACATCCATTTCCGTTCAATTCTCTTCATTTTCTATTTAAAAAAATATATATATAACAAATTAAAGTTTAATTTCTCTAACTTAATTTAGGGCTAACTAAACCCAAATTTAATCACAATTTAACTTAAACTTAATTTCCCGAACTTAATTTCCGTAACTAAATTTTCTCGTTTTAATCACAAATACATCAAAGTAAACCCAAATGTCTTATTAATTTAGAACTAATATAGCCCCCGTGCAATACACGGTATTTATAATATATTTATCTTATAGAATATTTCATTTAAGATTTTAAATAAAAAATTTATTATTTTATTTTTACTATTTATCGACTGTGTACTTTAAAAATAGGAAAATATTTTTTAAATCGCAAAACTAATCAAAATATCTGAGTAATGTCTTGAAATGTACGGAGTATTAAATAACGTGTAATTAATGAAAATATTTTTTATATTTTTTATATACTCGGTTTATGTCATCTCACATTTCGAGATACCCACTACTTCTCTCTTTAACATACCGTAAAATACATAAATATATATATATCAAAAATTGTATAATAATGAACTTTTTTTAATGGTTAGGACGCCGTGATACGTTCTTTTGTGTAAAAAAGCTATTCAGTTTTTCATTAGAAAATTAAAAAAAATAATTAAAAATCGACTGTCTCAGGTGTAAGACTTATATTATGTAATTTGTGAAACTTTTTTTTATATGGATTTTAATAGTATATTCATTATTTTGTACTCTTCCGTACCAAAAGAATCTTTCTTTATGATAATTATAATCCTCACATTTGAATAAATGAAAAGATCTTAGTGGTATCGAGTGAGTATATACTCCTTCCGTCCCGATGAATTGTTTGCCTTTGCTTTTGGAACAAAGGGGAAAAGGTTCAATGATGAAGTGACATGTGAAGCCAAATTCATGAGGAGGTCAAATTACATATATATAAAAAAAATATTACTAAAATAGAAAGGCAAAGAATTCATTGAGACGCCCCAATATGGAATAGACAAAGAATTCATTGGGACGGGGAGAGTATATTTTTGTAAAAGTTAAAGTAAATAGCTCATTTCAAAAATAAATTTTTTAGATAACTGATTTTTTTTCTCAAGGTTAATGACATCATATCTTAAAATTTATCTAATTTTTTTCATAAGAAGTTTTTTTGTCAATTTCTGTAACATTAATGAAAATAAATAGTTTGCGAATTTATTAGTGAAATGTTCTTTTACTTCTCAATTTAAATTAGTGTATTTTTGAGGAAAATGTTAGTGACTGTTATTGTCTTAGACTAGTATATAGAGAATTTTTGGTGAGTTTTTACTATGTATTAGGCTTTGTAAGAGCAATCAGAATATATATTCCATTTTTATATAGTTACTAAATTTTATATCGATGTTAAGAAAATGATTTTCGAATATGATCAGAAATATATACAATAATAATCATAACTATTTTATATTCTATGTAAAATATTGTACGGGATAGTGCAATCTTCTATTAACAAAAATAATGCAACTATTTGGTTAAAACGGAATACAATATGTTTATACTTTTTAAAAAAAATTGATCATACATTCCATATTAAATATTGTATGTGATATCTTCTATGTAAAACATGTGATTTTCGTAATCAATGTAATCAATCAAATTTCCTTAATTACATACTTTCTGTCGTGTATAGCTTTATGTGTGATGTAGTGATATTTTAATTAGTGAGATGTTAGAGTGTAGTTGGAGAGGAGAAGGGTGACACACATGAATTGCACATAGCTCATTTGATATATTTTTTAATTTTTGTTGGTGGATAGCTTTAGGCGGGAAAATACATGAGTTGAGTTATTTGGTTAGTGGAAAGGGGATTGACCTTAACGTATTTATACTAACAAATTACTCAAACTAAACCCAATTTAATCAAATTCTCGCAAATTCATCACAACATTAACACCGCTTACCCTAAGCTTACATCAACAATCTACCTAATCAAAATTGGACTGAACTAATGGGCAGACAGACAATGTAACTCAATTGAGACATAAGCAAAATTAACTATCAAACTAGCACTAATAACTAAAATAAATTGAAATAAATCAAATATTACAAAAATTAATCTCCAAAAAAAATATATATATATATAGCAAATTAAATTTGAATTTCCCTCAACTGAATTTAGAACTGACTAAACCCAAATGTAATCGCAATTTAATCACAAATTACGAATTACTCAAACTTAATTTTCCTAACTTAATTTCCCTGACTTAATTTCTCTAACTTAATTTCTCCAATTTAATCACAAATTATCCAAATCCTAATTCATCAATTAAATCCCCGAATTAACCGAATTCATCAAACCCTAATCAAAATTGGGCCCGAATTGCCTAACTTAATTTCCCTAACTTAATTTCTCTAATTTAATCACAAATTATTCAAATCCTAATTCATCAATTAAATCCCCGAATTAACCGAATCATCAAACCCTAATCAAAATTGGGCCCGAATTACCTAACTTAATTTCCCTAACTTAATTTCTCCAATTTAATCACAAACTATCCAAATCCAAATTCATCAATTAAATCCCCGAATTAACCGAATTCATCAAACCCTAATCAAAATTGTGCTAATGGGCAAAATAAATCTACCTAATCAAAATTGGGCTAAATAAACAAGACAACTCAATTGAGACCTAAACAATATTTACTATCAAACTACCATAATAATTGAAATAAAAATCAAAGCTAACCAACATTATAATGAATAAGAAAAACATACCAAAAATTAGGAATAAGAAGGGAAAATGGGGAGAGGATTCGCGGAGGATGGGTAGAGAGTAAAAAAAATTTTGGAGTATGAAGGAGGAGAGGGAGGTCGGCGAATACTTGAAGCGAGTTGGGCCAACGGGCGTCCGACAGTGGACGCCCAAAAAAAATTTCTGAGACCAGAGCGGGCGTCCGCTAGCGGACGCCATATGTACCCCTTTTCCCGTCCGCTAGTGGACGCCATGAAGGCCCAAACGGCGTCCGCTAGCGGACGCCCGTCTGCCTCAATATTTTCCTCCAACCTTTCGTCGGACGCCATATTTAGGCGTCCGACAGTGGATGTCCGATTTTTAACTCGGACGCCATTTAGGCATCCGTATGCCAAGGACACCCTTCAGATGGACGCTCGGGGCTGTTTTTCTTGTAGTGACGGCCGCGCCGACACTAATTAGAGTCAATTACGACATCGGGGCTCCAAATCGGTCCCGAAATGCAAAGTCAAACTCGAGTCAACACATCGGGTCAAACCTAGTCAAACCTCGAAGCCAAGCCCAAAAGACACTCAAAACCCTGACACGGAACCCTAGAGCATCCGCCTCTATCCAAGATCTCGCGTATCAAATCGGATCTTCAATATTTCGGTCGCGTGGGGGTAGGCGCCTGAGAATTGGGCCGCCTCATGCTAGGCGCCTGAATTCTGGGCCGCCAGCTATTGTGCGCCTGAAATCTCGATTTGAACTACTAGAAAACTTATAAATACCCTTCTCTCCACTCATAATCGACACAATTCACAATTCATAATTTCGATTCTTACTCTCCTCTCTACGAGCTCCACACAACTTGCAGCTCTTCTTTAGCGTCACACTCCGACATTAGGCACGATCCACTCGATCATTTTCTCTTCAATTCTATAACACCCCCATTTACCCAAGAGCTTTATCAAGACATTCCCGAGTAAATAAAGGTGTTACCATCTCGGTGTGACCCGAGGTAGTAGTCACAATACAATCAATCCCAACCAGATACTGAATTTAAACCTAAAGGCCAATTGTTCCAAATTACAGCAGAAGTCCCAAAAGTCAAAAAGAATAATCCAAAACTAGAAACAGAGTATTAAGACGCAGCGAGAGATAAAATTAATCAATCGTCTAAGTATAGTCTATCGTCACTCAGCCCATCCCGCCCATGCATCCATAATGTCATCACATCACAATCTAACCTGCATGATTAACTTCTCCCCAAAATGTCGGAAATACCAATTGGATCGTCACAGGTCCCTGATAAAATAGGGTACAATTTAGACAAGGCAATCAAGGTTAGCAAAGCTGAGTAAGGAATAATCATACAGTTCATTAAATTAATAGTTGAGCATGCGATAGACAAATCTGATACCAATATACAATCACAATAGTACAACCATATCGTAGTCAAGATCTCGATGATCTCGATCTCAATTCCACTTCCAAATCTCGGTTTCCACATAGAAACCACAATAGTAACAAGGGCTCTGTATTCATTAATGTGCACATCCCTCTAGAGGTCAACCCAAAGGAGGCAAATAAACGGGCAGGTTCGAGATCAACTGAACATAGGTTACTCCTCTGGTAACCTACAGTATCCAAACATTGGGCCCGCAGGCACCAACAAGGCTGTAGCCTCTCATCTCATACTCAATATCGGAATCTCAATACTTCCAGCTCATTACACTGTCTGATTGTAATAACCCGGATTTTCAATGGCTTAAATTAATAGATAATGCAGAAAGTTATCTAAGTCATTTAATTAAAATTATATCAGAGTGTAAATAAATCTAGATCGCTACGGATACTTACAACTGTTGGAACTTCGGAACTCGGGAGGCACCATCATGATCGAAATCTACAATAAACACAAAACCGGAACACCCAAAAAGGAAAGGATAACTTGGATATCTATGTAGAATCGTGAACGGAATCACTTTCCTTCAAGAATAATCGACCCTATAGTGTCTCGGGTTACACGATTTCCTTGTGGGATAAGACTACAAGAATCACACTCGCATTCTGACACTTAGAATTTTGAGCAATAACTTATGGAGAATCATTGTTTTCTTTACAAAGAAAAACCAAGAGATATTAAGATGGAGTCTCTTCTATCTATCTCTCCGTCAACGTATGAAAAAATGATCAGCCACCATCAAAACCAAGTGAGAGTTGGTTATTTACATTTCCTTACGTAATGCATGCAAGACAATTCCAAGAATTGTTCTTACAATGACACGTCAAACATAGGAAACACCTACCACTGAACAGATAAGGATCAACGGAAATTTGAATAGATGAATACCCGCATGTAACGTAACACGTACGTATACACAACTCGATTACACGGGGTTCCGAACCCCAAACGAGATTCCATACGGGTATTGACGGGTACAAACCACGTACAAATACATTCACTTGATCATTCATACAACCCGCAAACTCGTTTTATACTTAGACAAGCGTACACTCCGGCCGCACTCTCGACTCGTCATATAGCTAAACCAGTTCACCCTTCTTTGTAACTAAACCCCAACTACACCAAATGAAACGTGATTAACTCAAATCACAAACATTCCTCCCCCATTTGAGTGTAATCCTTGGTTTAGCAAAACCGAAATCAACCAACTCATGCATCATGGCAATATCACGAAGATTGAATTACCACTTAGTATAATTACACATTCCAGATATTCGGTATATCGGGGTGTGTCTAAGCATTGAACCCCTTTACCCATATTGAATACGTGAAGATAATCATACACATAAGCTGAAAACTTCATAAGTAAAACCGACACTAATTAACAGGCCTCGTGTCCATATCCATTCATGAGCGCAGGAGTCAACCCGAACTCCTTTGAAGCGGCCAAACTTCATGCCTCACATAGGTGAATCTTTTATCGTGCACCCGCATTGACACTTTATCAAAGATTCATTAAGAAGATTTCACTTCACCCTATACATGCAGGTAATAGCACAAACTTTTGGGACAAATAATCATGTGCTCAAATTTAAGATAGTAAGCCTTCCACATTGAATTCTACCTCTAACGTCGTATTAGAAGGGAATTGGGTATCCTACCACCAAAACTTATTGGGTTTAACTATCCTGATAACCGACTTTATACCAAGTCCCTAGTTTATCGTTAATCAAAGCGATTCACTAGAAAACATTGAGATCTCTTAAAACAACCAAAGTTACCAAGTTTGTGACAGTAAAGATATCATGTTATTCCTAACACCCGGTGCTGCAGTCACCATTTCCACTTGACTATAAACTTAGCCAAAAAAATATCACTATCATAAACAAGAAAAACATTGGTCTAATACTTGAAAGAAACTCGTAATTCTTTTCCTTAGCAACATAGTCTATAGCAATATAACACTACAAGCTCCAATTTCAAAATCTGTAATGCGAATTTGTCTTGGAAACCATAAATCAATGGTGTCTCCCCAAACATATAAACACTATCAATTGAAGAACCACCCATCTACAAACATAGCTCAATTTGCATATACAACACTCCCTCAAAATCAAAGGAGAACCAACACAAGACAAACCAATTTAATGGCTATCTAAAACATTTCACACTTGATTAATTGCTTAGTCAAAGATGAATATTAGTTTAACCACTATACACACTCAACTCTAACCGACTATGCAATCAAGCTCCTACGAAAACTCGAGTTGTGAAACTCGACCCATGGGAGAACAAACTAGAGAACAGTTACATACTCTCACCCTTGATCCTAAAACAAAAGATCATATTTACCTCCCCCATGTCCTTCGGAGAAAGACATGACAAACAACCACCTTTTACAAGGCCTTACATCTTTGATCTATGCACAGATCAACTTAGGACCTATAACAAATGACCACTCCATAACCGAAGATGTCAAAGTTGTACATTCAACGATATTTGATTTCCAAGTACATGGATAACCACCATGACTCCATAAGCTCACCATGGTTATCACAAACCAAGATTACCGAGATTATGTAACAAAATCAATCGCAAACCTTAAAACAAACATACGACATACACAAATGAAACAATAATGACTGACCAACATTATTAAATAAACAATCAAAACCATTGATTAAAGCAGCATCCAAAATATTCCAATACAAGTTCCTCTCATGATTATATCCAAAGTGAGACTCATCAACAACCTGAATATTCATGCTTCCACAAGAGTGAGTTTTAAAATTCTCTTAAATAAACCAGGCCACTCAAGGAATCAAATACCATCCCTTTGTACGCCTAAACAATCAATACACCATTCTTTCAAGCTACATATGTGAACCGTATATTATCGCTCAAAATTCAGAATTTATGTGTATCACATTCAAGAGAGTACCCATTACTTACTCATTCTCATGCATTCTAATCATCTCAATTATTATATTTACCATACAATAATGACATTCAAAAACACCAAACATAGTGTAAACACTACACACATACGTTCAAATAGCTACCGCTAAAACATGAACATACCAATAAGAATACCAATCATCAACATCTCGATGAAACTCACTTAAATCATAGCAATGAAACAAGATAAGATAAAAACCAAATAATACCAAGATAAAATCTACTCAAATGTCAACCATCATAAAGGAAATGTATAAACCACATATACAAACGTCGACGATATTATCCACGAAAAGTAAAAGTTACTATAAGTAATGATAACAACCTATCAAAATCATCAACCAGATGATCAACATAATTCATACGTCTACTAACATATTCCACATGATAAACATCATACGTATGATCAATCAATACCTTTCATAAATACATGATACAAAACCATCTCATTAAACTTTCCCCACATAAAACTCGTGGTGACCACCAATGAGACAAAAACCCCAACATAAACCATTTCACAAATGGTGAGGGAAAATTCAAATTCCTCCCTTAAAGAACCGTGTGTATCAAATCCTCTTAAACCGAGACTTCACACCACAAAAGTCAATACATTACGTAATGGAGTTATACGAGTACCCGTATTTTACCACTCCAATCTGCATAAACATGTATCTATTATACCGATGAGGATTAACAAGAGATATTCACTCCTACCCCATATAGACAACAACCAAGTTGTTACTCTATACAAACTTAAAACAATCAAATTGATTATCTCTTAACCTTGTCATAACATGATGATCAATCTTTTACAATCTCTTAATATTAAACCATATTAAGAATTCAATTCACCTATCAAAACATGTCAATGTCTAAATAAACATTTTAAAAACAAAGATGTAAAATAAGCCAAGACATTACTACCCATGTTTAAGGTTACTTAAAACTTGTGATAAATATTAATATTTATAACCATCATGATCATAAAACATTGGTCAAAAACCAAAATTCAATAGTATATCCATACTATCAAGGACAATATAAATGATATACAACACTTAATATTATGCCATATTAAGAATTTAAACCCACCACAGACATGTCTTAATATAAAAAAAAACACTTTACATTCATGACAATATAATCATGGTAAATAGATCCATAACAATGATTTACACATAGTAGCATTTTCGTTGAAAAGAACTATGCAACTTAAATTGCTCTCATATTTGATAATCACAACAATGCACTATCGTTGCAAAATACTCATAATCAATATGCATCTTGATTAATATAAACATACCCAACCGTGATATCATGCTTTCATTTCAAATATTAGAAACATGCATTAAGACAAATACTTATACGCATGTCAATCTATGATCAAAATGCAATAGAAAACATGCATGACAAACCAATCATGATAACCATTTTCCCAGACAATTAAACATGTCCACGCATAAACATGACCATGATCTATTTATGCCAAAGTTAGTTATATACTACTAATAATAAAATTTACATAATTAACCAAATGCCATTAACCAAATGCCATAAACATTAGCAGATAATGGGGTTCATCCACATACAAGACAAATCAACACAATTGCTAATCATGTCAAAATCATCACCGTAGGTCTGCAATCATTATGCAAACAAAATCCACTGATTTAAAGCAGTACAAACTTACGGAGAACTTACCTCAATAGGTGTCGTACACTCATATTGCCACCATAACCAACACTTACGATTATTCCATTCCATTCCGTCATTCAATAACAGTACCATGCTCCGATCAACTATATCTTGTACCACCGAATCTTGCATACCGATTTCGATCACTAAAGTAATATTATTCTTGAAGATTGTTGGAACTTCGGGACTCGGGAGGCACCATCATGATCGAAATCTACAATAAACACAAAACCGGAACACCCAAAAAGGAAAGGATAACTTGGATATCTGTGTAGAATCGTGAACGGAATCACTTTCCTTCAAGAATAATCGACCCTATAGTGTCTCGGGTTACACGATTTCCTTGTGGGATAAGACTACAAGAATCACACTCGCATTCCGACACTTAGAATTTTGAGCAATAACTTATGGAGAATCATTGTTTTCTTTACAAAGAAAAACCAAGAGATATTAAGATGGAGTCTCTTCTATCTATCTCTCCGTCAACGTATGAAAAAATTATCAGCCACCATCAAAACCAAGTGAGAGTTGGTTATTTACATTTCCTTACGTAATGCGTGCAAGGCAATTCCAAGAATTGTTCTTACAATGACACCTCAAACATAGGAAACACCTACCATTGAACAGATAAGGATCAACGGAAATTTGAATACATGAATACCCGCATGTAACGTAACACGTACGTACACACAACTCGATTACACGGGGTTCGGAACCCCAAACGAGATTCCATACGGCTATTGACGGGTACAAACCACGTACAAATACATTCACTTGATCATTCATACAACCCGCAAACTCGTTTTATACTTAGACAAGCGTGCACTCCGGCCGCACTCTCGACTCGTCATATAGCTAAACCGAGTTCACCCTTCTTTGTAACTAAACCCCAACTACACCAAATGAAACGTGATTAACTCAAATCACCAATAACAACAAACGACTATTAATTACATACTTTTGATTCACTTAGTACAAAATATAGAATGTATTTTATAGAAACATATTATTAAATCTCTCTCGCTCGATTCCCCAACGTCTTATATCTGCAAAAAAATAAAACAATGGACGATGAGCGGAACAGCAACCAAACCGTTCATCTAACATCACCTCATACACATAAGACAATCCTGTGAATAACTAATAATATGCTTACAAAAATATTAAAGGATATCATGTAACAGATAGTTTCTTTTAATTCAATTAATCAACATGTGAGTTAATGAAAACGGTAAAGTTTAAAAGATGGGTGATTGGCAGCCATTTAATTTAAAAATTATTTTTCACGTAAACAGAAAAAAAAAATAAAAAATAAATAAAAACACGAGTCGTGGCTCCTAGTATCACCGCTACATCCTATTGGCTTGCATCTCACCAATAGAAGTAACCGTGTTACCGACTCGTAGACCGAACCAATCTTATGAGGTTTATATCTCACCCATAAGGCTCAATTGGGCCCGAACTTCTATTATATTACTCCCTCCGTTCGAATGAATCGTTCGCCTATTCCATATCGGGTTGTGTCAATGAATTGTTTGTCTTTCTATTTTAAGAATGCTTTTTCTATATAATTTGACCATTGGCTCCACATGTCACCTTCTAATTGGATCTCTTCCCCTTGGTGTCAAAAGTAAAGGCAAAAAATTTATTGGAACGGAGGGAGTATACGTTTATTCAGACGGGGCTCTGGGCGAAATGAAAGCCGATGATTACATTCTCTGCATCACCAAGAGGGAACCCGCAGTTTTCAGAATCCCGTTTTGCCCCCGCTGCCTATGTGGTAATACTGATCAAGTACTTGTCTATATATGCGCACATACCCTACGCAGACTCTTGAACCGCAGCTCTCACTACTGTAGAACGACTACCTTAAGCACTAGGTCGACTCTCGGACTGCAGCCTCCGAGTCTGCTTTTTATTACAAGTGCAGTCGAAAAACCACATATGGTAGAATCCAACACAAGCTATTCGTCCCAGACTCGCATCGTAAACTTTATATAAAAGTCGCTCGTGAACAAGTAGTATTTTATTTGGTGACCTTCAATAATTGGTCGGACTCATTTGAAACAGTCAAATGCTCAAATTCTTACTTTCAGTGTGACAACATTATATTTTAATCCTCAAGTGTCACCCAAAACATTATCCCAAATATCGTATAACTTTATTTTTAAATAGTAAATCTTTTAAATGGAGTTTTATATTAAAATAAAAATTAAGGTATAATAAAATATTATTTTAAAACCTATAATTTCTGGAAAATACAATTTAAGTCATACTTAGTAGATTTACAAAATTTGACGTAAAATCATTTTTTAATATTTATGAATGTCGTGTAAAAGTTTCAGAATAAAATAAATCCATTTATTTTAGAAAATGAAATTTATAAATTTTTAGCTATATAAAAATAATAAGTTAAGTATTATTAAAATAGAATATTTTTTAGGTTAGTAATTTACTCTATTATTATAATATATATACAAATGTAAAAGTACAAAAGAAAATCAAAAATATGACCAAAATTACAATTGTATAAAATACATACAAAATATAAAGTACATAGAATAAATACACGTAGTAAATAGAATTAAATAAGTAAAATACAAAGAAAATGATATAAGTAAATTTTATTATTTTAAGTTCTTTTATCCATTTTCTCAATTTTTCATATGGACAGAAATGTAAAGGTAATAAATAAATAAATTAAACAAGTGATAATTTAGTCAAGTTGAATTTAGTCATAGAAATAAGCTTAAATATTTAAATAAGCAATTTATTAAGTTAGTAACACAATATACTTATATATATAATGTTGTTAAAAGAAAAGCTTGGTTACCTTAATAGCTATTACGGAGTATTTATTAAGAATTAAAGTTGGTCATGTCAAAAAATATTGTCTAGGTTAGAAAAGTCGTCTCCTGCCCCCTTTTAAAGACATTTTCGGTCAAAATTGATTTGGCCCAAATACGATTCTCGAAAAGTGATTCCGCCAAATATCGTGTAGCTCCTCATTCCTGATGCTCCAATTATAGAGAAGGATGAGGGAGTAAATATAGTATATAGTACGGAGTATATAGTATAGTAACTAGAAATAGTAGTACGTAATATAGTACAGAGAGTATGTTAGTAGTAGTGTAGTTAGTATATGTAGTACTCCGTATTTATAGTACGTAGTAAGTGTAGTGTGTGTAGTATTAGGTAGAATTAGAGTAGTGTATGATAGATGTGTAGACACCCAGATTTGACTTGGTGGCTGCAGGAGTGCCCAACAAACACCCGATGACGATCGGACTGCAACGTGACGCGAGATCGCGATGTTTTAGATTGTTTTCTATAGAACGGATCAAATAATTACTCGGAAAGATTAATTTAACATCAAGGCAGCCTTAGTCGTGTCATTACGGTCGCGTCGACACTAATTAGAGTCAATTCTGACACCGTGACTCTGAATCGGTCGCGAAATACACAAAGCCAAACCCAAGTCAACACATCGGGCCGAGCGAACCTCGGGATGCACCCTCGAAACTCACTCGGCGCAACGGCGCGCTAGGGTAAGGGGAAGACTTAATCCCCAAACTAACAAATGATACGCACATTCCCGATTTTGGAAAGTATCGAAATCGTATCTTCAAAATCTCAGGCGCCTCGCACCGGGCGTCCTAGGCCTCGCACGCACGAACCCAGGCGCCTGAGTTCTGGTGCGCTTGGACTCAGGCGTCCATCTGGGCGATGTGAGCCGAAAACAACTATAAATACCCCCTCACCTCATTCATTCGACACAAAATTCACGAGTTCGTGCCTACTTTTACACAACTCGCTCTCCCCCCTCTTTTTCTGAACTTCGGCTCGCACTCCGACACCCAAGCCAACGATCGACTCAATCGTAGTTTCGATAAGCGAATCGACGCTACTCCACCTTCAAAAACCCGAACTGGTTTTCAACTTCAAAAACCTGGATTTTCGGGTTTTTTAAACCGGATTTCGATTTGGTTTCGGTTTTTAAAACCGGTTCAATTTTTTTGCTCACCCCTAGTTTACAGGAAAGGGAAAGGGAAACAGCTTCTATAATTCTCTTTGTTCTGGTTTGTTTGAGCTTTTTTTTTCCCTTCTCTTTCCCTTCTATAATCTCCCCCATTCCCCCAAACCCTTCTACCTTCATTGCCTCACCCTCTAGGGTTTGAATTTTGATTACCCATCACCTCTCCCTCATCATCCTTTCCCGTAAACCTGTTAAATTTTGACTTGATTGCTTGACCCATTAATTTTAGGGTCAAGATCCATATTTTTTGACACGCGATTCATTTGACCTAAATTTGAAATGACTAATTAATTTAGATTTGAGATCCGTCCCGTTAATTTATTATATTTAAAATAACAATTAAGAAATTATTAACTTTAACATGGTAAATTAGAAAAATAATTAAAAAGTACAATTCATATTTGTGGACATGACGTAGGTCCACCCCGACGCGGCCACGCGCGGGTTTGGGTAGGCGAATGAATCTCGTGGTGAGATTGCTCTCGGGTTCGAAATTTAAGTCAAAATGGAGTCGCCACCGAATTTTGTGGTTATTCCGAACCATACGAGCCCACTCTATGTCGTCATGGGCTACACACAAAGTAAGCCCACTTCGATTTCAGAGTTCATGGGGCTCGTCCCTTTGCATTATTATACCGATACCGTTTAAACCGGCTTTCGTATATAAAATGACTCTCGTGCGCCAAGGGTTTCGGACATCCGGAAACCAAAGGTTCTGAGTAAGGGGTGAGGGTACGTGTTGGGAAGCCCACTAAGGACACCCAACCCCGCCCGCACATGGCGGCCTCTACTAAGACATCGTTCGTGTTCGTGTGCGCGCGCTAGTAAAACGATTAAATGATATGCAAACAGCGTTTTCGGGCTAAGCATGCGAGTTATTGGTTAACTACGTCATTTAATGCATCTTGATTCACGTCAAAGTGATTTAGCATGCGATGTTCATTTAAATAAATAAATGGCAAACATCAAATAATAGAAAACTCGTAAATAAATTACAAATTACACGGGCGGAATACAACCCGGAATTCACAATACAACGAGCAATAAAATAGAATAATTGAATTAAATAAGAAGAGCGATAAATAAATACACGACTCGACAAAGACCCGTATATAATAAATACTCACTAGATCGTGAATTAGCTAGACGGACCAACCTTAATTAATTACGCATTATATTGCATATTAATCAAAGGACGGAGGTTCGAGACCTAGGCGTGATTCTAACCCGATCCCGAACCTCGATGTCTTGTCCCGACTTATCACCTCGAGAAATGAAGTCTAAATTAATTATGTGTCGGATACGACTAAAGAGTCATCGACACAAAAATTAATAGTGTGAGACCGTCGATCAAAGTCGTTTTAAGTGTCGTGATGTGCATGAGTTTTAGAAAAATGGGTTCACGTGATGGCCTTTACACGCGTTGACTAAAAGTTGCAAAGAAAAGACGAGTCTTGAAATATGGTCAAATGTCGCGAAGATCGCATATTAATGTAAGGACCGAGAAGGGTAGAAAGTCGGGAAAACGGGAAAAATGGTCTCGGCCGGACAGGCCTGCCCGCGAGTCGCATGACCGGTCGCGCGACTCGCGTGTGGGCCTGGTCGGGCATTTTCTATTTGTCGAAAAATCGTCAATTTTTATAATCACGTGCCAATGTGGGTTTATTTACTCAATTTATGCTTTTGCTAGATTAGGAATTTTGAATTAGTAGCGAAATTGCATCCCTCTACGTCACGACATCGAAACTAATCCTTCCGGATTATGTAATGTCGGTTTTCGTGTCAACGGGTTTCGTACTAATTGAAATGGGATCGAATGCGTTCAACTACGACCGATTGCAATCACGTCACGTCCTTGAGAACATTGGGGCGGGGCTCCTCGAAAGGGCTCCACCTCCGTCGTTACTCGTAAAGGGATTAGACGGACTTTAGGCGATCGTCGTAGTCAAACGTATTTGAAACCGAGTTTTGGTATTAATATATATATGTACGCGGTATTAATTGTTAATGACGAAATGTAAATAAATAAATAAATAAATAAATAATGTTAGTGGTTAGAGTACATAAATAAAATGTTAGGTGTTAGAGTACATAAATAAAATGTTAGTAGCAAAATTAAAATAATGTTAGTAACGGAATTAAAATGTTAGTGCTAGTAATAATAATAATAATAATAATAATAATAATAATAATAATAATAATAATATACATAGTCAAAAGGAAAAGAGAAAGGAGAAAGAGATGTCGGGATTTGAATTACACCCTCAACCTACATGCTTAATGGCCTCGGAAACGAACTCGTAATAGCGACAGGAGCGCGGGAGTGTCGAGATATGTAGGGTGAGTTATGGTGTGTGTCTTTGACGAGTTTTGATCTCGGGATTTTGAATATGTATGTGTGTGTGTGTGTGTGTATGCCGCCGGTTTGTTTGAGAGCAAAATGGCTCGGTTTTTTGTGGTGTTTTGCTTAGGGTTTGTAGAGTAGGATGTTTAGGCTTTTTAAGGCTTTTTGTTTCAGCTTTTTTAAGTCTTAATTATGCTGAAAAATTCTGAAAAAATGAATGAGGGGTTAAGGGTGTATTTATAGAGTGAGTGAGTGAGTTGTGTGATTAGGGTTAATTTAGGAAGGGTTGACCTTTTGATTTGATTTTGCTTTTTTGAATTCTGATTTGGGCGCAATCTTCTAGAAGCTGAACTTGGCTGGTTTGTGTGACGGGTTCGTCCTTGACCGGGTTTTGACCCGGTCGCTAAAAGACGGGATTTATTTCCAGTGACGGTTTTGACCCTAATTAGTCTCATTTTATTGGAAACGGCCCACTGGGCCTGGATTTGAGGTCGATTTTGAGAGATTTGCACTCCGCTAAATGCCCACGTCGGATACTATTGATTCTGAGTCCGTATTCGAGCGTATTAAGTCACGTTAGCGTCCGATCATCATCGGGTGTTTTGTCGGGAACTGCTATAGACACTAGCAGGCAAAATGCGGGTGTCTACAATATTATTTTATATACTCTATCATTTAGTAATAGAAAATTTGTAAAATCATATAGTTTTTTAAATTTTCAAATTTTAAACACGGTTTTTGAATACTCAATATTAAAAAAAAAAAGTTATTGTTAAAAAGGAAGGCATCGCAAATTATTTCGATCTGAACACAAATAGTGACCCGTGTTTGACTCAACTCGTATTCATATCCGACCTATGGTTGTTTCTTATTCTCTTACATTTTGTAACCAAACAAATACTAACATCAAAGGTAATCTTTTTCTTTCCTTTTCGTTCTCTTTATTGATTTCGTTCTCTTACCCATTCGCCAACCAAACGGCAGACTGTGCTATTCTGGTTGAAAGAATTGTGGATAAGATTAAGGCTTTAGGGGCTAAGCACCTCTGGCTCTGGTATGGGGGCGTCTCACACTTGTAAAAGCAGTCTTACACAATTTGCATACTTAGGCCCTGTTCTTTTCGGCTGAAATAGGGCTGAGCTGAGCTGGTCTGATGGAAGCTGAGTTGGACTGATAGAAGCTAAGTTGGACGGATAGAAGTTGAATTTAATAACTACTTATATAAATTATCTAATAATATCTTAAAAAAATGAGAAAAAAAATATAACACCAAGTAATAATAATAATAATAATAATAATAATAATAAATTAATAATAGTAATAATAATAACAACAACAACAACAACAACAACAACAACAACAACAACAACAACAACAACAACAACAACAACATAGTACTCTCTCCAATTCATTTGATTTCTTCTTTTGTTTTTTCATACTTGACAATAGTAAAATTGTTATCTATATATCTTTGATTATGTAATATACAAAATTTTATATTTTGATATTCTTAAATTTTAATACAAAACAAATAATACTCATATGCTATATTGTATGGTGTATATATTAAATATTTTATTTACTAAAAAATAATGTAAAAAAACGTAAATTAATTGTAATGACATTGAGACAGAGTTGTAAATATTTGAATGTAACATCTATTTCAAGACCTAAAAATATTATAGAGTGCATACTAATATTAATTAATAACTGTTATAATAATGATGATGATAAAAAAAATAGAAAATAATAATAATAATAACGATAATAATAACAATGACGATGAGGATGACGACGATGAGGATGACGACGACGATAATAATAATTTGTTATTATTAACATTAAGAAATATGGGTAATAAAATAACAACAATAATATTATCATCATTATTATTTTTCTATGAAAAGAAACTTGCATTAATATCGAAATGCGATAACATCAACAACAACAACAACAACACAACCTTATTGTAATTTGTTTCGATTTTAATGCAAGTCCCGTTTCATATAATAAATAAATAAATAAATAATAATAATAATTATTATTATTATTATATATATTTTTATTATTATTATTATATATTATTTATTATTGAAGTAATATTTTAGGAGCTGAAAATATTGGAGTTGGACTGAAAATATTAGAGCTGAGCTGGGCTTAGCTTATAAGAGCTGGGCTGAATTGATAAGAGCTGGGCTTAGCTAATAGAAGATGAGCTGATCTGAAACGAGCTGAAAATAAACTGAAAAGAACATGGCCTTATTGGGCTCGGATATTCATACTACCCAAAACTATTTTGAAAAAAGTTGATATTTGTCTGAACTTTCTCTGGCAGGGTCACTACTCCTATATTACTACCCCTTTGATCGCTAGGGATCGGATTTGTAGTGAGAAGAAGGGAGGGTTGGGTCTCAAAGACTATGTAGCGTGGAACCTTGCAAATCTGGCTAAGTACGTATTGTGGATAACAAATAAGAACCATCTTTGCGTCAAGTGGATCAATGTGAACTTTTTAGAGGAAATGATTGGACTCATAATTAAAGCGAAGTCCTCTTCCAGCTGATATTGGAAGAGACTTTGCCATGTTAAAGAGAAATTTGTCAATGGTTTTACCAATACTTGGTGGTTAAAGGAGGGGCAAGCTTATACTGTTAGGTCGGGTATGAGTAGTTGCGCTCTCAGCGAGTGGATGTGACTTGTAGCAGTTTGATAATACCACAAACTCAACATATCTAAGCATGCGTTTATAGGATGGGTGATGATGCATAATCGACTAAAGACTAATGTCCGTTTGATTCGCCTGGGGCTGCAGTTGCCAGTGGACTGTCATCTTTGCGGGAATGCTGTTGAATGTTTGCTGCTCCGTACTACTTTGTACACAGAATGAGTAAAACGATGACATTAATGTTGAACCATATATAGAGGTTTAAACACCCAACAACAAGTGCAATGCAGCGGTGCAACAGAATCGGCATCAAGCCACGATAGAATCCACTCCGCCATTTCACCATACATAACAAGATTTGACTTTAGACAACAGCAAGCACTGCATACTACTCAACTACTCGTCCAAGTACAACTACTGCTTGTTCTTCATATTTAATGTTCACAGATCAACCTAAATACAGAGAGTATTACCTAAAATTGGTTTGTAGAGACGGGACGAAGCCAACCCAGTAAAACCTCCCTTATTTCATTCACCAGTCATGCATAAACAAAACACTTATCCGATTTGCTAAAGCATTCATCATATAATATATGCGGAGCCATTATCACATCCTAGAAATAAGAAGGGGGACACACACACCATCTTCACCCATTGCAGGCTGGAACAAGTCCAGCTCACCATATCGCTCCAGCACCCGCATTCTGCAGTCCTCCGCCGCTTGCAGTCCAGTCGAATATGCACCGTGAACCGAACCTGGGAAATCTACACTTGTCGCCTCCCCCGCAAAAAAAAAGTTATCTACTGGGATCCCAAGCTTCTCGTACAAATCGTGAGGCTTGCCAACTTTATCATAACTGTAGGCTCCAAGAGAGTTTATATCGGACCCCCAATGAGACACCAAATACTGAATCTGCATACAAGAATATCAAGCAGAACCAGAAATTATATGAGCGGCCATCTGACGTGACATATAATGCGAGACCTACTTATTAGATTAGCATTTACCTTACCCACTAACCAAATCGATCATTTTAAAAATAGACCACTCTCAAAAAGCACTGTCATGACTCATGAGACTAACTCATATGGAAGTTTATGTTACTTACTGGCATAGAAGCATCCGGAAGAATCGTCTTCAACTGCGTAAACGCAAAATTAGCTGCAGCCTCATCAGACAATTTCTCGATCTCCCTGGCCAACTTTCCAGCAGGCATATAAACAAGAACTGGATGACCTGTAGCCTTGTGAAGATTAAGGAAGTAGCTACATTTATACGAGGTCTCTGCAACTACACCCAAAAACTCGACATTTGGCCAAAAGACCTTCTCAAAGTGCAAAACAATTTTGTTCTCAATACCCACTCCAAGATCCGAGATGGCTGCCTCTTTCCAATCCGGAAGCTTTGGCTCAAATTGGATGTATTTAGCCTTTAAGACGCCAAGCGGAACAGCAATAACAGCAGCATCCGCCAGAAATGTACTGCCATCTTCTACGGTGACCTTCACCCCATGATGATGCCTAGATACTTTTGTCACTCTACATGTACGAAATGGACAAGTTATGTTGTATACAAGATATGGGAAGTTTTTTAGACAGCAATACAGCATATAGTACTGTATATACCTATGATTCAGACGTATATCTAGACCCTTTGCGAGCGTATTTATAACTGGAAGGTAGCCTCGGACCATGAGCCCATGTCCACCAGGGAGGAGTACTTCCTACAAATCAAAAGAGGTAAGTTTCATTCCAAAGAAAGTATTGTGTTAATACATCTCCGGCTCCTTGTAAGAGAACATAATTTTTCGTATCAGTTCTCATCTATGTTGCTTGGACTTGGGCACACATTTCCAACATGGGTACATGGGTACATGGATCATGTCTGGAAAATTGAACTCTGCTTTTTTTTCACAGAAAAAACCACACCTCCTGCACATAAGCAAGTGCAAGAGTTCGTACCCACGTCCGAATGCCCAGACATTGGCACAGGTACGCAAGGAAAATAAAGAGTTCAAGCAGCATAGTTTCCAATTGCCGGAAATTAGAAACTGCAATGTGAAGCTAGTTTAGGCTAGAGCAATAGACCAAACCATTTATCCTACTGCTTGAGCCCGCAACTAGGCAGCAGCTGATATGCGATAGCCTGATACCATCTAATAAAAACATGAAGGAACATATAACATCTACATTTGATAAATTTCAGCATTGACAACCCAAATTGTACAAAGATTTACCTAGAATTCTACAACTAAATATCTTATTATTGAGCGCTAGTAGTACCTGATCCCAGTATTTCAGGGATATGGTCTCCGCATCTGCTGCAAACCAACCTTCCATTCTACACAAGTACCATTGTAGTACCTTATGAGCAAGCCCTTCTAACCTGTAGTCTCATCATGTGTAAATACTTGGCAGAGATGGCTATTCAATATCAATGACTTGCAGGAGACGATTCATAGCTTACCTCAAATCTGATCTTCTTTCAAAGACTACTGAAAATGCTCGCTGAATTGATATGTCCTCACTGAATTCCTCTCGTACTTTTTCTGCCTGAAAATCAGTAAACAACGAAAATACAGTTACAACACCAAACTAAGCCTTAAAATAAAAACAAGTACGCTTCATACATGCACATATAGTGTGACCAAACTACTTGCCTCTTTTAGAGCATCTTCAAATGCTAGGCCAACCTTAGTCACTAACTCCTGGGGGACTTGATTTCCTTCCATATCAAAAAGAGCATAACTGCATCAAACAAATCCAAAAATAATCAGTCGTTGGAACAGTAACTATAAGCTGCCTCTGAGATTCGTGGAACACTTAAGCAAGCAATCCAAACAACTATTTTATCCAAAGAAAGAGATCCAAACGTTTGGAGATTCAGTAAATAAAAAGCTGACCCTAAACATGACTATAAATACATACAAATCATTATAATTAGGTGGTTGAGACAAGGAGGCAGTTATCTGGACCAGTTTCAAACCTCGGAAGGAAGGGAGGGAGGCAAATCTCCTTCATCTCCCCCCACCAGTTTTTGAACATGTGACCAGTCACAAGATGAAGACCTTATCACCAGGGCATAACATGCAAAAAAATAAGTGGAACTAATTATGTAATGGCTGAAAATACTGCACATATATCTAAAAAAACACCAAGCAAAAAGATTGGGTCCTCCATAAATGCTTTCTAAGCTACTACCACATCCTAAACCATCAACACCCCAGAATATTGTTTTTCCTATTAATTAACTAACTGCACGTTTGAGTCTCAAAAAGGCAGCATTTTGAATACCAACTTGAGCTTATAATCCAGCAATACTGCTAATTTTGATCAGTACATGAGCTCACTGATTATCAACATTATTTAATGGGCAGCTCACTGATTATCAACTTATTTAATGGGCACGTACTAAAATTTATACAAGCAATATGAGTTGGATCGCAGAGTTACCTTTCTAAGTCATGGTCATACAAAACCGAGTTATCACCACTAGTGCGATACAAGGGCAACCCAAGTCTACCAATCAAAGGCGCCAAAGGATTTTCATTGCATACACCATGTAACCTGAAGTAGAATCACAGGATATCAGACTTGAAGTAAGACATAGGGAATATTACAATGTTCTGCTTTTAAAGTCAGCCCTTTTCGAAATAAATTCGTTATATAATATTCCGTATGATTTTCAAACAACTCCCATCTATGACATGTTTACGTACAAATCACTACGTAATCACATGCGTGAGTCATTTTTTTCCCCTCCATTTATACTAAGATAAGTAAATAGAATTCTTAATCTACCTTTTCATTTTAATACCTATCTATGAAATTAAACAAAATGAGCAAATTGGATAGGGACTTAGTTCTAATTCTGAAGGATTGGATATGGAGGAATGGTAGAATAGGAATACAAGTACTTATCTTAGTGAAAAGGGTTGGGAAACATAACTTATGGTCGGAGAATTTAGAAGAAAAAAGCAAACCCCAATCAGGTCACTAGGCCGTGAAACATGCCTTCAAATGGGAATTGCTTGAAAATATAAGGGAGTTGTTTCAAAAAATTGACTTCAACCGGGAGTTATTTTCCCTAAAATATAAACAGACAAATGCAGAACATATACACAAAACTATGGAAAGATTGGAAGTAACGTAGAGCTTACCATGACGCACCCAGGTCAACCGGGAAACCAAATGTGTAGTCAGTGCATACTCGGCCTCCAATTCTATCCCGTGACTCCAGCACAGTTACCTAATCATCAGAGAATATATACTTTCAACAACACATAGTTGTGTCTTATATTCCTTGTTCTTAAGCACTTAAATTATGTAACCAATTACTATGAATATATGTCACGTGTTAGTCTTTCATACCACAGTATTAACAGGCTGACCAGTGACAGGAGGATCAACAATAGAGCAAATCACAGCATTAGAGAAGATATATAACTATAGAAAGCACCCTGATCGAGATTTAGCCTAGACATTCATCTTGATAAAATGAAATGGACTTTTTAACACTTGATTCATAATCCCACACAACACGCAATTCATAAGCAATATGAATCACATTAAACACACATTGAAAGTGAAGCAGACAGATATACCTCATGAGTTATTCTCATAGCAGATTATCCTCACCAATATTCACACCAACGATTAGAATAATTACCTGAATTGATGCATCATATAGAGCTCGGGCTGCTGCGATGCCAGCAAAACCAGAACCTATGACAATGACAGATGGTGAGGTGCTAGGCCTTCTTTCTATTGTTGAGGAGCATAAACCTGCAAGAGAGAAATTTCAGCACAAACAATAACCAATAATTTATGACTTTGCCCAACTTTTTTGTAAAGTTAGATTCAGAAAGAAATACAAGGAAAAAAAAAACACGTTCAGCTTAGAGATGAGATGCACCGAAACAATGCTAAATTGAAGCATATTGTGTCAAACATGTGTGAGTGTATCATTTCGAACTGAAGGATGAATTCTATCCTTTTTCACGAAAAGTTAATGCTTCATTCAAGATGAAACAGCAAGCTTGGTCCACCTGTTTTACCAATCTTAAGATAAAAGACAAAGAAGACTAGGGTTAATATGGTACTCCGTATAAGTTTCACTATCATCTTCTGTTACCAATTTTGCTCACTTTTCAAACATTGTTACATCATGTTGACTTAGGCCTGATTTGGAAGAAGGAATTTACAGGAAATGTTAAGAGGAAAATAAAGGACGGAACTTCCATCGTCTCGTAGTAAGCTAGATTTGAAGAAGGAGACAAATTTTGCTCCCTTGAGCTGAAATCTTACAACTAACTAGTTGCCCAATTTTGGTTGTCGGTTATTAGTAGGTGATTGAAATGATGTGTGGAATGTGACGTAACTCCATAAACATTAACCTCTTTTCATGTGGTAGTGATCAAATATTGAAGTAGGAACTGGGATTTAACCAATGGTTGACTGCTCTTTTAAGTATTTATGCTTGCTAGTGGGTGTGTTGATATCATCCAGGGATGATGTGATCGTCTTTTAATACCCGTTTTTTGTTTGGATTAGATTGCTTACTTATTAGTCTCCCAATAATGAAGATAACTTAGACTTGGGTTAGTTGGTGGGTGTGGGTCGGGTGTAGTGAGTATCCGGTTCATTTGGTTCACGGGTCATCTTGAGTGAGTCTCGATTGGGTCGGTTTGGGGTCTACCTTAATCGGATCATATCTGGTGATGCAAAACTTGTAAGATGATTGAAGAAAGAGTTTTGGGTATCCACATGACCTGTGAAATCTGAATAGGGAATTTTGAAGGTTAACGGTTTTGTTTTGACAGAGTTCTTAGGAGGGAGGGGGAAGGGGAAGGAAGGGGGAGTGGAGCTAGTGGCTTTTAAATGTTACTAGAAGATTTCAGCTCAAGGGAGCAAAATTTGTCTCCTTCTTCAAATCTAGCTTACTACGAGACGATGGAAGTTCCGTCCTTTATTTTCCTCTTAACATTTCCTGTAAATTCCTTCTTCCAAAATTTAAAAGCCACTAGCTCCACTCCCCCTTCCTTCCCCTTCCCCCTCCCTCCTAAGAACTCTGTCAAAACAAAACCGTTAACCTTCAAAATTCCCTATTCAGATTTCACAGGTCATGTGGATACCCAAAACTCTTTCTTCAATCATCTTACAAGTTTTGCATCACCAGATATGATCCGATTAAGGTAGACCCCAAACCGACCCAATCGAGACTCACTCAAGATGACCCGTGAACCAAATGAACCGGATACTCACTACACCCGACCCACACCCACCAACTAACCCAAGTCTAAGTTATCTTCATTATTGGGAGACTAATAAGTAAGCAATCTAATCCAAACAAAAAACGGGTATTAAAAGACGATCACATCATCCCTGGATGATATCAACACACCCACTAGCAAGCATAAATACTTAAAAGAGCAGTCAACCATTGGTTAAATCCCAGTTCCTACTTCAATATTTGATCACTACCACATGAAAAGAGGTTAATGTTTATGGAGTTACGTCACATTCCACACATCATTTCAATCACCTACTAATAACCGACAACCAAAATTGGGCAACTAGTTAGTTGTAAGATTACGAAATAACGATGCATACGCAACCACCAAAAAATTCAAAAATAGAAATAACATGAATAAATACCGCATCGAAGAGAAAGAACAAACCTTGACGCAATTGGCGATTACTCCTGTTCTTCAGCTCCATGATTTGATGATAGTAGACAATTATTATTAAAATAATTATTATTAGCGTGTATTAAAGAAGATGATGATGAAGTGAGTGGATGCTGATTAAGATTAAATAAGAAAGCAGGGCGCAATTGAGGTGAATAATGAAGAGTAAAGATCAATAAACAAGTAATAAAATGATTTGAATTGGATGTAAGCCCCAGATTCAATACCGACCAGCTCATGCGTATCAATATGAATATGATTTAATCTTTGATAATTTCCACAAGAAATTGGGGAATTGATGTGGGTATTGATCGAAATCCTCACCTCTTTAAAACCCAGAATTCGATTACCGATCCAAGATAAGATCGGATTGAATTTTGAATGTTGTAGAAGTGAAGGATTTCTAGGGCACACAAAAATTGACAGGGGAAAAGGGGGTCAATAGGAGGGGAAGATATATAATTGCAAAAATTATTTCAGAGAGAGAGAGGTGTTCGATTGTTCTGGGGAAGGGTGTCGGGTGTGTGGTGAGAATTTGGGAGTTGGGTGGGTGGGTTGGTAACTTATAAGAAAAGGTCAATATTGCACCATAGGAAGGTGTTTCTTGTGATCAAGTGCGGCCTATGAATATGAAGAAGTAGTAGTAGTCTAGGGTACTTTGGGAATTCTAATTGTAGTCGATGCATGGGATGGGACACTCATGGGAGTATGGGACTTCCAATAAGTAAATCTATCTTCCCCTCAAAAAAAATCTATCTTCTCCCTCAATCACAAATAAACGAGGTTTCATCGAAGAATCAATTGGTGATAGAAGGAATCGTCCATTGATTTATAAACTAGTCTAATCACTCTAATTCTACCGATGTGAAACAATTCTAATCACACACGCATAGGAAGAGACTTCAACATATACAAATAGACTTCAACGTTCAACATATACAAATATCTTTAAGAAGAATTATTTAGTTAGTATACTATATGAGTATCTTCTACAGTAATACATTTGTTATTGTATAAATAAAATACTCCGTATGCAGCAAATATGTTACTCCCTCCTTTTTTTTATTGTACCGTTTCATTAAAATACTTCACCCATATATTGATGAAATGAGACCATAAAAAAAACTAGAAGAGTAATTTTTTAGAAAGCTTTATATATGAATTGGAGAGACAAACGAGTCGTAAAAAATAGGGGATGAATCCTATGGGTGGGCTTGTTTGGTTCATCCATGAATTAATTTTAGATAAGAAAGTTTCCATGAACTTACTTTCCCACATCAACTTTCCATTAATTTACAAAAAAAATAAAATTGGTTGATATAAGAGAATTCACACTTCCTATGAATAGAATTATTATCTTGTTCATGGGAAGTGCGAATTCCCATGAATTGAATTATCATATCTTGTTATATACTATACGGAGTATATATGGCGTTCTCTCTAGAGTTTTCTTTGGGAGGGCGGGTCCTAAGTTGTTTTCTGCCTAAGGTTTCGTCCATGTTGTCTGAAAGGGCTACACAAAATCTACATCGATAATCGTACTAAACAAGCTTTTCTTCCTCTGCTAGGGCACTACTTTGCTCGTTTCTTTGTGGGTAAGGCCTTACCTTTTTCTTTGTTGTGGTTTTTTGGCATGAATCTCGATTTGTACGTGGTGGGTGGGGATGGTGCGGAAGGGGAGGAGGGGCGAGAGAGCATCCCGACGGAGGAATGGTTGGGAGAGGACGGAGGGGTGGAGATAGGGGTGAGCAATATTCGGTCCGGACCGAAAAAATGCCCTGAACCGGACCATTTGGTCCAGACCGAACCCGAACCGATAAATATTGGTCCCATCCTTGGTCCTCCTTTTTTATTTGTTTGGGTTTCGGTCCTGTCCAGGGTAAAATCGAATTTTTTTGGTCTGGACCTAAAAGACCGAATAGCTAGTAATTCACACTTCACTGGCTGACACTTCACATGCAAGGAAGGAACTAGAATTCAAAAATTCTAGAAAGTGGATCGGTTAGACAATAACTCTGCAGCAGTTTCCTTACTTTCATAAACTTATACGAAATCAAAAGTGTATTCCATATTTATTTCTTAATTCTTAACTTCTTATAATATTATACTCCCTCCGAGTTCCTATGTTCTTCCCCTTTTTTTTGGGTGGAAATTAAGGAGAGAGTATTATATTATTAAAAGGGGAGAGCAATATTCGGTCCGGACCGAAAAAATGCCCTGAACCGGACCATTTGGTCCAGACCGAACCCGGACCGATAAATATTGGTCCCATCCTTGGTCCTCCTTTTTTATTTGTTTGGGTTTCGGTCCGGTCCAGGGTAAAATCGAATTTTTTTGGTCTGGACCTAAAAGACCGAATAGCTAGTAGTTCACACTTCACAAGCTGACACTTCACATGCAAGGAAGGAACTAGAATTCAAAAATTCTAGAAAGTGGATCGATTAGACAATAACTCTGCAGCAGTTTCCTTACTTTCAAAAACTTATACGAAATCAAAAGTGTATTCCATATTCATTTCTTAATTCTTAACTTCTTATAATATTATACTCCCTCCGAGTTCCTATGTTCTTCCCCTTTTTTTGGGGTGGAAATTAAGGAGGGAGTATTATATTACTCCCTCCGTTCCAATGAATTGTTTGCCTATTCCATATTAGGGCGTCTCAATGAATTGTTTGCCTTTCTATTTTAGGAATGTTTTTTACATGCAATTTGACCTTCTCATGAGTTTTGCTTCACATGTTACTCCCTCATTGGATCTCTTACCCTTGATGCCAAAAGAAAAGGCAAACAATTCATTGGAACAGAGGGATTATTAAAAGGGGAGAGCAATATTCGATCCGGACCGAAAAAATGCCCTGAACCGGACCATTTGGTCCAGACTGAACCCGAACCGATAAATTATTGGTCCCATCTTTGGTCCTCCTTTTTTATTTGTTTGGGTTTCGGTCCGGTCCAGGATAAAATCGAATTTTTTTTGGTCTGGACCTAAAAGACCGAATAGCTAGTAGTTCACACTTCACAGGCCGACACTTCACATGCAAGGAAGGAACTAGAATTCAAAAATTCTAGAAAGTGGATCAGTTAGACAATAACTCTGCAACAGTTTCCTTACTTTCGTAAACTTATACGAAATCAAAAGTGTATTCCATATTCATTTCTTAATTCTTAACTTCTTATAATATTATACTCCCTCCGAGTTCCTATGTTCTTCCCCTTTCTTTTTTGGGTGGAAATTAAGGAGGGAGTATTATATTATTAAAAGGGGAGAAGTGAAATGATAAAGTAAGGGAAAAAAATATTATATTAATTAAATGAGATAAAGTTAATTGGAAAAGTATGAGAGATGATTATTATATTAATTAAAGATGATAAAGTGGGTGAAAAAGTTTTTCCATAAATGGAAATAGGGAAGAAAATCAAACTCAGCCCAATAAGAAAAGAGAGAAGAACACTAAAACTCGAAGGAAGTATTTGTTATGAAATGTGGATGTCCATTGGGCTTTTGACCCATATGTAAACTCCTTTATCATTACTGATGTATTATATATATCTCTCTCAATAACATGAATAAATAACTCTCTCACATATTTCTCGCTCTATTTTCTCTCTAGGTTTCTTTGCTTTCTCGTTTTATAACACGTTATCTGCATGAGACTCTAATTACTGAGCGGAAAAAAATTGAGGAAGATTTCACCTTTTTCTCAATCCTTGTATCTTTTAAACAAGGAGTTAGTTATTTTCTTTTTTCAAATCCTTGCATCTCTCAAACAAGGAGTTCATTAATTTTCTCTCAATCCTTGCATCTCTCAAGCAAGGAATTCATTATTTTTTTCAATCATTGCATCTCTCAAGCAAGGAGTTCGTTATTTTTTTTCAATTCTTGCATCTTTATGACAAAGAAATCGTTAATTTTTTTCTCAGTCCTTATATCACTATATTAAGAAGTTAATCCATGTCTTTTGAAGATATACATATGATCTATTATTACCTTATGACTATAAGGAGATCATAATATATATATATGGGGTATTTTCAATGCATCTCCATATTTTTATCTCTATGACAAAAAATTATACTCCGTATATATTAGTGTAGTCGTTTTAACGATTGAAATATACATTAAAGCATAATAGTTAAGTTACTACGATACTAATCTTTTGTTTGTTTCTTTGTCAATATATTTTAAACGAAAAATTTGACAACTTTATATTATTTCAACAATATGATTTAGATGTTAAATGAGATGATTATTGGAAATACACATTTCCTAAAGTTATAGATTTTGATATCATAAATTTAATTTCAATAATAGTATATTCTCTAGCTTATTATAGCAATGTAGTTATGGTGGTAAAATTTTCGTTATCACGGTAACAATCTTTCTATTTTGCTACATATTATATTGTATGAAATACTGATGATCATCTTTAGGGTATTACAAATACGTAGTGACATGAAATACATACTTACTATTAGCAATTTAGAATGTTAAAGTTTTCATAATCATGCTCATTATTTTCTAAGTTATATTTGTCACGTGTAACTTACGTTCTATATACTGTGAAATGTTCTATGATGATTCAATGTGAGATTGTCTCCTATCAATTTAATGCGAGACAGTCTCCTATATCGAGTTAAAATGTGAGCCGATCTCATGTCGCATTAATGTGAGACGGTATCTGTGGACATGACATAGGTCCACCCCGATGCGGCCACGCGCGGGTTTGGGTAGGCGAATGAATCTCGTGGTAAGATTGATCTCGGGTCGAAATTTAAATCGAAGTTAGGAGTCGCCACCGAATTTTATGGGAATTCGGACCCGTTCGAACTTACTCTACACTTAGGCGTTTCGTGCACAAAGCACGGTCCGCTATTAGTGCTAGAGCTTATGAGTTCGTCCTTTTGCATTACGATACCGACGCCGAGTTATCGGATATCGTGCATCGAATGACTCTCGTATGCCAACGGTCTCGGACATCCGGAAACCATGGTTCTGAGTAAGGGGTGAGGGTACGTGTTGGGAAGCCCACAAAGGACACCCAACCCCGCCCGCTCTTTAGCGGCCTCTACTAAGATACCGTTCGTTTTCATGTACGCGCGCTAGTAAAATGACTAAATGATATGCAAATAACGTTTTTTGGCTAAACACGCGAGTTATGTCCAAACTATGTCGTTTAATGTATCAAAACTAGAGTCGAAGTTATTTAGCATGCGCAGCTCATTTATAAAACGATAAACATCGAAAATAAATAAAACTCGTAAATGAATACAATATACACGTGCGAAAATACAACCCGGACAAAACAACGAGCCAAGATAAAATGAACAATATGGATAACGATGATGCAAATGGATTGAATGATGAAATGATGCGTGATTTTAGAAAAAGGAGACACGTGATAGCCTTTACACGTGACGACCAAAGTCGTAAAAAAAATCGGCGAGGCTCAAATGATGTGAGAAGCTCTCGTTTTTTGAATAGAGGAGTCCACTCGATCGATTCATGGCAGAGACTCGATCAAGTAGCCTTCTAAAAGGCTCTCTGCCCGTTTTTTGAGGTGCTACTCGATCGAGTGGCCCATGGCACTCGGTCGAGTGTCCCCTGTACGAGTCATGGCTCGCTTCGAAAAAGGTGACGGTTTCAGTTTTTATTAATTCGAAATCGATGATCGGCCGAGTTACGTAAATAACATTGTATTGTTTGAACTCAACTCGGTTTACGGTGCCTATAATTGTGCGTTATACAATTATAGGACCGTCATCGGAATTTTGTAAAAAGGTGTTATGAAGTCGATTGAAACTTGATTAGGACGAAATTGTCTCCCTCTGCATCACGACACCAATACTAATCCTTACGGATTATGTAGTGTTCGATTTTCACGTCAACGGGTTCTGTACTAATTTCAAAAATGGCATCGAACGCGTCTAACTATGTGTTACCACGATCACATTATACCCTTAAGTGTTTAGGGCGGTGCTCCTCGAAAGGGCGCCACCTCTGTTACGACTTGTAAAGGGGTTTAACGGACTTGAGACGAAAATCCTAGTTAAACGAGTTTGATCCGAAAACGGTTTAAATATTATGTAATTATACGTGGTATTAATTGTTTAATGACAATAAATAAAAGAATGAAAGTAAAATAAAGAAACGATAAAAAAAGGTTAGCGTTAGCGGTTAGTAATATTAATAATAGTAATATATAGTATGTAATATATATATATAGAGAGAGAGAGTGAGGATCAAGTGAGTCCCTTTTTTTTATTTGAGTCCATGAGTCCTATTCTTAGCCATTGATCTAAAGAGAATGAACGGTTGAGATTGCATGTAGTAATTAAGGTAGTAACTACCATATTTTGGAAATAATATGAGAAAATTCTCTCTCCTCCCTAAATTACTGCCAACTGATATCTTCTTCTCTCTCATCTCATTCATTTTTTTTCATTCAAACACCCGCCTAACACAAAAACCCTTCACCTTCATCATCTCTCATCTCATTCAATTTTTTCACATAACTCAAGCACACCCGAGCACTCAATCGCACAACTCAACTCAATCGCTCAACTCAACTCAATCGCTCACCTTCAACTCGAGCAAGGTTATATTGAAGCAGCTTTCTAACTTTAGCAAACATAATGAACAAGGTGCGATCGCGATTGTTGGAAAATGTAGACAAGTATGCGGACGCTAGACAAAAGATCATCGACGCTCCCAAGAGCAAGCCAACAAAGGGCCGAAAAAAATAACGTGTTTACTGAATCATGTCATCTCTTTTCTAACTACGAATTAATGGTTTGTATTCTTTAGTTACCTGTCTAATTACATTGGTATTTTGACTATCACCAATGCATTGAACCTGTTAAACTCTGTTACACTAACTAGTTGTACCTGTTACTCTAATTTACTGCTGGTGTTACTATGGGGATTACTGAAGTTAACCCAATTTTCTTCGGTCTCACAATCTGTGTGTTACACCGAAGCATTGTAAATGTTACTTTAATGAACAATTTATGTTACTTTAAGTTATTAATGGTGTTTGTACAATGATATTGCAATTAATTCCTCTAACGCATTATATATTGTTTTTTGAAGAACAAATGTTGGTACTTTGTCAATGAATGGAACCAATCCAAGTTATCCCCAGTTACTTTGGCAATGATTTTGTCTAAACAACGCTGTTGTCTTCAGTTACTTCAATGCATTGTTTCCGTTACTGTAACAGATGAATAGTGTTACTCTGACACACATGAGATGTTACTCTAACAAAAAACACATGTATTAAATAAATATAGTGTTAAATGCACCGTAACACAGCGCTATGTGTAAAAAAAATTGTACAAAATTAGTTTTTCGTGTAAACCAGAAAAAAAGAAAAAATTCTTATAATGACAAAAAAACACGAGTATTCTCAAAACACTTGTTCATCCTCCTCGTCTTCCTCGGTGTCTTCTTCAGTTTCCTCTCCTTCTATGTCTTCATCTACTTCATCCTCGTCATCCTCATCATTGGTTGGCTTAGTAGGCTGTTTAGGCGGTCGTGCTGCGTACGGATTTGGACAGTTTCGTTTGGTTGGCTTAGTATACTTTCTCACATCAAATCCGCAAGCCAGCGTAGATTTTGTAAAATTCCACTGCCTCATCAATTGTTCCGAATACTTGCTCCATGTACGGAGTGAAAACCTCACCCACATCTCTGCACCATTCCTGTGCATTCGGTTCTTTACCAATGCTTCGTGCAAGAAATTAAAAAATGTCACGCCCATGGACATAAGTGTTACTTCAACTCATAAGTTGTGTTACTTTAACCCTTAAAGGATGTTACTCCAACGTCAGCGCCAAAAACCCTTTTCAGTTACGTGTTTGTGTTACTCTAATTAGAATTAGATATTACTGTAATTCATAACTTGTGTTACTTCAACGCCATGACTGCTTCAACATAAAGCAAACAATAATATAAGTGAAACAATAATATCAATGAACCATTGTTATTAATCCATGATTGATCAAATGAATCAAATTCTACCTTTTCCAGTGTTGTCATGTGCGTTCGCATTTTTGGCAAAACCACCTGCACAAAATCAAACAGCGTTACACCCATGCAAATAATGTGTTACTATAATTCATAAGTGGTGTTACTC
Organism: Agrostemma githago; assembly: GCA_958450325.1. Taxonomy (NCBI): domain Eukaryota; kingdom Viridiplantae; phylum Streptophyta; class Magnoliopsida; order Caryophyllales; family Caryophyllaceae; genus Agrostemma; species Agrostemma githago. The sequence continues at coordinate 15,435,206 of OY288248.1, forward strand.
TAACGTGTACAATACGTTACTCTAACATCATCATCAAAATCCTTTTTCTGAACGTTCATTTGTGTTACTGTAATTGCAAGTAAGTGTTACTTTAATGCAGAAGGCATGTTACTTCAACAACGTTTATGCGTTAATTGAAATCAAAACAATAGTATCAATGGATATCATGGAAAATCTGAATAAAAAGCATAAAAAGCCCTATAATCTATAAAGATCGAGAGAGCAAATAACCATTGATACGAAACTGTGATATCAAAACGCAATGACATAAAAAAAAAACGCAAATTGATACGAAACTGTGATACGAAATGACAATAAAAGCACTATAAACATGAAAATCGACGTAAAAAAAACACAATTTGACGCGATAAACCATTGATATTAAAATGCACATTGAAAGCAATATGACCATCGAAATCCATGAATAAAAGTTGAATCAAAACGTGAATGAAATACTGAAACTCACCATTGTTATACTCGATCAGTTGCTTATCAACCGTTGAAGACGATGATGCGGTCAGTGAATCCATTGTAACAGAATTCCGAGTACAAAATCGATGATTGAGCGTGAATGAAGAAAGAGTTTTTTTTTGTGTTTGAATGAACGTGATATGATGAATGAATGTGAATGATGAATGGATGTGATAGGGAGTTATTGTTTCCTAAATTCATGGGAGCTATTTTAGGAACGTAAATCTTCTTTTTTTCTAATGGATGCATCTTGTCCATCCATCCTCATCTCATCCAATGGATGAGATGAGGACTTAGGGACTCACAAAGAGTAAAGGACTCATAAGAGCCTTACTCTCTCTCTCTATATATATATATATATATATATATATTTTAGAGATTGAATGGAGGATCTCCACGGGGAGTGGAACTTATAGAATCATAAGGGACTTCAAGCTTTGATGATTGATCTTATGATTCCTTTGATTTTGCATAAAATTACCGAATGAATTAATTTTGGATTTTTGCAAGAACATGATAAAAGATACAGAGTAACAATGAACATGAATGGCAAGAAAGTTAATTCATGGCAAAGAATGGTCAGATTTGAAAAAAAATGTTGCTCATCTGAAGATTTTGATTGAAGAGAGAATGAAAAATTACAGAAATAATTTATTTGGTGTAGAATGAAGAAGGGATACACGGCGTATATTAGAAATAAAAAATGCACTCACTTGTTATATTTGAGTAATACGATCTCAACCCTTAATTTGGGAGATCTAACGGTCCACAATTGCGACGCAGATTCACCTAAGATTGGGTGACTCACAAGATGAAATACCTCTATATATATATATATATATATATATATATATATATATATAACGAGATATAGAGGAAGAGAAAAGGGAGAAAATGGGTTGATGACACCCTCAACCTACATGCTTAATTGGCCTCGGAAATGGACTCGTAATAGCGACGCGAACGCGGGAGTATCGAGGATGTAAGTGGAGTTATGGTGTGTGTATGTGTGGGGATGGTTTATATCGGTTTTTTGAGAGATAAAGGCTCGGTTTCATCTCTTCTCTTCATATCTTCTCTAGGGCCTTTATCATGGCAAGGAATTCGGCTAGCAAAACCAAAAGCAAACACTCCAATTCCATCAAACGAAAGCAAGTTAGTAAGCTGCAGATTCTGAAAGAGAAATTCAATAATGAGACCCGGAAAGATGACAATGTTAAGGGACCGGATGTATATGATGCCCTGCGAATGAAATCTTTACGTGATATCACAGGTATCCCTGGTTTAGACTTTGATGATGATGAGTTGTTGGAGGAGAATATATGGATCACTCAAAGAGGAAAGAAAAAAACATCCAACGTACACCTACAAGTAAGTGACACAGATAAAGAAACTGGTATTGAGGCTTCAATAACACCAAGCGAAGATGAACTGCTGCAATTCTCTGAAGAGGACGTCCAAAGTGAGGTTCAATACTGGGAAAACGCGATTGTGTTTTACATTCTTGGGGCCAACCCACCTTGGGATGTTATCTAGGGATATGTAAACAGAATCTGGGGCAAATACGGTATAGACAACATCTCATTCTACCCTCATGGTGTATTCCTTGTTCAATTTAAAAAGTCTGAAGACAAGGAGGCTATACTTGAGGCTGGATATCATATGTTCGACAACAAACCCCTAATCACTAGACCATGGACTGCTGACTAACCTACTGAAAATTGGTGTCAAGAAAGCTCCGACGTGGGTTAGGCTGCATAATCTACCACTGAAATTCTGGGGATCGTGCCTGCCTAGAGTAGCAGGGTTAGTGGGGAAGTTCATCAAAGCTGACCAATACACAGTCGAGAGAAAAAGATTAGGATTTGCAAGAGTCCTAGTTGAACTTACAATTGGACAGGAATGTCAGGGCAAAATCAGATTCAAGGATGAAAAAGGGGAAATAGAAGAAATAAATCTTGAATTTGAGTGGAAACCTACTGTATGCACGCATTGCAAAGGATTGGGGCACGAAGCAATAAAATGCAGGAAACTTAAGCAGAAACAGCAAACCAAGAAACACGAGGTGCAGAAAAAGATATGGCAACTTGTGATTAAGACGAATCCGGTCAACATGAAGACCAATGAGAAAGACTCAAGATCCTATGCTGGTATACTCAATACCACACCAACGGTGAGATGTGACAGTGACAGGCCAAAACAGCAACAGAGTTTCCCTAAGATTCAGGATACAACTCCAGTACAGCAAGGGAGCGATCATATTGGTGATGCAGAACAGGAGAACCAACCCAATCCAACAGTAATAATCCATGAGTTATAACATAGCTTTTTGGAAAGTGAGAGGTATGAATAGCATCAATAAACAGAAATCAATAAGTTGTTTCTTACATAATAACGACATTAGTATGTGTGGATGATTAGAAACAAAAATAAAAGAGGGAAATAAAACAAATATAATGAAGAATCTTTGTGAGGGATGGTGCATGGCCACTAATTGCCACCAACATAAAGGAGGTAGAGTTTGGTTAATGTGGAAGCCTGGGCATTTTGATGTGTGTATTTTACAGACCCATGCTCAATTCATACATGCTAAGGTGACAGACAGGGGTAACAAGAGAACCTTCTACATCACCTTCATTTATGCTCACAATGAGGGGAAGGATAGAAGAGACCTATGGGAACAATTGAAGCAGATTTCGACTCAGGTGCACCAACCCTGGGCGTGGGCCGGCGATCTAAATACAGTTTCGCAATCCCAATGAAAGACTTGGAGGGAACACGAAGATCGAGGATATGGAAGACTTCGTTGAGTGTATTAATGAATGTGAAATGGAGGACATTGCTGCTACTGGCTCTTATTTCACATGGAACAACAAACGCGATCCCTCTGATAGAATATACAGCAGAATTGACAGGTTCATGGACAACCTAGATTGGCAAACTAAGTTCCCTGATCTGCAGGCCCATTTTTTACCGAAGGGATTGTTTAACCACACGCCTTGTGTGGTGTCGAACACCCAAACCGCTCTAGAAAGAGGACCAACTTCAAATATTTTGATATGTGGTCCACCCACCCGGAGTTCATTCCCACAGTCCAGTCGTATTGGACGGATGAAGAGGATGGCACCCTTATGTTTAGGCTCGTCAAGAAACTTAAGCGACTTAAACAAGGCCTCAAGAAGCTAAATAACAAGGATTTTTCTGACATTGAACTGAGAGTTACCCAAGCGACCAAGGAGCTCGAGCATATTCAACTCTTAATCCAAACAGATTATACAAATTCTGAACTTATTATCAAAGAATAGGTGGTTGCGGATAATCTGAAGTATTTCTTGAATGCCCAGGCCCTTTTTCTCCAGCAGAAGTCCAAATCTCAGTGGATCAAAGATCGTGACAAAAATACTGCTGTGTTTCATAGAATTATCAAACAACGAACTTACCAAAATAAAGTCCTGCAAATTAAAGATGAAAAAGGAACCCAACATGATAAACCTATCGAAATACAAAAAGCGTTCCTCTCATACTATGAGACTTTGCTTGGCAGTAGCAGCAGTACTGAAAGGGTGAGGAGTGAAGTAATTCGGATGGGACCCTGCTGTAGAGGGGAGCAACACGAAATACTAAGTAAACCTGTTATGGATAAAGAGATAAAAGACATTGTCTTTTCCATACCGAATGATAAGGCTCCCGGTCCTGACGGTTATACAAGTGGCTTCTTCAAAAGTAGCTGAAATATAGTCGGGAAAGAGGTATGTGGAGCGGTGAAAGATTTCTTTAGTTCAGGTCGTATTCTTCAGCAGGTGAATGCCACCAACATCACTTTAATTCCCAAAAATGATAGACCAGAATCAGTGCTCCAGTTCCGTCCTATTGCCTGTTGTAATGTCACGTATAAGATTATTTCCAAGCTGCAATGCAATAGGCTCGCTGAAGTTCTTCCCTCGCTTATACACGAAAACCAAGGAGCCTTTATTAAAGACAGAGCCATTCTGGAAAACATCTTAATATGCCAAGATATCATCCAACATTATTCCAGAAATAAGGCTTCCCCAAGATGTCTCCTTAAAATCGACCTACAAAAAGCGTATGATGTGCGCTGTCGTCGGCACGCATGCAAACAATATTTTTAACTCCGACTAACCTAACTAGTGTAGTAGTGGTAGGTCGGGATCGATCCACAGGGAGAGGGTTAAGCGATATTGGTCAAGTCTAGAGTTTAATCGTGATTGAGATTGAGATGGGGGTTTTGGGATGAGAGGAGTCGAACTAAGGCTAGCGAGCTACACTACTAAGGCTAGGGTCAATAATAGGAAAGATGTTGGGGAGAGTCGGGATTCGGAAATGGGGTCTTAGAGTCTCGGGATCGAGTTTTAGTTACAACGTCGAAAAGGGAGAGTGCCACCTTTCGGTTTCTTCACCCAACCTACCTAAACCCGCTTTCGCGACGAAAGGGTAAGTCTCAAATTAAGATAATTTCTACCCCGAGTTTCCCCATATTGATAGAAATGAGTCAAGGTCAATCTAGCTGCAGTCTAGGTCAACAAAGACAGAAGAACCTTAAAATTGATAATCAACAAGTAAACAACCCACCAACATCCCTTAAATCAAATAATCCAAATCCTCATCCCTAATTCCCCAACAAGAAAATCTACTCACTAGTCATGATGAATAACAACAAGGCACTAACTAAGGAGAAATTAACTAAAGCATGCATAACAACTATACTAACAATTGACACTAAGGAGAGAGATTAACTAACACACAATCTAAAGAGAAGCTAACAAAGGAGAGAAGAACACAAGCTAACTAATGGAGAAAAGGGAGAGGAAAGAATTTACCAACTATGGAGAAGACTAAGGAGAAAGATGAAGATAAACATAAAAGATTGAATCTTGGGAGAAATAATGCAAGAATTTGTCACCAATCCATGCAAAATTCTTCAATCTTCAATAAAAGCAATATAAATCTTCAAGTGATAATACAAGAATTTTGTCACATAAACCCTTGCAAAACCCTTGAATCTTCAACAAAGATGGAGACTTGTTTACTAACTATAGAGTAATTATACTAATACTAAGTAGATCTACTAATTGTTTTGGAGATTTTTTTACTAGGAAGCTTACTACAATCTACTACTACTTACTAGCAATCTTCTAAACTACTCTAGAAATCCCCTAAACTACTCCTACTCCTAAAGGCTCACTTAAGGCACACTCAAGGCTCAATGAGGCACAAAACCCTAGGAGGAGAATTTATAGAAATCTTAATGGGTTGCACAAACTTCAAGGCCCAAATCCAATTTCTCTTCATTTTAGCTAGACCATCACCCTTTGCATCTTCATGGGGTGAAACTTCACCCTGCGGCTCGACATAATAATCCCACCGGGTGAATTTCACCCGGTGAGATTTTCTTCTCAATTTGCAATTTCGGCTCGGTTTCTTCATCGAGCGAAATTTCACCCGGTGGGCGAAATTTCGCCCGGTCGTTTCGCCCGATCATGAGTGCCATGAAAATCTTCGGGGAGGTGGAAAATGTCGTCGGGAGAAACTTCGCCCGGTGATGACTCACCGGGCGAAATTTCACCCGGTGGAGTTTCTCCTCTTTTCCGGTCTCTTTCTTCGTCGATCAATTGGATTACTTGAACTTTCGGTTCTGTGCTTTGCTCTTGGACCGTATCTCTCTCTTCTGTGCTCATTGAGGCTCGAATACATTTTTGGTCGAAAATCCTATCAAAATAGACAGAAAACTACCAAAAACACGTAAAATGCAAAAGAGAGACACTAATGCGAGAATTACACAAAATATGGCGATAATCGCACTCTATTCTCACAAAATGGAGGAAAAACGGGTCTAAATGGGAGAAAAAACGGTCCAAATTTGGCACACAACAGCGTATGACTCAGTTGAGTGGACATTTCTCGATGGCATACTCCAGCAACTTCTGTTCCCGGAGCACTTCAGGAAACTTATCATGGCTTGTATCACGTCCCCGCAGTACACACTTAACCTCAATGGATCGAGCTTTGGGTATTTCAAAGGTAAAAGAGGCCTCCGTCAAGGCGATCTCATTTCTCTTCTTATTTTCACTATATGTATGGATTACCTAAGCAGGCTGCTAAAGTATGCCACTAATAGATGGCCGTTTCATTATCATCCGAAGTGTCAGCACATGAAATTGACTCATCTCATCTTCGCGGATGATCTTATGCTCTTTTGTAAAGGTGAAATCCAATCGATTATGCTACTTGTTCGAACCCTATCATCTTTCACGAGAGCCTCTGGTCTTTCGTTGAACAAGACTAAAACTGCCATCTTTTTCAACGGAATGAGAGATGCGGCCAAGAGAGACATAATACAGGCCACGAATTTTGTTGAGGGTGAATTACCTTTCACATATCTAGGCGTCCCGATCAAACCGAGGAAGCCCAACAAATAGGAGTGTACTAATATCACTGAAAAAATGGTCAGTAGAATTTGAGGTATGGGTGCTAAAAAACTGTCCTACGCAGGAAGGGTAGTACTTATCAATGCAACTTTGAATTCCGTGTACACATACTGGGCTTCAGTGTTCATTCTACCAAAGGGGGTCATTAAATGGGTTGAGGCTATATGTAGAAATTTCCTCTGGGACGGGTAAGCAAACTACAACCGAGTTCCTTTAGTGGCATGGGAAAAAAGTTGCAAAACCAAAGGATGAGGGTGGACTAGGGATCAGGAGAGCGAGTACTTGGAACACATTAGGTAAGTTGGTTTCTTGGGTTTATGAGCAAAAAGAATGCTTGTGGATAAAATGGATAAACGCCAATTACCTTAGAGGAACTGAATGGCGAGACTATATTCCTCCCGCTGATGTTACATGGACTTGGCGAGCTATCTGTAAAGTCAAGGAAAAAATAAAAGACGGATTTGATCAGTGATGGGGGTCGGTTGTCTGCCTTTGGCCGCCTGCCAATCAGGCCCCAGGGCGACCAGTCCCAGAAGGAGGAAAGGTCTGCCCAGCAGCCTTTCCATCAAAGTCATTGAAATTTCCAAGTGTGGCCCTAATCCCTTGAGCCATCCGCCAAACAGGGCAAACCAGGCCTCCCGCCTGCTTCCAGGGCGTTCCCGCCTAAACAGAACCGAAGGAGAACCGAGGACCCATCCGTCATTTTGCCTAAGGTAAGGAGAAATGGGTGGACAAGGTGAGTCCACGTGTCGCGCCAACATCCACCCATCTCCCTCCTCTTCTTTCTCTTTTCCTCTCTCTTGTGGGAAGGTATAAATACTTACCCATTTCCCACATAAGAGGGGTTGGATTTTCTCTCTCTAGACTCTTACTCCTAAAAACGCCACCTAGTTCCTCACGAGCTAGGTTCGTCAAGGCATTTCACGGACTGACTTAGGCATCGGAGAGGGTTTCCTCGGACATCCTCCGAGGCCCTGTGCGTTCATTGTGCAGGGAGCAGGCCAATTCCGCCGGGAAGGTCCGATCAAGGGAGTGAGAGAAAGGGGAGGCCAAGGGAAATCAAACGATCGGTTGTTCACCATTAACCCAATTATACAGCCTGGATCCTAGGCCGGGTAAATTGTTTCCGTGACCGGAATAATTTGGCGCCGTCTGTGGGGAACTTACGGTTGTACTCACGAGTTACCCACTAAAATCAACCACTCATAATCACAAAACTAAAACAATCATGCCAGAAATTGTTGATGCCAGTGCAGGAACGGGTCCTACGGTCCCACCGGTGGCCCCCCTGTATGGTATGCCGCAGTTGGAGAGAGTTCCTCCTGCCACGATCCTAGGGGTAGGTGGAACCAGTCTCTTCGGTGGACCTAACACTGCGGTAACGCCTGAGCTGGGGGCACCCCCACGACACGCTCTTAATCTGACCCCAGCTCAGATGGCGCAGGCAGCTGCTTTCTTCTCCGCGATGCTGAACCAGGAGTTCACTCCTGAGGACTTGGTAGGCAGGGTCGCATCGGCTCCCAGGCAACCATCCCCAATCAGCAGGGATGAGGCCGGGGGCACGAGGCGGACCGCCGCCAGGAATGCCCAGAGGAAAGCGAGGAGGACTGCTCAAGCGTATGCGCATGTGCAAAGGCGCATTACTACTGGCGATCCAGAGCCACCTGTCCAGCAGGCGTTCTCCATCCACACGACAGAATCAGCGTCTGGAGGACAGGGAGGCTTATCCCGGGGATTACAGGAGCGCATGAGACCCAGGGAGCCCATGTCAAAACGCTTGGGAGAAAAACCAGGCGGAGTTTTCTCCAGGCTAACGCCTGCAGCCAAGGAACGGTCGGCCCCAGGCTTATCCCAAAGCCTGCAATCCAGACTCAACCGGGGACAACCGCTCGAGTCCAGGTACCATCAGGGTGAAAACCTCTGCCACTCTCAGAGGAAGAGGCCCAGACAGACCTCCCCGGAAACAGAGGATGAAGCAGCCAGTAGGCCGCCACCAGGGCACCGCTCCCCCAGTGCGAGGAAACCGACCCATAAACAATGGGAATCTCACGGTAACCAGTCTGGGGAAAGCAGGTCACGACTGGTAGGCAGGCCCACAAAAACCCCGTTGCACCCTGAGGTTCAAGAGTACCCCATTCCAAAAATCAAAATGCCCACCATCAAATTTGACGGGACGACAGATCCTGAAGACCACCTGGCAGCCTTTGAGAGCCACATGGGCATGTATGACGTAGATGATGCCATCTGGTGCAAAGTTTTCCCAACCACCCTGGTAGGGCTCGCACAGGGATGGTTCAGAGACCTCCGCCAGGGGTCAGTCAGGTTCTTCATAGAGTTGGCTGAAATTTTCCTCGAACAGTATGCCGGAAATAAGAGAAGACGCCTTACCCGTTTCGATCTCATGACCCTGAAACAGAAAAAGGGTGAGAGTGTGAGGGAATACATGAGGAGGTTTGATCTATCCTACCAGCAGGTTAGGGAGATCGATGATTCCACTGCCGCCTACGCCCTGACAATCTCCCTACTTCCAGGGGAAATGAAAAACCAGATGATCAGGGCCCAGCCAGAAACCTTGGCCATGGCCAGGAAGATTGCAGAAGGGTTCATTCTGCAGGAGGAGTTCCATGGCCTGACGGATACCCCTGCAGGCCAAACAAGGCCTCAAGGGGGACCGTAGGGTGGAAGGGGCAGAAGTGAGCCAGGCAAGCAAAGGGAAGAGGGAGACACTCCCAAGAAGGAGCGCACAGTCTACCAGCCCAGATTCGACAGTTACACTGCTCTGAACAAATCCAGGGCGGAGATCTTCGAACTGGAAAAAGAAACTGCTAAATGGAACCGCCCGAACAAACCTCGCAGCCCAAAAGGAGACCCCAAGAAATTCTGCACTTTCCACGACTGTATAAGCCATACCACCGAAGAATGCCGTCACCTGAAGGACGAAATCGAGAAGTTAATCAGGAACGGATGGTTAGCCAACTACGCAGCTAAGAATAAGTCTCAGAAGGAAGTGCCTGAAAAACCCGAAGGGTCAGTGCAGAATCGCATGGTGATCCATGTAATTTCAGGGGGCACCGAGGGCCAGCTCAGTCGAAGAGGCCAAAAAAGACAAATGCGTGAACTAAGAAACCAGATCTGCTATGCTGAGAAAGCAGGGAGTCCAAGGGGAGTGACATTAAGCATCACCCCTGATGATGCAGGGCACGTAGTGTACCCGCACAGTGACCCCTTGGTGCTGTCCCTAGAGATCAGCAACCACATTGTGCGGAGGTGTATGGTAGACACAGGCGCGTACACAAATCTACTGGACAAGGACGCCTTCGAGAAAATGGGCCTGGAAAAGAGGCACCTGCGACCTGCTCCCGGATCGCTGTACGGATTCAGTGGGGCAGGCGTGCTGCCCATGGGAGTCATAGATCTGCCCGTAACCTTTGGAGAAGGCTCTACTGCCAGAAATGTCAGGGCAACCTTTGTTGTTGTGGATGCAAGATCTGCCTACAACGCCCTAATTTGCAGAGCCACCCTGGACGAAATCGAGGCGGCCATCTCCATCAGGGCTCTCACCATAGCGTATGTCACTGATTTCGGGCTAGAAGGAAAGGTGCGTGGGGACCAGGAGTCAGCCAGGCAATGCTACTCCGTGGCCCTACAAGAGCACGAAAAAGAAAGGAAAGGGAAAAGGAAGGCTGACAATTCCCCCAGCAGGGAGGGCGAGATCCCAGCCGAACAACCGGCGCCCGACCACCTGGAGCCAGGGGGCGAAAGCATGTTGGTAGATTTGGAACCAGGCAGGCAAGTTCTGATAGGAGCTGACCTGGAAAAATCCTACCAGGCTGAACTGGTCAAGCTGCTAAAAGAAAACAAAGACGTATTTGCCTATTCTGCAGACGAGATGCCCGGCGTTGATCCATCATGCATCGTTCACAAGCTGAATGTAAGCGTGGATGCTCGCCCTGTAAAACAGAAGAAACGAAACATATCTGCGGAAAAAGACGCAGCAATCAAGGAAGAAATTGACAAACTCTTGAAAGCAGATTTTATTGAGGTCTGTGACTACCCAGAATGGTTGGCGAATGTAGTCATGGTTAAAAAGTCGTCAGGCGCATGGAGAATGTGCGTAGATTTTACGAACCTCAACAAGGCCTGCCCGAAAGACTGCTATCCGCTCCCCAGAATCGACCAACTGGTAGACTCCACCAGTGGTTACTCCATGCTGAGCTTCCTAGACGCCTTTTCAGGGTATCATCAAGTATACTTGTGGCAGCCGGACAGGGTGAAGTGTGCGTTCATCACCAGTTCAGGCACCTACATGTACAAGATGATGCCATTCGGGCTCAAAAATGCAGGGGCTACATACCAGCGGTTAGTTGATAAAGTGTTCGAGAAACAAAAAGGCAGAAACATCGAGGCGTACGTTGATGACGCCATCGTGAAAAGCAGAGAAGACAGAGAGCACCTGATAGACCTGCAGGAAACATTCTGCTCCCTGCGCGCCTACAAAATGAAACTTAATCCAAAAAAGTGTACATTCGGGGTCCGTTCCGGAAAATTCCTGGGGTTCTTGGTCAGCTCTCGGGGGATAGACGCCAACCCTGAAAAAATTCAGGCGGTTCTAGACCTCCCTGAGCCTAAGACCGTTAGAGACATCCAGCGCCTGACGGGCCGCATGGCCACCTTAGCACGGTTCGTCGCCCGATCAGCAGACAAGGCCACTCCCTTCTTCAAAATACTGAAAGGAAACAAACAGTTCAAGTGGGAAAACGAGCAGAAAGAGGCCTTTGAGCAGCTAAAGGACCATCTTAAAAGGCTCCCCACCCTGGCAAGACCAGTAGCAGGGGAAAAACTTTTCCTCTACATCGCAGTAACCAATATAACTGTCAGCGCGATCATCTTACGAGAAGAAGCAGGCGACCAGCAACCTATATACTTTATAAGTCATGCGCTGGGGGCAGCCGAAAGGAATTACCCGTTGGTCGAAAAAGCCGCCTACGCAGTCATAATTGCTGCCAGGAAACTCAGACCTTACTTTGACGCGCATCCAGTCGTGGTCCTCACCGATGAACCGCTGGAGAAGGTGTTGGAAAAATTTGAAAAATCAGGGAGACTATTGAAGTGGGCAATTGAGCTGAGTGGACTAGGTATATCTTACCAGCCAAGAGCAGCCATCAAGGCCCAAGCCTTAGCAGATTTTCTGGCTGAGTGCTCCCATTCAGGGGAGGAAGAGACCCCTGCCGAGGAATGGACCGTGCATACTGACGGATCCTCGACAACCAATGGCGCAGGCGCAGGCGTCGTACTAACCAGCCCAGGAGGGACCGACTTTGAACATGCCCTTAGATTTGTTTTCCCAGCATCAAACAACGAAGCGGAGTACGAGGCAGTGCTCGCAGGCATCAGGCTAGCTAGAGCTGCAGGAGCAGAACGAATTGTCCTAGCGACAGACTACCAGCTCATCGCCAACCAAATCAATGGAGAATACGAAGCAAGAGACCCAGCAATGGCCACATACCTAGAGATGGTAAAGGGAGAATTATCCGGCCTAAAATCATATGAGGTTAAACAGATCCCCCGATCCCAGAACAACAGAGCAGACGCCCTGTCAAAACTGGCAAGCTCCAGTCTACAGGACATCCGGAGATCAGTGTGGGTCGACGTTTTACACGAGAAGTCCACTAACCCCTGTCAGACGATTAATACCGTGGAGGAAGAGCTAGAAAGCTGGATGACTCCCTTCATCCAATACAAGAAGCATGGTATCTTACCATCGGACTCGTTACAAAAAAGGAAGATACAGGCTAAAGCAGCCTGGTTCATACTCATTGATGAAGAACTTTACAAAAAGTCTTTTACTTATCCCCTGCTCAAATGCCTACGGGCGGATCAGGCCGCTGAGGTATTGGAGGATATCCACTCAGGGATTTGTGGACATCACATTGGTGGGAGATCACTGGCCCACAAAGCCCTCAGGGCAGGCTACTACTGGCCTACCATGCTGGCAGATGCCAAGAGCCTGACCCAGAAATGCAGGAAATGCCAACTCTTTTCCCCATCAATCCATGCCCCGGCCCAGGAGCTCAGGCCAATCCTATCTCCCATCCCCTTCGCTCAATGGGGGATGGACATTCTGGGACCCTTCGCGGTGGCCACAGGGGGCAGAAAATTCTTAATTGTCGCCATAGACTACTTCACCAAATGGGTGGAGGCCGAAGCAGTGCCCAACATCACTGAGCCGGCGGTCAGGAAAGTGGTTTGGCGAAATATCATCACCAGATTCGGTCTACCAAAGATGTTGGTATTTGACCATGGCAGGTAATTTGATAATGATCCGCTGAGAATCTGGCTGGAAAGCCACAACATCTCAGTCGCCTACTCAGCTGTCTGTCATCCTCAAACCAACGGACAGGCGGAAGCGGCCAACAAACAAATCCTGAACGGCCTGAAGAAAATGGTGGATGACTGCAAAGGTAGGTGGGCTGACGAACTCCCCAGTATACTCTGGTCAATCCGAACTACCAGAAAAGAGTCTACAGGCCAGACCCCATTTGGTCTGGTATATGGGGCAGAGGCACTATTGCCAATTGAGGCAAGGATCCCCTCTCTGCGCTCCCTGCAGTACGACCGGGCTGAAAACGAAGCTGCATTGGTCGAAGCCTTGGACCTGGTGAATGAGTTAAGGGAAGAAGCCAGTACCAACATCGCTGCCTACCAGCAGCGAATGAGGAAAGCTTTCAACAGCAAAGTACGACAGAGGAATTTCCAAATGGGCGAGCTGGTTCTGAGAAAGACGCAGGCGATTGGGAAGTCAAGAGAACATGGAAAGCTGAGTGCCAACTGGGAGGGCCCATACCAAGTAACTCGGGTTCTGGGACCAGGCACATACAAAATCGCCAACCTTGAGGGACAAGAGCTACATGCTCACTGGAATGCAGACACACTAAAGAAATATTACGTCTGATCAAGAATACAGGCAATTTTTACTTTTACTAAAAAAGGCGGAGGACGGTCAAAAATGTCGACGGCTCCGACCACCCCAATGTCAAAAAGAAAATTTTTAAGAGAAATGAGAAGATACAGATTTATACTCGTTGCCTGTTCACACTCGCGTCTTTCACACACAAACGAGCAGGGGGCAATAGGGGGAGGCCCCCCTGTTGCCGAAATTGGGAAAAGTGAACCCCCCAACGCAAATCAAAAGCCACCCTGCTTACCTCTGGGCAGGCAGGGGGCAGGCCCCCTGGACTTTGGACAAAAGCCAGGGACAGGCTGTACTAACAAGGACTGGGGGCAGGCCCCCCAACCTTGTATAAAAAACACGAAAGCTACCCTGCTTACCTCTGGGCAGGCAGGGGGCAGGCCCCCTGGACTTTGGACAAAAGCCAGGGACAGGCCGTACTAACAAGGACTGGGGGCAGGCCCCCCAACCTTGTATAAAAAACACGAAAGCTACCCTGCTTACCTCTGGGCAGGCAGGGGGCAAGCCCCCTGGACTTTGGACAAAAGCCAGGGACAGGCCGTACTAACAAGGACTGGGGGCAGGCCCCCCAACCTTGTATAAAAAACACGAAAGCTACCCTGCTTACCTCTGGGCAGGCAGGGGGCAGGCCCCCTGGACTTTGGACAAAAGCCAGGGACATGCCGTACTAACAAGGACTGGGGGCAGGCCCCCCAACCTTGTATAAAAAACGCAAAAGCCACCCTGCTTGCCTCTGGGCAGGCAGGGGGCCGGCTCCCTGGACTTTAGACAAATGCCAGAGGCAGGCCAGACTAACAAGGACTGGGGGGAGGCCCCCCAACCTTGTATAAAAGTGAAACAAACAGGAACCCCCCTACCTACAGGCAGGCAGACTGCGAATCAAGTTCATGAGGAATCAGAACATACAAAAGCAAACAGAAAATTCACATATAAAAGAAAAGGTAGCGTCAAAGGAATACAGGACAAGAGTTTTCAAAACAAATGGTTACAATCAAGATGGTTACAATCAAGAGTACGGCAGCCGGCCATCAAAGGGCTCGGCGCGCAAAGAAGTAAGGAAATTAAAACGTTGGCGCAGGCGCAGCAGGGGACGAGCAAGAGCCCTCTGAGGAAGACTGCCCTCCATGTTAAGCAGGGGGAGCGTCTGGGCCGGAAGCAGCAGCTCCCTCAGATAGCCTGCGCATTTGAGCTTCATCCTTAGCAGTGTAAAGGGCTCGAAAAGCATCTTCGTCAAAACCAGGGAACATCTCCCTGACAGCTTCCATGACAACCCCTAGGCAGGAGTTAGCACCATTAACGAAGCCCGCCGACACAGCCGTTTCCACCTCCTGAAGAATCTCGTCCCTCTCTTTCTCCCAACCCTCGGTCTTCGCCGCCAGATCGCCGAGGGCCGCCTGCAGATCAGAGTTTGCCTTGGAAAGGCGCTCCCCAAGGTCAATAACGCTCTTCTTAGCATGGTCCAGTTCAGCCAAAGCCTTTCTGGCCTGCTCCAATTCAGCAAAGGCCTGCTGTGCTCTCTTGGACTCCTCTCCCAGGCGAGACACTTCCCTGGTAGCCCTCTCGCTCTCAGACTTCCAGTGGATCGCCTGACCCCTGGCCTCTTCTAGCTCAGTCTCCTTTTTCGCCAGCTGATCCTTTAGGCTGGCAATGAGAGCAACGTCCCTCTCAACTGCAGAAAGGCGGTCAAAGTTGGCCAGTTCCTCATCACTCAGGCGACTGAGGGCAGCCAGCTCCGCGGAAGCCTGCATAATTCGGGAGGTGCGCTTAATGTACTGGGTCACTTGACTGGTAGCAGACTTGACAGTCTTGAGAAGATGGTCTGTTAGAACTGCCCCTGAGTCGGAGAGTAGGGCGGAAACATCTTGGCTGTCGCCTGCATTATAGTGGAACTCAACGTTCTCCTCAAAGAAAAGGGTGGCGGGAATCTCCGGAGCAAAACGCTTGGGTTCAGGCGTGGAAGTCTCCAGGTCCACCACCTGGTCGGCACTTGGAGCCTCCCTACCCCTCTTCCTAAGCAGCGCCCGGGGAGTGCTCTCCCCAGTCTCCTCGGAACCTGCAGCCCGTGGCCCCGGGGGAATCTGGATCCCTGCTGAAGGGCCCTCTTGCCTGCCAACAGGCGAAGGGGTAGCCTCGTAGGCAATCGCCTTCGCAACTGGAGAGGGGGTGGCCTCAGAAACCGCCGTCTTGGCAGGCGTGACCCGAGGAGGAGGAGGAAGCCTCGGTCTACTGAATGACAAGCCCTTCAAATGCTTCATCAAATTCTTCTCGCCTCTCTTAAAATCAGGGGGAAGAGAAGGGCGACTTTGGATAACAGTGAGATTCTCGTCCAAGCCCAGGCGTCTCACCTCCCCTTTTCTCCAAATAAAGGTGGCAAGATCTGCAAGACAAACAAACAGGCTGTCAGGGCATTTTCAAAAGAAAAAAAGAGTAAGAAGGAATCACCAGCACTCCTGAACTACCTTTATTTAGACCCGGGTTCATGCCCAACCGGGTCAAATAATTGTCAGTCGCTATAAGCTCCGCATGAGGGAGCCATAAGGTGGGGCCATACACCCCATACTTGTTAGTGTGGCCAGCAAAGTAGGCCGTCAACTCCTTATCCTTCTCACTTAGCTTGACCTCCAAGGCCTTTCCACCCACGCCAGGGTGGTACTCCTCAGGGGTCTCCAGCCTGGTATGGACATGATTCCTGAAATGACGAGGAATCTTCCACCCATGGATGCTGTGTATGTAAAGGAAGTTGTTCTTCCAGTCCCTCAAGCTGTCCATACCAGGCCACACCAAACAATGTCCCTTCTGCCTCAAGAGAGACCAATAACCAGGGGAGCCCGTACTCCCAGAAGAAACCATCTGTAAACCCACCATAAACCGCAGGGCGTCGATGGAAGGCTCCATGCGGTGGAAAAGACAGGTCCAGACATATGAGATCAGCGCCTGACAGTTGTGGCTGTCAGCTGGGCGACGACGACGTCCATGCGCCTGAAGATCTCCTCTAAAGCAGGATGGAGGGGAAAGCGAAGGCCAAACTCTAAACATTTATGGTAAACCGCTATGCACCCATCCGGGGGGTTGCATACGGTATCCTTTTCGCCGGGGACAACAACTGTATACCCCTCCCCGAAGTTATAGAGCCGCTCAATCACAACGGCGGCGTTCTTGGCAAGGATAATCTCCCGATTTTTCAGGTCAGGGAAAGTACTCAGAGGGATGCGGTATTTAGCCTTGTCTAAATAGTAAACCCTACCCCTTTCCCGACGAACGAGGGGGCCGGAAGTTCGGGAAGGGTTAACTTCCAACGCCTCGTCGTCCGAGTCAATAGCATCAAATGAAGGGGGGTCAGGAGAATTACCGCCCCCGCTGCCCGCCGAATGCTCTTCCTCAAGACCAACCTCCCTAGAGGAGGAGGCAAAATCCATCCCTTCTCCCCTCTTTGATGGGTCGATAAGGGGCAAAATCCGTTCACGGGTTCTAGACATGTTACTCTAAAAAGATGCGGAAAAAAGGAAATCGAAGAGAGAAAAAGAATGGAGGATGAAAATCTGACCTAAGATCGCCTGACAGCACGTCACAAGCCTGAAGAAAGAGTCTCTCAGGGAAATGGGGGTGCAAGGTAGGATACGATCCGTCAATACTCAAGGGTTTTTGACAAGACAAAGAGAATGAGGGAATGTCGAAGGAAAAGAAAGATTGGAAAAAATGAAAGAATGGATGACTGATCGCTTTTATAGAGAGAAAAAGGGCATGCCAAGAGTCGCCCAACCCTCAGGAATTCGCCCAAGGGTTACAGTCCACGTGTCACCCCTGCAGAGGTTTGCTCTGAGTAGCTTCCCGAGAATGACCTCGAAAAGACCAAAAGGTGTCAGGGGATTGATCATCCTATGACGCCTCCACTCCACTTCAAATAAAAAAAATAATAATAAACACATATTAAAAATACAATAACAAACACATCGCCCAAATCTCATTTCATAAAGCCTTAAAAAGGGGGAAAGTTACATTCAGTACCCAACAAAGAAAGAAAATATACAAGGGCCCAGGAATTCCGGCCCGACAAGCAAACACCCTGCCTATCAGGCCTAGTCGTCGCCCAAATCGGGGGAATAATCCCCAGGGCTGCCTGGACTCCCGAGAGCCGAGCCCCAGTCCCAGCCTGGGGAGCCCTGGAAAGGATCATCCGAAGCTCCATCTTCACCCTTGTCGCTTAGGCAACCAAGGCCCTCACTGTCCTCAGAGTCATGGCTGCTGTCCTCTCAGTCCCTGCCAAAGGGAGCGGCCTGGGATTCGTCGCAGGTACGACAGCCTGTCTTCTTCACAGGCGAAGAGGGACCTGACGCCAAGGAGGAATCAGTGTCCGAAAGGTTGGGGTAGAATTGTTCAGGGTGCAGCCATGGAAAGCACTCATGGCATCCCCTGTCATAACAGCCCCCCCTGGGAGCAACGCCTAAACCTAGGCGCAGCAGGAGGCGAGGACCTCCTAGGGCGTTTGCCCATCCTAACAGAGGCCCTCTGACTCCTCCGGCGAAAATGAAGTCGTGAACGGCGACTCCGGCGAACAGCTAGGTAAGCAGCACGAGTATATCGAAGCCTCCAAAAACCTCTGAAGATGAAAGTAACATGCCTAACCCCACGACGAGTTACACTTTTTTTGATCCAAGCCATGATTAAAGACAAAGAATGAAGATTGGAAATGGGTCATGAAAATAGTGAAGGAGGATGCAATTTATACAGAAAACAGAAGCAGGGCATTAATGGTGCCCCAACCACTTCCGCAGGGAAGAGAGCCAATCATCGAACTAGCACACTGCCCAAAAATTCTCTATGCAAAGGAGGGTAATCATAACAAAAGACGTTTGAACTCCCTGCGTGCCCAGAGAAATTAAAGCATGTTCCCTCGGGAACATGCGACACATTTAATGCAAATGTCCAAGGAGACAACCTCCCGCCGTCCCAAAGCAAGACGTCGCCTGCCGAACAGGAACCCCGCTCCTCCTCAGCCGGCGAGGGCTAATTGATGGGGGTCGGTTGCCTGCCTTTGGCCGCCTGCCAATCAGGCCCCAGGGCAACCAGTCCCAGAAGGAGGAAAGGTCTGCCCAGCAGCCTTTCCATCAAAGTCATTGAAATTTCCAAGTGTGGCCCTAATCCCTTGAGCCATCCGCCAAACAGGGCAAACCAGGCCTCCCACCTGCTTCCAGGGCGTTCCCGCCTAAACAGAACCGAAGGAGAACCAAGGACCCATCCGTCATTTTGCCTAAGGTAAGGAGAAATGGGTGGACAAGGTGAGTCCACGTGTCGCGCCAACATCCACCCATCTCCCTCCTCTTCTTTCTCTTTTCCTCTCTCTTGTGGGAAGGTATAAATACTTACCCATTTCCCACATAAGAGGGGTTGGATTTTCTCTCTCTAGACTCTTACTCCTAAAAACGCCACCTAGTTCCTCACGAGCTAGGTTCGTCAAGGCATTTCACGGACTGACTTAGGCATCGGAGAGGGTTTCCTCGGACATCCTCCGAGGCCCTGTGCGTTCATTGTGCAGGGAGCAGGCCAATTACGCTGGGAAGGTCCGATCAAGGGAGTGAGAGAAAGGGGAGGCCAAGGGAAATCAAACGATCGGTTGTTCACCATTAACCCAATTATACAGCCCGGATCCTAGGCCGGGTAAATTGTTTCCGTGACCGGAACAATCAGGATCGCTGGACCGCTCACCCCAATGGCTACACGATTACAAATGGATATAAATGGCTCATAGGTTCTCATCCTAAACTGGACTGGTATCGCATTGTCTGGAGCGGTTGGAATATACCCAAACATTCAATTATTACCTGGATTCTCCTACACGATGGACTGAATTTGAAAGAGTAACTCTTCAAATACGGCTGCTGTAACGATGACCTATGCTGCTTTTGTGGGTCTGCGGCTAAAACTGTTGATCACCTGTTTCAGAGCTGCCCGTACAGTAGCAAGATTCGAGCGAGTATTGAGGGATGGATAGGCTGCTCTATGACAGTGCTGCAGAATTTCAGGAGCCAAACAAATGATGAGAAATGGCCACCCATGGTTGTCACTTCCTTTATTCATCGAATTTGGATGTGTAGGAACAAGGCTAGAATGGAAGGAATCATGCTAAGATCGGAGATTGTTTTTCGATATACCCAGGACGATATCAAGATGAACGCTCGGGTAATTATGAGTACATCCGAGAAGGATACAAACTGCTTGAGCAAGTTTCTGAGTTATGTATAATTTTTGTCTAACGTGGTTGAGTTTTGTTTGTATCGGTATAGCTAGGTTATATACCTGTGCTTGCCACCCCTCTTGTAAATGATTTTGTGAAGATATAATAATACTCACATTCCCACCAAAAAAAAGGCTCGGTTTTTTGCTTAGGATTGAAGTGTAGTGTGTAGTATGTAGTGTAGGATTTTAGGTTGAAAAATGTAGAGGATTAGGGTTGCCAAAAACTTGGTTTATGAAGAGCATAAGGGGGGTATTTATAGGAAATGCCCCTCAACCTAGGGTCACTCGATCGAGTGCCCTGAAAATAAGGGTCTGTTCGATTTTTTGTAGCTGCACTCGATCGAGTGGGGTCAAGCCACTCGATCGAGTGGGTCAGGCGGGTGAGCCATTTTAGCTAGGAAAGCTTTGACTTTTTTAAAATTTTGAAAATGTTGGTTGGGCGCCTGTTTCTAGAAGCTTTCACGAGGTCGGTTTCTGACTCGGACCGGGTTTTTGGGTTGTGAAAAGACGGTTTTATTTTTGGTGTCGGTTTTGGCCCAAATTAGTCTCATTTTAGTGGAAACGACCCACTGGGCCTAGATTTGAAGTCGGTTTTAAGAGATTTGTACTCCGCTAAATGCCCACATCGGATATTATTGATTCCGAGTCCGTATTCGAGCGTATTAAGTCACGTTTACGTCCGATCATCATCGGGTGTTTTGTCGGTAACTGCTATAGACACTAGCAGTCAAAATGCGGGTGTCTACAGAGCCCCCACTCTGACTGAGGCTTGGACAAGGCGAAAGTCAGAGTAGCTACCAGGTCAATCGAGGATTAAGACCTGGCAGCCTTCCGGTCGGGTCGTTTATTGTCCATTAGACTCGCGTGAAGGGCTCGTCAGCCATAAGTAGAGGGTCATACCTGTCCTAACGATGATAGCACCGTGGGGAGTAAATGAGCTGCTTGGAAACTTGGTTCTGAAGTCTTGGCTGTACCTGTATGCTGACACATAACAATTTGCATAGGTGAAACACCGACTCACGCTGGGGGAACAAAAATATTGATTTTTTTGAATTTTTTTGAAATCTTTAGGAATGCTCGGGACGACTTGATTCCTATCTCAGGTTCTAATCTGAAACCTAAGATCAGGCCTGTACGCGCAGGGCCCATGTCTGCTGAGGAGGCATGACACTTGGGGATACTGTTAGGGTTTCCTATTATAAATATAAGACTCCTGCTTCAACTTTCTGCATCCCAAATCAAACTCCTCTTTTCTTTTCTTCTCTTCTCAAAAACTCTTAGACTTTTAAGAAGACTAAAATATCTGCTATGGGTATCGAGAATTTGACTGCGATGCTTTTGGCCTGGTCCCAATACTTTTGGGACGAGGAGAAAGTTCAACTGACCTAGATGGGAATTGCTGCTTTATTCCCACTCCAACGTCTCAGGGTCGACTCACACTTTTTGGATGCCTGTCTAACGTTTTGGGATACTACCCATCACGTTTTTGCGTTTCCACGAGGAGAAGTGTGTCCTCTCCCCGAGGAGATTGCAGCTGTGGGCGGCTGGTGCCCTAACGCTCGTTCTGCTATTCCTCCGTTCTATCCTGGTCCAAGGAGGAGGTTGAGGGATTTCCTAGGTTTGTCTCATGCTGAGACAGATCGTATGGTGCGGGGAAATTCCGTTTCCCTTTTCGACCTGGCTGACAAATTTATGAACACCCAGGACGTGAGGATTACTGCTGCTCATAGGCGTAGGGCTTTTGCCTTTTGCATGCTGCACCGTTATATCTTTGAGGGGAAGATAGAGGCTGACTCGTGCTTGGGTCAGATTAGGCTGATCGGTGTGGTTGACCAGATGGAGACTGATCACAGCCCAGCTTAGCTAGCGACGAGGGAAATCATTATGGGTCTCGATGCTAGGAGACTTGACCCGGACCATCAACTGACGGGGAGCGTCCGTCTTCTACAGGTATACATCCCACATTTTTTTTCAACGCGAAAATTCTGATGTACCTGAGTTACTTGATCGAGTGGACCCGTCACTCGATCGAGTGACCACGTTAGGGAGCGTCTGCCTGTTTTCAGAGGGGATACTCGATCGAGTCAGTTGCAGTACTTAATCGAGTGGCCTCTAGGGAACCACTCCTTACTCACAAAATTACTCCCCGGCAGCGGCGCCATTTTGGTGTAGGAATTTTGTCGCGGATCCCCACAATCAAACCAGAACCTAACTCTACTAACTGGGTAGCTAGGGTAAGTCGGGTATCGAATCCACGGGGACGGTGAGCTAAATGAAAAGTTTCGGTCTAGTTAAAGTATTAGTCGGAGAAAAATCGGTTTGGGTTGAATAAGTCTTAACTAAAGAACTAAACTAACAAAAAGGGAAAACGTTAACAAATATAATAAAAGGACTAGGGTCAAGATCAACAAGGTAGTCTAAGGGGAGTTGTCGGACTCATAAAGTAGTTGATTAAGGTCAGTAATAGGCATAAGATAGGCTCTCTTGAGTCTCTATCTACCATAGGACGGTCCTAGCGGGCTCTTGCTACTTACTAGGTCAACCTACTCCAATGAACGCAAGTCTAACCTAAACTCGGCTCTCGATCTTAAGTTCAGGTCAACTAAATTGATTAACTAATCTGGCCAGGACAAGATAATCATGTAATAATAACGTTCAAACGGAGATTAATAACGATTAATTAACAACTAAATTAACTCGAGACAAAACCCCAATTAAGACGAACCGTGCTAACTCTAACCCTAGAAATTACTCCGTACTACTTAGACATAATTAAAATTACTCTAATTACACTACCATGACATTAAACATGAAACAAGAATGATAATAATAATAAAGAAGCAAACTTTAACTGAATAACATAATAAACTATGAAAAAAGAATAAGAGTAACAAATAAAAGATAGGATGAAATTATACCAATAAGAAAAGAATTGCTTGTACTGAAGAAGTTGGATGAAAAACAAAATGATTCAATCCTGTCACTAGATTGCAAGTCTAATTAAATCTAAGAAAACTGGAAAATAGAGAATCCGAAATAGAGAAACGCAGACTAAACTACTCTAATCTCTAACCCCTTGAACCCTCGGTAAAGTGACACATCCCCGTTTTTATACTACCCAAGGTTCTTAAAACCACCCCCTCCTGATAGGATCTTCTTTACCAAATATGGCCCGGCCCAATTAGGTTTGAATTTTCCCCTCGGGTCAACTGGTAACAAAGCTCGAACAGACTTAAGGACCAGATCTCGTTCCTTAATGTTCCTGGGCCTTACTCTTTTGTTGAAGTCCCGCTGGATCCTTTTCTGGTAAATTTGGATATTATTGAGGGCACGAGATCATCGTTCGTCTAGTAGAACTAACGAGTCATACCGTTCTCGGACTCAATCAGCTTCAGCTACTTGACTTTCTAGCAGGATTCTAAGAGACGGTACCTCTAACTCGACTGGCTGGATTGCCTCCATCCCGCTTGTTAGGTAATACGGCGTCGCACCGGTGGCGGTGCGGATTGACGTCCGATATCCCCATAGAGCAAAAGGTATTTTATCGGGCCAATCCCGGTAATTATCAGCCATCTTTTTGAGTATGGTGATAATTGTTTTATTGGCCGCCTCTACCGCTTCATTCATTTGGGGACGGTAGGGCGAAGACGTATGCCTTTGAATTTTATACTTGGTTAACAGGGCTGCCGTTTCGGCTTGAAAATGAGTCCCGTGATCACTGATAAACTCATGCGGGATCCCATACCGACATATTATCTTATTTTGGATAAACTTGGCAACATGCTTGGCATT
The DNA here is from genome assembly GCA_958450325.1 of Agrostemma githago. Classification (NCBI taxonomy): domain Eukaryota; kingdom Viridiplantae; phylum Streptophyta; class Magnoliopsida; order Caryophyllales; family Caryophyllaceae; genus Agrostemma; species Agrostemma githago. The sequence continues at coordinate 15,459,119 of OY288248.1, forward strand.
GAGAATACGGTAAGATTCAGCTTCGACCCATTTGGTAAAATAGTCGATAGCTACCAAAATGAAGCAGTGTCCGCCGGTACCGGAGGGATTTATTTTCCCGATTATGTCGATACCCCATGTCGAGAATGGCCAGGGTGATGTCATGGTATATAGCAAAGATGACGGCATATGCTGTACGTTGGCGAATATTTGACAGTTATGGCAGTGCTTAACATATAACTGGCAGTCGGTTTCCATATTATTCCAGTAGTATCCGAGCCTCATGATTTTTCGGACTAACATCTGGGCATTCATATGCGGACCGCACTCACCATCATGCACTTCGGCCATAACCTTTTCAGCTTTAATTTTATCAACACATAAGAGAAGAGTCCCCTGTGCCATCTTTTTGTACATTTGTCCGTCGTCGGTACGGACGAACTGGGTAGCTAGCCTCCGTAAAGCTTTCTTGGCCTAGCCTTCGGTCCCGGGAGGATATTCCCCGGTCGTCAGGTATGTTAATACAACCTGATACCATGGCTCAGGATCAGTTATCTCAATATCCTCAATGTCATGGATGTATGCTGGCTCAGACCATCTTTCGACACAAATTGGCATATTGGTCACGTGATCGGGAATATTCAGTAAAGATGCTAGTTTTGATAGTGCATTTGCAAACTGATTTTCTTCCCGAGGCAAGTATATATACTCCACCTTTTGGAATTGTTTCTCGAGATCCCTTACTCGTGCCTGGTAGGCTACGAGATTAGCGTTCCGAGTCTTCCATTTTTGAAGTGCTTGGTTAATGACCAAGGATGAGTCACTGTGTACCCGAAGATTTGTGACCCCCAAGTCGGCGGCGACTTGTAGCCCGTGGATACATGCTTCGTACTCGGCTGCATTATTAGTAACATCGAAGTCCAGTTTGATGGATACGGGGGTATGCTTCCCTTTTGGTAAGATTAAAAGAATCCCGACTCCGAACCCCCGGAAATTGGATGCCCCGTCGAAGTATAGATCCCATGTTTCTGTACCGGTATGGAAAATATCCTCATCTGGGAAGAACCAATTGTCGGTGTGTCCTTCTGATATGGGACTATCGGCAAGGAATTCAGCTACTACTCGGCCCTTAATAGCCTTTAACGGTACGAAGATTAGGTCGAACTCGGCCAACATTAGAGTCCATCTAGAAATTCTGCCATTGAGAATGAGCTTTTCGAAGAGGTACTTGATTGGATCCATTTTGGATAATACCTGAACCTCGTAGATGAGCATATAATGTCGGAGCTTCTTAGTGGCCCAAACTAGAGCTAAGCACGTCTTTTTGAGCATGGTATATTTGCATTCATACTCTAAAAACTTTTTGCTGATGTAATAAATAGCTCGTTCTTCAGAGTCAACTGTCTGAGCCAGCATAGCCCCCATGGCTGTCTCGGTCGTTGTTAGGTATAACGACAATGGCAAGCCTGGTTGAGGTGGCATTAAGACTGGCGGGGCAGACATGATTTCCTTGATCTTGTCGGAAGCAGCTTGGCACCTGTCATCCCACAGTATCCGTTCCCCTACTTTCAGTTTCTTGAAAATCGGTTGACACACCGTAGTCAGTTTGGAAATGAACCGACTGATATACTGGACTTTTTCGAGAAATTCTGTTATTTCTTTTTCGGTTTTAGGAGGTTGCATCTCGGTAATGGCTTTGATTTTAGCTGGGTCGACCTCGATACCACGTTGGCTAACGATATGACCCAGTAATTTGCCTGATGTTACCCCAAAACTGCACTTTTGAGGGTTTAGCCTCATGTTGTATTTGCGCAATCGGGTGAAGAATAATTTTCTTAGGGCGGTGATGTGACCGTCCCGGTCTTTGGATTTGACGATCATGTCGGTCCACGTAAACTTCTACTTCTTTGTGCATCATGTCGTGGAATAAAGTCGTAGTGGTTCGTTGGTACGTGGCCCCGACGTTAATGAGACCAAATGGCATGACGGTATAACAGAAAGTACCCCAAGGTGTAGTGAAGGTGGTCTTACTCATATCTTCTTCCGCCATCTTGATCTGATTGTACCCGGCATACCCGTCCATAAATGATAGAAGAGCATGATCAGCCGTGTTATCCACTAATATGTCGATGTGTGGTAACGGAAAATCATCTTTCGGGCTCGCCTTGTTAAGATCCCGAAAATCCACACAGACACGCACCTTACCGTCCTTTTTAGGAACCGGTACGATGTTTGCAACCAAGTCCGGATATTCGGACACTTGTATGAAGCCAGCTTTGAACTGTTTATCGACTTCTTCTTTTACCTTGAGAGACCAGTCAGGTCTCATTCAGTGGAGTTTTCGCTTAACCGGTTTGCACCCATCTTTAATAGGTATGTGGTGCTTGGCTATTTCCCAGTCTATCCCCGGCATGTCCTTATAGGACCATGCAAAGACATCTTTGAATTCTCGGAGGAGGCTTGTGAACTGTTGTCTCTCCTCGGGATCTAAGGATAACCCTATCTTAATTATCTGGGGCTCTAAGGTTGTTCCCACATTAATGGACTCGGTCTACTCGATTACCGGATTCCGAGATTCCCTTTGCTCTAGTTGCTCGATTAGATGTGGAGGCAATGGTACCTGTTCGTCGGGTTTCTCAATGTCATTGCATAAAATATTTTTGAAACCAGAATTAAAAACAGACAAGTCGTAAGCAGAACGGTTGTTATTATTGATTGAAAATTTGGAAAACAGCTCAAAAAGAGCAGCCATCTGATCATTGGTCAGTGGCGGGAAAGGTAAGGCACTCGGGACAGACCCCGAAGCACCAGCAGCAGGAGTAACTAAAGGGAGAGGGGTTACAGGAGTGACTCTAGCACTGGACCCCCTAGACTCGACCTCAGACTCTGACTCAGAGTCAGACTCAGACTCAGGCATGTCACCTTCTCCAGTGACCAGCTTGTAGATCCTTCCTTGACTGTCGGTCCATTTGACAGTCTTCCTCCAGGCCCTGTTCTCTGTCTCGGAGCCAATATCCGAGATTAGCTTGGTCGGGTCAAACCTGTTGTTGCGGAGAATCAGGTTGCCCAGGTCTTCCTTTGGAGTCGGGGTTATGGTGTCTTCCCCGAAAAGTAGCCCCAGCGCGGGCTCAGCATTGTTAGCACCATCAGACTGGATGAGGGCGAACACATCATCCGGGATGTAGTTGCAGTCCTGAGCCAATTGGGTCCCAAGGTGCACAGCATTGGGTTGGTACAGACCAACCTGAACAGCCCCAAATATCGGCGTGACAAAGTAGTCAGTCAACCGTGGGCTATAAGGGCTCAAGTAGATACCCTTAATGATGTTGCAGGTCTTTTCAATACCTGCTCGGACAACGTTGCCCGGAGTGGTGGCATAACCAAGGTCGAAGTGAGAGTCTTCGTCCATAAGGACCTCGATAATTTTCCCAGCTGGAAGATTGGGTCGAGAGGTAGCCCCCGGAAAGTACCCTAGGTTTTGTAGCATCGTGTCGATGGTAGTTGTGAAGTAGGGCCTGAAAAGGTACTCCTTCTCGATCATTCCCACAAAATCAAACCCCCAGAGGTCCGTGCGGCCTATGGCGTTACAGCTAGCCACAGTCATTGGGGTTGCCTCTAAGGTAATAACATTATCGTGTAGGGGCAACTTGATCTTTCGGTGGAGGGTGGAGGATACCACTTTGACAGCGTGGATCCATGGCCTCCCTAGGAGCAGGTTGAAGGAAGAGGTGACATTGATCACCTGGAATTCTAGCTCCTTTTCTATTGGGCCCGTTATAACGGTCAGTTTTATGGCCCCAGCTACCGACTTTGGGCTCCCATCAAAAGCTTGAATGGTCTGAGCAGTCAGAATATAATCGGCCTCGATAATTCCGAGGGCTTTGGCGGTCCTCAAGGGAAGGACATTTACAGATGACCCATCATCAATTAGGGTCATCAGGAGATATTTTTCTCGGCAGATCACCGTGATGTACAGGGCCAGATTATGAGAGGCCCCGAACGGCGGCAAGTCGGCTTCCGAGAAAGTGATCAGTGGGCTTCCTTCCTTAGTTTTGCCCTTCAAGTGGGGGAGGATCGTGGCTACCATTTCAGCAGGGGTAACCAGAGAGTCGATCTTAATTTGATCGAGAGCCTTAGTGAGTGCTTCTCGATGTTCCTATGAGCTAACTAGTTGTTGCCATATGGTGAGGTCAACTTGGGTCTTCTTTAGTTGCTTCACGAGAGCCGTTTCAGCGGTCGGCTCCTCAGGGGCGACTTCCGTCCTGAGTGGCTCAGTGATAGTTGTCGGGATAGGGGTGTCCCTAGAGTTAGTGGCTTGATAGGGACGACCAAGGTGGTTACTGGCTAAGACTCGGGATTTAGTTTTTCGAATCTCCTCGGGGGTAATGGGGACAACTTCCCCTTTAACGAGGTAGACATCATCCTCATCATCGAACCAGATCCCGTTTACTTGCGGGATAAATGGAGAGATAAGATGAGAGCAATTTATCACCTCCCCGGTAAAGATGGTATGGGAGTTGAAAGGATTCTCCTTGTTACTTGGCTTATCCCCGGGTAGCGGGACCTTACCGCTCTCAATCAAGTCTTGGATCAAATGCTTCAGCTTCCAACATTTTTCAGTATCGTTCCCATTGCCTCGGTGGTATTGGCAATAAGCTTGAGCATTGTAGTTTTTGGAGCGTCGCTCGACCGGAACTTCGGGAGTTGGGCCTATCGGTTGGATTAGGCCCTTAGAGGATAGCCTTTGTAAGGCATAAGTATAGGTGGTACCTATATCAGTGAATACCCGAGGTGGGGTGTTCTTCTTGGACGGAGCATCTAGTAAATTAACCGCGTCGAAAATGCTGCGGGTTGCAGCTTGGGACTTAGTAGTGGAAGAGGAAGCACCTTGGTATCCTTTGTTAGAGGCCTTAGTAAGGCTCTCTAACCTCAGGTCGTCTTCAATCCTCATACCCATTTTAGTAAGGGTGGTGAAATTGGGTACGACAGCATACCGGAGATGAACCCGGTAGGAGGGGAGAAGATTCTTGACAAAAGCCTCCACTAAAGTTTTCTCACTGGGCTTATCGACCAGTTTCACGCTTTCGGCTCTCCAGCGTTGAAGGTATTTGGTAAAACCTTCTTTGGGCTCTTGGGCCATAACATCCAAAGAGCGCATCGTGGTTTGGATCTCGGTGTTGTTAGCATAGTTCCGAGCAAATTCCGTAGCCACATCATCCCAAGTATGGTATTTTTTCGGGTCTAGCCTATAGTACCAGGACCGTGAGTGCTTCTCAAGGGATGCAGCAAAGAGATTCTTTAACATCGAAGAATCTGCCCCCTTGATAGCCATGAATCCCTTGATAGCCTATATTAGGAGTCCTTTGCTCCACCACAGTCACACGAGCAGCGACAGCCGCTTGGTCATCACTCATTGCTGTTAGTTGGGTCTCAATCTCGATCTGTTTGGCGACCATGGCATCCATGGAGGTCTTCAAATCTTGTTTCTGTGTCTCGTTGACGGTGACCTGTCTGTAAGAACACCGCGTAATCAGAAACCGAACCTAGATCTTGGAATCAAAATAGTACATCCCGAGCGAGGAGAAAGACCAAGTGAGAAAGAAAGAAAAAAAGACTCAAGAAAGACACCTAGATGGATGACTCATGGGTGGTATGACTTCCTTAGGATTCGGCTTTGTGGGCCGAGTCCCGTGCGAAGGAAGGTCCACGTGAGATTTTTCCCCAGACTTTTGACTCGAGTGTCTAGACGGACCTTCCATTGTAGGGGTATGCCTTACACAGATTGCTCATGCCTTTAGGACAAGGCAGACTCGGGAAAGGGAGGAAACCCGTGATGTAAGATCGGCAGAGTTTCGACGCTACAAACCTTCGACATACTATGAAAAGACCCGACACACGGATAACGGTAGGTCCTATAATAAGGAAGATTTTCGGAAAGTTGAATGTTTGAAATTTTGAAATTTGAATAAAGAATAGATGAATTTCCGAAAATTTGAAAATCAAAAAATGGCGTCCCAAAGACTTGGAAATCGAGACGATTTTTTTTTAAAAAAAAAAAGTTCGAAAATAAAAAAAAATAGGATCGGAAATTTGAAAGTCGAAAATAAATGGGTAGCACACCGGCTAGAAAAATAGGCTATTTTGAGTCCAATCTTAAGTCTAAATTTCGGCGGCATCCTGAATTTTTTGAAAACTGAATAATTTTGAATAGATGCATTTTTGAAATGATGGTTTTTGAAAAGAAATGACACGGAAACCAAGTAGCACATTGTCACGCAAGCATTATAACGACGATATGTATGCTTTACACTGAGTCTCGGTCGGTCAAAATCGGGTCTATACCAACAACCACGGCTTTCTCGTAAATCAGGACGGACTTCCTAAGACGAATTGGTCTTAGAACATGCCGCAAAACCCATACGAGTTCGGCCATAGAAGTTTTTAGCGCACCCATTTAGGAATGCACCATGGTATAGTGGGACGTCAGTCACAAGTAACCGGTCCGGGAAAAATTTGGGTTATGCATGAATCATTAAACTAATGCGCGTACACTATTAATCGAACGATTTCTTTTCGAGTCTCACCCTAGGAACCTCGATGACTAGTGGTACATCGGGTGTTCCCAGCGGATTCGCCAAATTGTGGACATGACATAGGTCCACCCCGATGCGGCCACGTGCGGGTTTGGGTAGGCGAATGAATCTCGTGGTAAGATTGATCTCGGGTCGAAATTTAAAACGAAGTTAGGAGTCGCCACCAAATTTTATGGGAATTCGGACCCGTTCGAACTCACTCTACAGTTGGGCGTTTCGTGCACAAAGCACGGCCCGCTTTTAGTGTTAGAGATTATGAGTTCGTCCCTTTGCATTACGATACTGACGCCGAGTCATCGAATATCGTGCATCGAATGACTCTCGTATGCCAACGGTTTCGGACATCCAGAAACCATGGTTCTGAGTAAGGGGTGAGGGTACGTGTTGGGAAGCCCACAAAGGACACCCAACCCCGCCCGCTCTTTAGCGGCCTCTACTAAGATACCGTTCGTTTTCGTGTACGCGCGCTAGTAAAATGACTAAATGATATGCAAACAACGTTTTTTTTTGGCTAAACGTGCGAGTTATGTCCAAACTATGTCGTTTAATGCATCACAACTAGGGTCGAAGTTATTTAGCATGCGCGGCTCATTTATAAAACGATAAACATCGAAAATAAATAAAACTCGTAAATGAATACAATATACACGGGCTGAAATACAACCCGGACAAAACAACGAGCCAAGATAAAATGAACAATATGGATAACGATGATGCAAATGGATTGAATGATGAAATGATGCGTGATTTTAGAAAAAGGAGACACGTGATGGCCTTTACACATGACGACCAAAGTCGCAAAAAAAATCGACGAGGCTCGAATGATGTGGGAAACTCTCGTTTTTTGAATAGAGGAGTCCACTCAATCGAGTCATGGCAGAGACTCGATCGAGTGGCCTTCTAAAAGGCTCTCTGCTCGGTTTTTGGGGTGCTACTCGATCGAGTGGCCCATGGCACTCGGTCGAGTGCCCTCTGTACGAGTCATGGCTCGCTTCGAAAAAGGTGACGGTTTCGTTTTTTATTAATTTGAAATCGATGATCGGCCGAGTTACGTAAAAAACATTGTATTGTTTGAACTCAACTCAGTTTACGGTGCCTATAATTGTGCGTTATACAATTATAGGACCGTCATCGGAATTTTGTAAAGGGTGTTATGAAGTCGATTGAAACTTGATTAGGACGAAATTGTTTCCCTCCGCGTCACGACACCGATACTAATCCTTACGGATTATGTAGTGTTCAATTTTCGCATCAACTGGTTCCGTACTAATTTCGAAAATGGCATCGAACGCGTCTAATTACGTGTTACCACAATCACGTTATACCCTTAAGTGTTTAGGGTTGTGCTCCTCGAAAGGGCGCCACCTCTGTTACGATTTGTAAAGGGGTTAAACGGAGTTGAGACGGAAACCATAGTTAAACGAGTTTGATCCGAAAACGGTTTAAATATTATGTAATTATACGCGGTATTAATTGTTTAATGATAATAAATAAAAGAACGAAAATAAAATAAAGAAACAATAAAAAAAAAAGGTTAGCGTTAGCGGTTAGTAATATTAATAATAGTAGTATATATTATGTAATATATATATATATATATATATATATATATATATATATATATATATATATATATATATATATATATATATATATATATATATATATGGGTTCTAATGAGTCCCCTTATATATGTTGAGTCCCTAAGTCCTCATCCTATATATATATATATACATGTATATATATATGTACATGTCTTTACATATTAAAAGAAAAATTTGGCCAAAAATGTTGCCTTAGGAACAGTGCACCTCTTATGAATAGTTGTTTTCCTTATGAACAGTAATGTGCTTGTGAATAGTGCCGCTCTAATTCTTCCTTTATCCTTTCTTTCATTTCCTTCTTCATGTCACCTGCTCTCTCGCTCCACCTTCCTTTTTTTCCTCTGTGAATCTGCCTTTCTCCTTCTCCTTCGTTTCCTCGATTCTATCGTCCACAGATCGTCTGGGCGACCAGTTGTACGAATACGACCAGCAGAGATGAAGAGCTGGTAATTTTTCTCTCTGACCCTAATTGTTTTGATTTGATTTATATTGAAATGGGGGTTTCTGTCTTTCTAACCCTAATTGTTTTTGTTTGATCTGTATTGATTTGGGGGTTTCAGATGACTAGGTTTCCGAAAATAATGGCGGAATCAAGAGAGAGCAATCGTACACCACAATTTAGCTCGATTTTGGGAATTTTATTATGCTGCTATGTCTCAAGGCTTACTGCTCTCTTCGTCTCCATGAACGAGCTTGAATGGGTCTACGATATGTGCTTGACAAAGGCAACTCGGGTTCCAGTAACTTTGTCGTTGTTGATCGTGGTATTTTTGGGGCTCCGATCATCCTGGGATTGATTTGACTGTATGTTTTTTGCTGTTAATTAGGGGGTTTTCAACAATTTGAGTTGGCTATGTGATTAGATACAATTTATTGGTATACGATTTATGTGATTAAATACGATGTGAGTTGGTTATGCGATTTGAGTTCACATGTTATATACATGAAAATGTGATTGAAACAGAAGTTTAAAAGGCAGTTTTTGGTGATTTTGGGGACAATCTGATGTAGACTTGTGTAAACTATGAAGTTAATGTGATTGCCATTTTATACGACCACTGTGTAGTGATCTGGATTCTGGTGTCGCTAATCGATCTTTTTTCCCCCGTAAAGTTTTAGTCATGTACTTCTAGAATTTAGCTATCGTCTTATTATAGTGCGATTTCTTGCTCAGCATGTCTATGAAGGAATTGCTGGAATGCAAGCATCCAACTGCCTGGAATGAGTTCGAAAAAGGTCTGATCGATGAGGTATACTTAAAGCATATCGAGTAATGATTAATGTTACTGCATTTAACTTTTATTTTTACTGCCTGTATTTGAACTGTTACGTCAAACCCCGAGCTCCCTTTACTTTGTGCAGGACGAGTTGGCTAGAAAGTTTTTTAAAGACGGAAGGAATTTCGATTTGGAAGGTGAGCCATTTTTCCTTTACTCCACTTTGTCGATAGTTTTTGAACCTTAATTTAGAATTCAGCATTTAGAATCGTAAAAATTCCATGTTTCAGAAGTCGTTTCGTCATCCTGCCCTTGTCATTTGTGTTATGAAAATAGAAAGGAAGAAAGCTTGTTATTTAGTTTAAACGACGACATTTATCCGTTATCACATCATAACGGGTCGTAATCTTTCGTTGCAGGTCTTAAAACCTGCATGAAAAATGGTTATTCTTACTTAGATGGAGTTGAAAGCCTGCTCGCGCACTTAAAACACAATAACTACGAAATGCATGCCTTTACCAATTATCCGATCTGGTAGTTGATGCTTATTCTGCTCTATTTCGAACAATGTATAATCTTACGCACTTTTAAGTAACTTAACCTACTCCAATATTCTCGTGTTGGTTGATTGGTCGATTACAGGTATCAAATGATCGAGGAGAAGTTAAAACTCTCAGATTACTTGTCGTGGACATTCTACTCTTGTACAGTAGGTATAATACCCTTTTGACCCATGTCACTCCGACTCTTCTAATTACCTTATGTATCTATGTCCGACACTTGACACTCGGACATGGGTATGGCACTTAGGACTCTTCATTTTAAATCAAATATCCCGAGTTTTCATCCAAATAGACAGAGTCTGACACTTTGATAAATACCCGTGTCAGATATTCCTAAACGAGTCCTAGCAACATAGCTTTTGACAATTGTTCCTCATTTTTTTGTGAGAAATTCAAACTGTATCGAGTTCTATGTTTGGCCCAAGGTTTTTTTCGACTTGGTCGCTTTGGATGTGGCTGTTTTGCAAAAAGTTCGTTATTTTTAGCGAAATATGATGTTGAAATGTTAGACACGTGACACACACCCTGGCAAAATGAATCTATGTTTCATCTGTTTTGTTTTTCTGATTTTCTCTGTTTCTACTGTTATGAAGACGGTTAAGCCATCTCTTGCTCCTAAAATACTTCCCTTTCTTCAGAGATCAGATAGATTAGTAAGACGATTAATGTTCTAATCTTAAAACTACTGCATTCTGGCTTCTGTGTCTTAACTACAGGAAAACAGAAACCGGATCCTGGATTCTATACTGAAGTTATCAGATTTCTCGGGGTCGAACCAGGAAGCTGTATATTTGTAGATGATAGGTAACATGATCTCTCGGATTTCTAATCATTCGCCTGAGATCTGGCATTTCAAACTTTTGTTAATTTTACAATCAAACCTTACATCCGCAAATTGCATGCATATAAGGAAAACACTGTCACATACTCACATGACATCACGAGCTTCGAAAAAAAAAGTTGTGTATGAGACAGTTTCATATGTTTTTTTAAGAATCAAGAAACACGGGTTTTCCTGCATCTTATCGTGGTGAATGTTTATTGATAACAGGAGCAAAAACATCGAGGGAGCAGCGAATGCAGGAATGACCGGAATACAGTTCAAAGACGCAGATGTATTACGTCAGGAACTCTCATCCCTCGGTGTAAATGTTGCTTCGAAGGAACTTTCGAGCTCATGAAAAAAGGCATCACCTAATTTTTTTTTGATGTACTTTCTTTGATTCTTCTATCGTTAAACTTCAGAAGCTGTCGATTAATTACCTTTGTTGCCATTTTATGCACCATTTCTTCCTATTCATTCATGTAAATTTTCTTGTATATATTCTTATATATTCACGGCGATTCTTGTCACGATTATGGCTACATTACTATCATTTTCGTCATGACACAGTCCGAGTGAAATAAAAGAACGGAAAATAATTCCCGACTTAAAAGTCTTGATTCTTGAACTACCCTTTTATTCAAAATTGTTGTCAGTTCTTTCTAATCCTGCTCATTTTGTTTTCAAGCCTGGCCATTTTTTATCTGTAAGAATTCAGGTCATATCGACTCACGTCAGGTCATTTCGGGTTTGTTATTAGAAATAAACATTAAATTTGGGTCGGCTCACGCTCGGATCTTCAGTACAGTGTCGGGTCTGGTCCACTTTTGCATCATTAATAGAGTTTGCTTTGTTTTCTTTGCCTTACTTTTGCATCATCAGAACTCTACAGCGGTTTCACGTCAGCCGACCTCAAATGATTCACGGTGGAGTAACTGATCCAACGCCTCACGATCGTTGCAGTGCCCGAAGAAAAAAGGTTTGGTTCATGACTTTTTGCTTCTCCTTTTCCACTTTTCTTCTACTTCTTCTCATATCCAACTTTAACTGTTTGTTTTGGGTTGATGAGCACATCTTTACATATTAAAAGAAACATCATGTCGACCGCAGGGAGCCTCTTGTGACTAACATCATGTGGAGGAATATGATAGTACAGGTATCAAGAATTCTCTCTATCTGGTTTTCTGTTATATATTTTGGATGATTTATACAGATTTCGCGTGTGGGGTTTGCAGCCTCTATATCAAGTCACGGTTTCCCTCGTTTTCAACTTTGCTGGTAGCAGTTGAGTAACACTTTGATCTTCAATGCATCTGTTATTTGTACAAGTAAGTCATACATAAAGTATTTTTGCTTCTTTATACTAATAGCCTTAGCAATTGCTTCTTTGTCGAGTATAACTTAGAAAGATTGCATCTTTATACTGAAATTTGCATTCTTTCAGTAAATGCTATCTAGATCTACGGTTTCGGATGAAGATAATTTCCTGCGTAATTAGTTGAGCAATAAAGTCTCAAGTTTAATCAGTCGATAATGGGGAATTTGGCAGTGATGGGTAGTTTTGAGATGAGTATGTGCAACAACAACAGTAATCTTAAGGAATTAGGGTCCTTTAAACTGAACATTGAGCGCTTCAATTCCAAATCGGGTTTAGGCTTACTCATTTTAGTCGACACCAAATCATTTTGGGTGTTTTGATTGTGTTTTATTGGAGATACCTTGATGGTTTTGGAGAATGATACATGTTATTAGCCGAAACGAATTCATTTATGGGACCAAGACAGTGTTGGTGTATGTGTGGGAATTTTTTATTGGAGAGAGGAATTGTGGGAAATGTAGAATACTCCGTAATTAGTTCTAAGAGGACAGATTCGATTATCACCCGATCTTCGCCTAGACGTTCTTGAGTGTGATCGAAATAATGTTATTTACTCCAACAAAGGACACAAAAAACACAAGTATTTCTCAAATGTTTTCCTAGAAACTAAGCTTCTGCACCTTCTGAGGGAAGAATAACAATTGGTCTTTTGTCGCTTTACAGAATCTATGACAAGGTTTTGTGTCGAGTAGTCGATGAGAGGTAACAGAAGGCTGTTTCTGAATAATTTGTCAGCATGATTGGGTTTGGATTGTTCCGAGAATGGAACGTTGAAATTGAAATTGAAGTCGAGATCATTTTCGTGTTTCATGAACCGTCTGGACGGTGGCATGTTCGGGTCCATTTCAATGAACGAAGATGAAGAATCATCAGAGGAATCTAAGGCCGTTCTGAAAGATTCACTCAAAGATTCGATGAGAGACGGTTTTAAGTTCACTAGCCAACTATATGAGAAACTTTCTATAGACAGTTTGAGATGTTTCAGCAATAGCCATTCTACAATTTTTTTAAAAAAAATTTATACATAAAAATCTGGAATTGGGAAATACGAGTTGGCTGAAGTGCAATTTGAGACAAGCGACAATGATAATAAATGATAAGAAAAAGAAAATGAAAAGCAACAGAATATTGTAACGCTACATGCACCCACAATGGATGGACATACAACTCTTGTTTAAGCTCACTTTTTTCCTTCTACATTTGGTTTGGTCAAATTTTCGAAGACAAGATGTTCCATAATGTCATGTTCTTTCCGGTTTTGCGGCTGAAATGGGTTTCATGTAACTGAACTGAAAACAGAACTAAAGTCGGTTAAATTGACAGAGGCAAGCTGAACTCGATGGGGCCTAAACTGATCAAATACGAAAAAAGTTGAAAAGAACGGAGCCGAAGTATCATGAGGTATGAATGTTAAATTTCATAAAGTGGGTTCATCTTAAAGTGAAATGTACATATCTCTTAGTTTTAGGTTGGTGTCCCTTACTAAAATTTTGCGAAAGGAATGGGTTTCCACTGAACTTAATGGATGAAAACAGAATTAAAGTCGGCTGAATTGATAGAGACAAGCTAAACTCAACGGGGCTAAACTAAATTGGCCAAATACGAAAAAAGTTGGAAAGAACAAGGCCGAAGTTGTTAACACATAAATACGCCGACCATCCATTGTTCTCTTACCCGAAAAATCTTACCATCCATTAAACTGATTAAAGCAAACTCCCATGACAAAAGAATGGCTAGAAACTGGTGAACAATGAAATAATGTTTAGGCGAAGATGGAAACAGGTTCATGTATGCTAATAATGATGCTTCAATGATGCTGTTTTTGCCAAAAGGAAACAAGGAAAGACTCTCATACGTACAAAGTCATATTCTTTAGATGTTTTTGTAAACATCGACGACTATTCTGTTTAACTTAGACGATAAACCTGGAGAACAGGTCAAGCTAAGAATTGAGTCATTTTATGTGAGACAGTTTTTTGTGTTGTATGGTCATTTTATTTTACGCTATATATAGTGACAATGTTCGAAGTTTAAGAGGATGTATAATGAGACTGACTAAGGATAAGGTAAAATGTACTTCAGAAATCGCACTTTATATTGACCGTCTTCAGGCAAAAAAAATTGCACCTTTTATAATTGGGAGTTCCATGTTTTAAACTGTTGTGGGAAAAGTAGAAGCATGATTTCTCAAAGGTCAAGTGACGAGGTCGTTGAACATTTGCACTTACGCATTTTTATTGTCTTGTCCCATACAATCTCTCTTATCCCGTACATTACTACTGCGATATGTTAAAAGTTTTAAAACACAGAAAGTTGTTAAAAATGAAAAAAAAAATTTCCTACTAACGTTTATAGAAGACGTCTCATATAATAGGATAATTACTAAATTAATTTAAGAAAATTAAATGTAATAGGAGTATATGTTATCTTAATTTAATTAATGCGAGACGAGATTTACCTATGTAAATAATGTGAAAATGATTTGTTTGATTGTTAATTACTCTGTTAAGTATAGTATTAATATGATAATGATAATAATATAGGGAGTAGAGAATAATTTAGATTTAGTGGAGTACGTAGATAATTAGGTTCAGTGATCAAATTTTCTAAAATTTAGGAAAACCAACATAAAAATTGTGAAAGAAATATTTTGCAAAGCAGACTATTTCGTCTCTCAATCATCTGATCCGTGTCATTTTACTGTTCTAATATAATTAAAGTTATATCATTATTTAAGCGAGAAAGTAGTGCTTGAAACTCTTTACTTTGCTCAATTGTGAAATCAAACCCCTTGGCTATTTATTGGAACAATTAGACCTCTTACCTTTACTAATACGTGAACTTGAACTTTTTTCCCCTGATCAATAATAGCTCAATTTCTCGTCGATTTTTGCGTCAATAGTAGAACTTTGGGGGTAGGTATGAATAGGAATCGAGGTGTGGGGATGCAAGCAGTGCAGGGAGAAGATTGTGGTTAAGATAGGCTGACAAATGTGAGGGGAGGTAGAGGAGGAGGATACCCTCACTAAACTAGATGACAGAAACAAGTTATTTTTAAGGACGAAAAGTGGGAGATGAAGGGGAAGGAAAAACGATAAAGAGGAATATTGGAGGGAGATAGGGAAAAAAAGAAGAGGAGAGGGTAAATGAGTTATAGAGACAACATGTCCACAAAATTATATACGTCCAACTTTTAGTGCTTTTCCCACCCAAAATGGCATAAAGTTTTTTGGTTGGATTAAAATAATACAAAAAATAATAAGGAAGTATGGGTTGGTGATGAAAAAGTAATGAAAAATAGTAAAGTTAGTGTATAGATGGATTAAAATTATGAAAAGATATGGACAAATAGTGAAATAAATGAAACGAGAAGAAGATAGGAAGTTGGATGAAAATTGTAAGTGGGAAGAAGATAGAAAGTTGGAAGAAGTAACAAAATTAAGTGGTATATAGTGATTAAATCTGAATGATGACGATGCGGATGTTGAGAAGAAGGAGGGAAAGGGGAAAGGGAAGGACATGGTGATGTGAAACATGTGGATATGGAAAATTAATCTTAGTAAATTGACGATTAGGATTAGAAAGAGGAAGAGCATTAAGGTAGAGGGAGATGGATGAGAAGGGTGTGAGGGTGCGAGCAGGGGAAAGAATTGTGATTGTTGACCGACAAAAGTGAAGAAAGGTAGGGGGAGGTTAAAATAGATTTATTAGGTAAATAGAGAAGTAAGAACATGAATAAAAGCAATGTTAGAGGAGGAGAGAAGAGGAGAGAGTGCGAGATCGGAGGATAGAGTGAAAATGGTAGGGATAGAAGAAGATGAAAGAAGACACTCTCATCAAATTATATGCAAAGAAGTCATATTTAAGTATTGATCTTAAGTAACGAGGAAGAGGAGAATGAGAGAAAGGGGAAGGAGAAGAGGATGTGGTGGAGGTAGTGCAGGAGAAAAAGGAAGGGGACGGGAATGTGGTGGAGATGGTGTAGTGAAAAACTGATTTTAGTAGACGGGAAAAGAGAAACATGAAAAGAAAGAACGTCAGAAGGAGAAGAAGAGGATTCAAAATGGGAGGAGTAAAAAGAGTTAAGGAAATGACACCGATATGAAGCATGTGATTATGGAAGACTAACCATAGTAGATTGACAAGTATAATCTGAAGTAAGTCATATTTAAGGATGAGAGGGGAGATAGGGAGAGAAGGGGAGAGGGAAGAGGGGAAGAGAGAGAGAGGGGAGAGAGGTAGAGAGGGAGGGGAAAGAGGGGGAGAGGGAGGGAAGGGAAAAAGGGGGAGAGAGGGAGAGAGAAGGGGAGAGGGGGGAGAGGGAGAGGGGGAAGGAGCGGGAGAGAGGGAGAGGGAGAGGGAGGGGGAAAGAGAGGGGGAGAGGGGGAGAGGGGAAAGAGGGAGAGGGAGAGAGGGAGGGAGAGGGATAGGGAGGGAGAGAGGGAGGGGGAAAGGGGGGGGGGGGGGGGGGGGGAGAGGGGAGGAGAGAAAGGGGGAGATAGGGAGAGAGAGAGCTTTCTGCTGTTTTCCGACTTTGCAAGATTTGATCTTTTGTTGACTTTTTGGGGGAGAGGGGGAGGGAGAGAGAGGGGAGAGAAGGAGAGAGAGAAAGAGAGAGACGGAGAGGGAGATAGGGGGAGGGGAAGAGAAAGGGAGAGAGAGAGAGAGAGGTGGAAGGAGACAGAGAATGAGAGGGAGAGGGAGAGGGAGAGAGGGGGAGAGGGAGAGTAAGAGAGAGAGAGGAAAGAAGGGGAGAGAAAGAGAGGGAGAGAGGGGGAGGGAGAGAGAGAGAGAGGGGAAGAGGGGAGAGAAGGGAAGAGGGGATAGAAGGGAAGAGAGGGAGGGGAGAGAGAGGGGAAGAGGGGAGAGAGAGAGGGGAAGAGGGGATAGAAGGGGAGAGAGAGAAGGAGACTGAGAGGGGAGAGAGGGAGAGGGAGAAAGGGGGAAAGAGAGAGGGAGAGGGAGAGAAAGGTGAAGGGAGAAGGAGAGGGAGGGAGAGAGGGGAAGAGAGAGAGAGGGGAGGAGAGGGAGAGGGGGAAGGAAAGAGAGAGGGGAGAGAGAGGGAGAGAGGGGGGAAGAGGGGAGAGAGAGAGAGGGGATAGAAAGGGAGAGAGAGAAGGAGAGGGAGAGAGGGAGAGAGAAGGAGAGGGAGAGAGGGATAGGGGGAGAGAGAGAGATGGAGGGAGACGGAGAAGTTGAGGGAGAGGTGGAGAGAGGGAGAGGGAGAGAGGGATAGGGGGGGAGAGAGAGAGGTGGAGGGAGACGGAGAAGGAGAAGGAGAGGTGGAGAGAGGGAGAGGGAGGGAAGGAGAAGGAGAGGGATAGGGGGAGAGAGAGAGGGGGAGAGGGAGGGAGAGAGAAGGAGATGGAGAGGGAGAGGGGGAGAGAGAGAGAGGTGGAGGGAGACAGAGAAGGAGAGGGGGAGGAGAGAGAGAGGGAGAGAGGGGGAGGGGGAGAGAAAGAGAGAGAGAGAGGGAGAGGGAGATAGGGGGAGAGGGGGAGGGGGAGAGAAAGAGAGAGGGAGAGAGACAAAGACAGAGAAGGAGAGGGAGATGGAGAAAGAGGGAAAGAGAGAGGGAGAGGGAGAGAAAGGTGGAGGGAGAGGGAGGGGGAGAGAGAGGGGGAGAGAGAGGGAAAGGGAGGGAGAGGGAGGGAGAGGAAGAGGAAGAGGGAGAAAGGGGGAAAAAGAGAGGGAGAGAAAGGTGGAGGGAGAGGGAGAGGGAGAGAGGGATAAGGAGGGAGAGAGGGATAGGGGGAGGGAGAGAGAGAGAGAGGCGGAGGGGGAGGAGAGGGAGAGGAGGAGAGAAAGGGGGAGATAGGGAGAGAGGGAGAGCTTTCTGCTGTTTTCTGACTTTGCAAGTTTTGATCTTTTGTTAACCTTTTAGGAGAAAGGGGGAGGGAAAGAGGGATAGAGAGAGAGAGAGGGTAGAGAATGGGGGAGAGAAAGAGATAAGGATAGAAAAGGAGAAAGGGGGAGAAAGGGAGAGAGAGAGAGACGGAGAGAGAGAGATAAAGAGATAGAGAGAGGGGGAGAGAAATGGAGAGAGAGAGAGAGAGGTGGAGGGAGACAGAGAAGGAGAGGGATAGGGAGAGAGAGAGAGAGAGGAGAGGGGGATAGAGAGAGAGAGGGAGAGAGCGGGAGAGAGGGAGAGGGGGAGAGAAAGAGAGAGAGAGAGAGAGAAGGAGAAGGAGAAGGAGAGGGGGAGGGGGAGGGGGAGAGGGAGAATGGAGGAAAGAGAGTGGGGGAGGGAGAGGAGGAGAGAAACGAGGAGATAAGAAGAGAAGGAGAGAAAGGGGGAGGGAGAGGGAGAGTGAGAGAGAGAGGGGGGGGGGGGGAGAGAGAGAGGGGGGGGGGGGAGGGAGGGAGAGAGAGAGGGAGAGGGAGAGACGGAGAGGAAGAGGAAGAGGAGGAGGAAGAAATGGGGAAAGAGAGAGATAGAGAGTGAGAGAGAGAGAGACAGAGAAGGAGAGGGAGATGGAGAGAGAGAGAGAGGGAGAGAAAGAAGGAGAAGGAGAAGGAGAGGGGGTGGGGGAGAGGGAGAATGTGGGAAAGAGAGAGGGGGAGGGAGAGGGAGAGAGGGGGAGAGAGGGAGAGAGAGGGGGAGAGAGAGGGGGAGGGAGAGGGGGAGGGAGAGGGAGAGAGGGGGAGAGAGGGAGAGGGAGGGGAGAGAGAGAGGGGAAGAGAGAGAGAGAGAGGTGGAGGGAGGGAGAGGGATAGGGGGAGGGAGAGAGAGAGAGAAGGAGAAGGAGAGAGGGAGAGAGGTGGAGGGAGACAGAGAAGGAGAGGGAGAGGGAGAGAGGGAGAGAGGGGGAGGGGAAGAGAAAGAGAGAGAGAGAGAGACAGAGAGAGAGAGAGACAAAGACAGAGAAGGAGAGGGAGATGGAGAAAGGGGGAAAGAGAGAGGGAGAGGGAGAGAAAGGTGGAGGGAGAGGGAGGGGGAGAGAGAGGGAGAGAGAGGGGGAGAGAGAGGGAAAGGGAGGGAGAGGGAGAGGAAGAGGGAGAAAGAGGGAAAGAGAGAGGGAGAGAAAGGTGGAGGGAGAGGGAGAGGGAGAGAGGGAAAGGGGGAGGGAGAGAGAGAGAGGCGGAGGGGGAGGAGAGGGAGAGGAGGAGAGAATGGGGGAGATAGGGAGAGAGGGAGAGCTTTCTGCTGTTTTCTGACTTTGCAAGTTTTGATCTTTTGTTAACCTTTTAGGAGAAAGGGGGAGGGAGAGAGTGAAAGAGAGAGATAGGGGAGAGAATGGGGGAGAGAAAGAGATAAGGATAGAAAAGGAGAAAGGGGGAGAGAGCGAGAGAGAGAGAGACGGAGAGAGAGATAGAGAGATAGAGAGAGGGGGAGAGAAAGGGAGAGAGAGAAAGGTGGAGGGAGACAGAGAAGAAGAGGGAGAGGGAGAG